>OX380340.1:14702164-15302164 GCA_947425015.1 Pterostichus niger
TGAACTGTTGATTTAGTAGTTTCAAATTTCTTAGCCAAATCTGTCACAGAAAGGTTTTTATTTTCACACAAAGCCTTTAAGACATTTTCTCAATATTTTAATTTACAAATCCAGGTTTGCATCCACTTCCACATTATTTTGTGTATCACCCGTTTCATTATATCTTCTTAACACCCTTTGAACAGTCCTTGTTGTAGATTTTAACTCTAAAGCTACGTTTCTTGTGGATATATGCCTATTTTGAACACATTTGTACAAAATATTTTCGCGCAATTGTTTGTGTTTCGATGGCATCTTTGTATACTAAATTGTATGAAAGTTGTCAACTAATTGTTTTTGTATAATGCATAGCCAAATAATAAAAACGCATCACATAAAATTTTGTATATCTATAAAAGCAGTATACGAAAAGGCCCAAAACTAAGCGACAATTTTTTCTGGTACAAGCTTTATTTTACTTTTACAATTATTTTTCTCCTAAAATAATTGATGTCCGGTTCAAAGCAGAAAATTAAAATTAATCTCCTTTAATAATTAGATTTTACTAACGGTGACTTTTACCCAATATTTAAAATATATGAGTTTTAAAAATGTTGTTTACAACATTTAACTTTGAAGAGGTTTGAAAATGTGGACTGTCTATAATTTTGTTTGTAAATCTGGCGAATTTTATTAATTTTCTGAGAGAAAATATGAATGACAGTTTTTCCGTAACTTTAGATCAACATGTTTTAAAAATGGCTGTATTTTAGTAACCAGTCAACCGGGTTTCAACATTCAATTCCTCATCTATTGACTATAGTTTCATCCCTTAATATCAACCCTCCAGAAAATAATTAATTTTAAAATAAACGTTATTGAAGCGAGGATGGTTGGGTTGGGTTGAGAACAGGGTTCGAAGATATATATCGATCGATATATATCATAATATTTATTTTGATATATATCGTCATATTTTTGCAATGATATATATCCATTATATAAAAATATGAAATAGTTTTTGAGATATAGCCTCCGGAGAAGTGAAATTTTTAGAATTTTTCAGTTTTTCTACTTTTAAGAGGCTATATCTCAAAAACTAAATGTGATATGAAAACGCGCTCAACGGCATTAATTTTCTCGTGCTTCAGTTAACTTATAAACATAGTTTCAGCGATTTTTATTTTTTTTCAATTTTCCGCCAAATAAATCGCAAAAAGCGGTTTTTTAACATTTTCTCGAAAACCAGAAGTCATATGCATTTGAAGATTGCACCACTGGATTCAGTGGGTCAAAATACATATGTATGTAAATTTTCGTTTTAATAATCCTACGATTAAGGATTTTTGGGAAAATTGAATTAAAATCTGAAAAAAACCAAAGGGGTACCCCTTAGGAAATAATTAAAAATATTAAATTGCATAAAATTGTGTGAAAATTTGCTTACAAGTCAATTCGGACACGGGGAATTCAACGCCGTTGAGCGCATTTCCATATCTTGTTTAGTTTTTGAGATATAGCCTCCGGAAAAGTGAAATTTTTCGAATTTTTCAGTTTTTCTAAATGTGTACAAAAACTAAAATTAAAAAATAAATATCCAAAAAGTGATATTTATCTGATATATATCCTATATATCAGATATTTTGATATTTATTATAAATATCATGATATTTACGAACCCTGGTTGAGAATGTTCTGTGAATGTCGCAGTGGACAATTATTCACAATTGGTTTAAACATATAATTTTATTTTGATAATTTACTATTGTTTAATATTAAAAATTACTTTTAAAGATTGTTTAGTATTTTTAATGATAGATGCTCATATTAAATTGAGTTTTGCAGTTTACGCAAATTATCTGAATGCGGCATTCAGTCCCAGGAGTCGAGCGCCATGCCCACGCTGTCCACGCTGTCCACCGGTTGCTTCAACACACTTCAGGAATAAAAGATAAGTACAAGTTTAAATTTTAATTAGTTTAAAAAATGAGAAAAGAAATTATTAATAATTGATTTAGAATTTTATTGAGACACAACCTTGACATACATCTGCTGTCTTTTAATTTAATTTATTGTTTGATGTGAGAAATATTTGTTTAACGGTTTAAAAGTAAATTGCTTTAATTTCTAGAAACTTTATTATTTTACTTTTGTTTATACTAAATAATAATATATTAATAACATTAATAATTTCTAATAATAATAACAGTAAACTGAGTAATATTGTATTTGAAGTGTATGTTAGATGTGTGCATGTTTCAAATTCACTTTAATTTCATTCATTGGTTGTGAGTGTGTCATCAAATAGGTCACCGCTGCGAGTCTGCAACAAGAAGCTCACTTGCCAAATAAACGTCGTCGTCGTGTAATTTAACTTTTGTCTGCCTTATTTAAAGGCCTTCATAACTTCATAACCGATATCGTATCGTGGGCTTGATTTATAGTTATACTATAAGATCAACTTCTCGAGTCGATATCGTGTTTGTTTTTATTGTTTACTCACTACGTACATTTTAATTTAGTTAGTTAGTTGCTGCCTTAATAGGAGGCCATCCTAACTGTGTGTAGTTCTTTTCGTGGGGTTGATTTATTACTATAAATCAATTTTACGAATCGAAATTGTGTAGATCGATATCTATCGTGGGTTTGATTTGAAATCAACCTCACGAGTCGATATCGTGTATTTTGTATTATCCACCAAAAAACGCAGGTCCCACGTGGGGCCCCAACATACATCCCATCACCAGGAGGCAAGTTTGAAGCGTTTCGTGATGCGGGTGGGGCGAGTCCCTCGCGAGCGTGCTGCTGTGTGTAGCTAGAAGGTGTAAGCCGATGCCTTGGGTGGTCGAGTTATCGAATCACAGGAACCATATTGTCCAATGAGTCATTGGGAGATCTAGACATAATTCGACTGTTCGAGCACTGCGAAATCTTCCCAGCAGTCGGGTAGGTTGGTAGGCGGTGAACCGAGAGGTCGTGGGCACGGAATATGCTCAACGTTTTTGCTAACTTGACAAGCACGCTTCGGTTGCTTTGTCGTAGATTCGTAGCTAGTCGTTGGCAAACACTTAGGTAAGATAGGGTAGGTAGGGAGAAGAAGATGGCACCTTTACTGAAGACTACGTAAAATGTGAGTCTCTTTCAGGTTCTTCCTAACACTTGACCGATATCTTATCGTGGATATGATTTATAGTTATACTATAAGATCATATTCACGAGTCAATATCGTGTTTTTTTATCTACGTACATTTAAATTTAGTTAGTTTAGTTTCTGCCTTGTTAGAAGGCCTTCCTAACAACTGTGTAGTTCTTTTCGTGGGGTTGATTTATTACTATAAATCAATTTTACGAATCGAAATTTGTTAGAACAATATCTATCGTGGGGTTGATTTATTTCCATAAATCAATTTTACGAATTGATATTGTGATATCTATCGTGGGTTTGATGTGTAATCAACCTCACGAGTCGATATCGGATGTTTTGTATTGTCCACCATAAAACGCTGGCCCCACGTGGGGCCCCATCATAGCATTTCGCGGTTGCTTTGTTGTAGATTCGTAGCTAGTCTTTGACAAAAACTTAGGTAAGATAGGGTAGGTAGGGAGAAGAAGGACACCATCATTGAAAACTTACTGTTTTTCAAGGAGTATTTGTACTTGTTTTTAATAATATTTTGTTGCTAGGTGCGGTGGTGAATGAAGAAAACCAACGTTTCCTGTTGGTGATTACATCAAAATGCTGGGAAGATTCATCAGCAACAGAATCAACAGCTTCTCTTCAAACATATCAGAAGATGACTGCAAAGTCAACGCAGAATGTCGTCAAGACCGCTGCCTCCAACATCAATATAAGATAATTATTAGTTTTAAGTGGGTTGTATTTAATCGAGCACCAAAATATCAGCTTTAAATAATTCATATTCAATATCCAAAATACTAGACTTTGCTAATCTGTTTATCAATTTAAATATCAAATATTTGTATTTGCTATTTGCCATATTAGCATTTAATTTTCCATGAAGCTTATTTACTATTATATTTAAAGATCAGTTAGTAATTTTTTTATTATTATTTTTAGTATTAATTTAATTATTTCAGACTATCAAAATATAATTTAACTAGGGTTAAAAATATATATTTTTGGTAAAAGGGGGCTTCTGGTTTTAAACTCGACGTTTCGGTATTTTAAACAAATACCTTCATCAGGACAGAAATACAAATAAATAACATAAATGACATAAAAATAAACAAATGACATATAAATAAAAATGACAAGTAAAAAGACAAAATATGTAATTTAAAAAATTATAAATTGTGAATCAATGGAAGCCAGGCTTTGTTTAATTCTAAACCATCACAATTATTAATATTATTTTCCTCCTTACAAATTTCAATAGCTTCTCTGATAAGTCTTCCGGTGAAACTTGTAGGTCGTGCTAAAATTTTGGTTTCTTCAAAGTTAATTTTATGTAAAAATTCTAAAGCATGATGAGCAATTGCTCCCTATGTTATATATTTTTGGTGTTTAATAAATATATTTCTGGTAAGAGCAACACAGTTCTTATTGATTATTGATGATACGATGATTTCGGTGCTCATTTAAATTATTCCCTTTTTAAATTATTTGGGTAAAAGTCGGTTAAAAACAGTAATAAATATGTTGTTTTAAATTAATATAAAATAGCGCAATTGTGTACAAGGGAGAATGTGAGTGAAAATGGACAGAGAGTGATTGATTTTATTCTGTGTGATGAATGATTGATGCGTGGTTTTTCAGTTCATTCTGACATTTATGACATAATTATTTGTCGCAATTTTGTTGAGCGACTTGGTCGTGTTAGAAGACCTAAAATAATTAGAAATATAGTAAATCCGTCAGAAGGGTATCATTAGAAATATATTACAATATACACTTTTCTATTTACTATTTCATATACAATTTAATTCTTTTTTTATTGAGTTAATTTGTAATTTTACGTATTCATCTTTTTCTGCCAATTTGCACCAATTTTTAATTGTCTGTCCCCATTATTTTTCTCTTTTTAAAATTATTTAAACTTTTGCTAGAATTTTAATGAACGCGTACCTGACATAGAACTTAAATTTAATCTTGTACATTATTAATATTTGTATCTTTGGACTAGAGAACTTTTAAAATTTTGGCCCTACAGTATTAAATGAGGCAGAAATTTCCTCCCAACACTTTTCTTCTCCTGAACACAATACTTTATCAGTTTTTTTTTTCATTCTATACATGTTTTTAACTCTCACTAAATCTATTAATAATTCAACTTCATTGGTGGAAAAATTTGCAGCTCTTTTAATATTTTCCATCATGTGTATATAAATATATTTCTTATTTTACCTGTGACAGAATATAAACTGAGGCAATGATTATCATTTTCTTAAAATCCCAAATTACACAACACCATAAAATTATGTTTACATTCAGTTTAGGTTCAGCTGAACTAGATTAATTTGACAAGTTATAAACAAAAAAATGTTGAGGCTCAAGTTCAAGGTTCAACTGAAAAACCGAGCATGAGAAGTGTATTTGATGGTGTCGCGTATACGTCTGGATAAAAGTTGGTGAATGAGGGTGTTAGAGATATGTCTGTTGAGTAAATAAATGAATGAAGGAATGGTACGAATGATGAATTATATTGTGGAATGAATCAGATGTTAGGAATAGATGGTGTGAGTATTTTAGGGGTTTGTATGGTAGCGTAAATGGACTGAATGGTTGTAGTGAAATTGCAAGAGAAAATGTTAGAGGTGAGAATGATGTCGGCTTGAATGAGATGTTGATGTATGGAGGTGAGAGGTTATTTGACTCCTGATGATTGGAAATGCGCGCACGCAGTTAGAGTGTTTGAAGGTAGCGAGGCTGCGGTAGTGTCTGCGTTACCTGGTGCGGATGATGTTGTTGTAAATGATTTCAATAAATGAAGCAGAAAACGATTTAAATAATGTTAATTAATGATAATGTGTTAGTAGAATTAATAAATAAAACTACTTAGTAGTTAGTTTTATAAATTTGGCAATAACATTTATTGGTAGATGTGGTTTACAAAACAAATTTACAAACACTTATATATTGTACAAATACAAACACATTGTTAATAGAGAGAGGGACTGTTTAGGGAATGTCCTTTAATGACAAGGGCTATGAACATCTAAATATTCATTCATTAGTTTCTGGTCGGCCCTAACGGCTTCAAGGAAAGTGAATCGATATCCTTTCCTTTTATATGTAGAACTGACAAATTACATATAGAACTTTTATGATAAAAATCTATCAAGTGTTTAGCTAGATTAGACTGGGTACTTTTGATCATATAATTATAACAATACTCTTTAAATCTAGTCTGGAAACTTTGTACTGTTTGCTCTATATAAACAAATTCACAATCTTTACATTTAATTTAACAAAGGGTCTTTATTCATTAGTTTATTATTATTAGTATATAATGTCAAATTTCCTCCAATTCTTGGCCATACTACGATTCATGCCATTAACATAATTTAATTTTTTATAAATTGATTTAAATCTAGTTTCAAAGTGTACAGGATAAAATTAATTTCTTGTAATTGATCTAATTTTCTTATTTATTAGCTTCACTTTGTTTGCTGCAATATTTAAAATGATTATAATTCAGATCATCAGATAAATTATAAAACGTTGCTAGCTTTATATTACATGGGTGATACAAATTAGTGGGTTTCCTGTTAATATTAAAATTAAATGTATTGTTAATGTGTTGGATAGTAATGGCCAAGATATTTATGCTTTTATTAACTTTCACTTCAGTGGTGAATTATGTAGTTGTTGCTCCTGGTGTAAAGGGATTAAAACATCGTCGATATATCTATACCAAAAATGTAAATATTTTAGGAGATATTTATTGGAATTGAGGCATATATATTCTCAAAATTGTTTATGAATATTTCAGATAATAAAGACCCTCATTTTGTTAATTACAAATGTCACCAAAGAGCAAAAATAATTTGTTTGTAGACAAACTTCTAGCAAGTTTAAAGTTACATGATTAACTTCAAGCTGTTTTTAATGATGTCTAGAAATTTGAAAATTGAAATTGAAGTAAATTCCCAAAACCTCCCTCTCTCTATTAACAGAGTTAGTTTGTATTTGAACTACATATAAGTGTTTGCAAAACCATTTCTAAATTCATGAAACAAAATGCCAAGTGTTTGTATTTATTAATTTTAAATAATGTTTCGCTGAATGCAAACAGCTTCATTAATTGAAATGATGAATGTGTTAGTGTTTGAGAAGAGCGATTGCAATGTTTCGGTGATGGATGATGTGAGATTGGAGATGAAATGAATGTATTTGTATATTAGGGTAGTATGTTCTCGAGGTATGGACGTATTAATTCAGAATACATTGGTGTATGTTGTATGATGACTCTGAGATTGACATGAATGTTGTTGAAAGAGTGAGTATAAGTCAGATGAGATAGTTTAGGAATGTGGAACGTGTGTCGAATGGAAGATATGAATGAACTTGTATGAAAGAATTTATGAATGTATTTATGTATGAAGAGTTGATGGTAGATTGAGCATGTGGTTGAAGCAAGGATGACTGAATGTTTCAGGGGTTCGTGTTACCCTATTTAATAAGATATTATCTTTACAACATATGTATTATTTGTTTAAACTATATAATAATGAATGATTCACTTTAAAATTATAATGATGAATCGTTCTCATCTGTAACACAATACTTTGCTAGCTGACAATTTATTATACATACATATATATTTTTTTATTGTAACATTAGCAGATTGTCAGCTACTGAAACATTGTGATACAGTGACAGTTAGTATAAAAAAACAAACAAATTACGGATGATTAACTAGATTTTTCATTGTTAAACATTCCGGCATTATTTTATACAAATATATTTCAAGTAAATGATTGATATAAATAAATTTGAATCAGTTTTATTTTAAATATTATTCTCTAAACAACTTATGACCGATTTAAATAAAGTTAATCAAATCATCCTCCGTCGATTATTTATACTAACAGTCAACATATTTTGTAAATAAAGATAATGAAATACTTTTACCCAAAATAATTGTATCAAAGTATTAATTCTAAAAGTTTCCTTTATAATAATTAAATTGATTTCTTTTTAAAAATTATGAAAACTGACAGAATTGATATTTACTAGTGATAATAAATAAATATGTTTTAAGTAGATAGTTGACAATAACTTTGTTTAACACATATTTATTGTTTAAGAATAAGAAATAGGGTACCCATTGTAATAAGTTAACATATATCTTATTACAATATTCCTTATTCTTAAAGAATAAATGTGTGTTGAAGAGATTTATTGTGAATTATTTAATTTAAAATATAGTTTTTATTGTTAAATATAAATAAGTTAATAAAATTGTTGTAATTCAGTATGTAATAATAAGAAATATTGTAATAAGAAAACATACATCTTATTGCAATACGTCTTATACTTCAAGAATACATATGTTTTAAAGAGACTTATTCTAAATTAATTTAGATAGGTATCCTCATTAAATCCCTCAAATCATTTATAAAATTGTCATCTTTCTGAATACTCCCTCAAATCTTTTGTAATGTTATCATTTTCCCAAAAGTCCTTAAATTCATTTGTAAGATAGTAATCCTCCTAAAATTGCCTTCCTCCCAAAAATTCCTCCAATTCATTTGCAAGATATAATCCTCTCGAAAAGTCCTCCAATACATTTATATTTCCTCCCATGAAGTCCCTCAAATCATTTATAAAATAGCCATCTTATTAAATGTCCCTCAAATCCATTTATAAAATAATCACCCTCTTAAAAAGTTCCTCAAATAACTTATAAAGCAATCCTACATTCTAAAAGACACCCCAGAAATTAAATAATATTTTTTTCAATAATATATTATATATTTAATAAAAATTGTAATAATTATGTTTTACATTGTATTTATAATATAAATTTGTTTTTGTAATAAATTGTAATGAATGCTTTAAATATTGTATTTATAATAAATATTGTAATACAGATGTTAGTTTCTATTGTATACTGATTTAAAACGTCAATAAAAGTGTTTAAAATGGCTGCCATTCTTTCATTTATTTCCTTCTGTAAATATAAATATATTTTATTCAAATTCAATTAACTTGTCTTCCATTTTGTACCTCCCATATATTAAATGAAATTCAATTAAATATCAATTAAGAGGAGGAGCCACGAAAGATTCAATGGGCGTCAACACCCAATTAAGAAACAGGGTTGCCAATTCACTATAACCAAAATCCAGTAAAGTTACCTCCTCATCGTTCTGCGCCCCGGATACAAATCGACGAATTTGGAGCAATTCCTGACCAAAAACTCGAAGTTTTTTCCTAGTTCAAAAATTGAACAATAGATAGCACCACCATGCATACAGGATTGATGCTGCCCCCTGGTGACCAATTTTAGAACTAAGAAAAAAAACTTTAAAATTTTGTCAGGATCTGCTCCAATTTGGTCGGTTTGTATCCGGGGCGCAGAACGGCGAGGAGGTATCTTTACTGTATTTTGGTTATAGTGAATTGGCATCACTGCTTTCTTAATTGGTTGTGTTACCGCCCTCATTTCTTCTATTGCTCCTCCTCATAATTGAAACTTAATTGAATTTAATTTTATATATGGGAGGAACAAAATGGCTGATTAATAGAAATTTAAATGGAAGTATTTAAATGTAAATAATTAAATAGACGCCATTTTAAATTCAACCATTGACATTTAAAGTAAAAGAAACCAACATTAAATTAACTTAGTTCGCAAAATCACCAACAGATGGCAGCACCAGTCCTAAAAAACCCGTGAGAAAAAAATTTAAAACAACAAGGTATGTATTAATATAAATATATTTATTATCATTGCAAAGTTGTGTACAAGTTTTACTAACATTTTATTTTAGAATTGTTAACTACAAGTACATTTTATTTATAATACAAACTATTTTTTAAATAAATTAATTTAGAATAAGTCTCTTTAAAATATATTTATTCTTGAAGTATAAGACGTATTGCAATAAGATGTATGTTTTCTTATTACAATATTTCTTATTCTTAAAGAATAGATATGTTTTAAATAGAGTTATTGTAAACTTATCTATTTAAAACATGTATTATTGTTTTTACATATTTAATTACAATAATATTATTAACTTATTTATCTTAAACAATAAAAACTATATTTTAAATTAAATAATTCACAATAAATCTCTTCAACACACATTTATTCTTTAAGAATAAGGAATATTGTAATAAGATATATGTTAACTTATTACAATGGGTACCCTATTTCTTATTCTTAAACAATAAATATGTGTTAAACAAAGTTATTGTAAACTACCTATTTAAAACATATTTGTTATTATTTTTACATATTTAATTACAATAATATTATTTACTTATTTATCTTAAATAATAAAAACTATATTTTAAATTAAATAATTCAGAATAAATCTCTTCAACACATATTTATTTTTTAAGAATAAAGAATATTGTAATAAGATGTATGTATAACTTATTACAATAGGTATCTATTTCTTATTCTTAAAGAATAAATATGTGTTAAAAAAAGTTATTGTCAACTATCTACTTAAAACATATTTATTTATTATCATTAGTAAATATCAATTCTGTCAGTTTTCCCAATTTTTAAAAAGAAATCCATTTAATTATTATAAAGGAAACTTTTAGAATTAATACTTTGATACAATTATTTTGGGTAAAAGTATTTCATTATCTTTATTTAAAAAATATGTTGACTGTTAGTATAAATAATCGATGGAGAATGATTTGATTAACTTTATTTAAATCGGTCATAAGTTGTTTAGAGAATAATATTTAAAATAATAAATGAAAAATCTAGTTAATCATTCGTAATTTGTTTGTTTTTTATACTAACTGTCACTGTATCACAATGTTTCAGTAGCTGACAATCTGCTAATGTTACAATAAAAAAATATATATGTATGTATAATAAATTGTCAGCTAGCAAAGTATTGTGTTACAGATGAGAACGATTCATCATTATAATTTTAAAGTGAATCATTCATTATTATATAGTTTAAACAAATAATATATATGTTGTAAAGATAATTATTATACAGAGCATCACGCTATATCTTATTAAATGGGGTAACACGAACCCCAGAAACATTCAGTTATCCTTGCTTCAACCACATGCTCAATCTACCATCAACTCTTCATACATAAATACATACATATACATACATATACATTCATAAAAGTTCATTCATATCTTCCATTCCACACACGTTCCACATTCCTAAACTATCTCATCTGACTTATATTCACTCTTTCAACAACATTCATGTCAATCTCAGAGTCATCATACAACATACACCAATGTATTCTGAATTAATACGTCCATACCTCGATCACATACTACCCTAATATACAAACACATTCATATCATCTCCAATCTCACATCATCCATCACCGAAACATTGCAATCGCTCTTCTCAAACACTAACACATTCATCATTTCAATTAATGAAGCTGTTTGCATTCGGCGAAACGTGATTTAAAATTAATAAATAAAAACACTTGGTTTTGCAAACACTTATATGTAGTTCAAATACAAACAAACTCTGTTAATAGAGAGAGGGAGGTTTTGGGAATTTACTTCCATTTCAATTTTCAAATTTCTAAACATCATTAAAAACAGCTTGAAGTTAACCATGTAACTTTAAACTTGCTGGAAGTTTGTCTACAAACAAATTATTTTTGCTCTTTGGTGACATTTGTAATTAACAAAATGAGGGTCTTTATTATCCGAAATATTCATAAACAATTATGAGAATATATATGCCTCAATTCCAATAAATACCTCCTAAAATATTTACATTTTTGGTATAGATATATCGACGATGTTTTAATCCCTTTACACCAGGAGCAACAACTACTAAATGTCCTTAATTCATTTGATTAAAATACATAATTCACCACTGAAGTGAAATTTCATAAAAGCATAAATATCTTGGCCATTACTATCCAACACATTAACAATACATTTAATTTTAATATTTACAGGAAACCCACTAATTTGTATCACCCATGTAATATAAAGCTAGCAACGTTTTATAATTTATCTGATGATCTGAATTATAATCATTTTAAATATTGCAACAAAGTGAAGCTAATAAATAAGAAAATTAGATCAATTACAAGAAATTAATTTTATCCTGTTACACTTTGAAACTAGATTTAAATCAATTTATAAAAAATAAATTATGTTAATGACATGAATCGTAGTATGGCCAAGAATTGGAGCAAATTTGACATTATATACTAATAATAATAAACTAATGAATAAAGACCCTTTGTTAAATTAAATGTAAAGATTGTGACTATGTTTATATAGAGCAAACAGGACCAAGTTTCCAGACTAGATTTAAAGAGTATTGTTATAATTATATGATCAAAAGTACCCAGTCTAATCTAGCTAAACACTTGATAGATTTTTATCATAACAGTTCTATATGTAATTTGTCAGTTCTACATATAAAAGGAAAGGATATCGATTCAGTTTCCTTGAAGCTTTTAAAATTAAGAAAGCCGTTAGGGCCGACCAGAAACTAATGAATGAATATTTAGATGTTCATAGCCCTTGTCATTAAAGGACATTCCCTAAACAGTCCCTCTCTCTATTAACAATGTGTTTGTATTTGTACAATATATAAGTGTTTGTAAATTTGTTTTGTAAACCACATCTACCAATAAATGTTATTGCCAAATTTATAAAACTAACTACTAAGTAGTTTTATTTATTAATTCTACTAACACATTATCATTAATTAACATTATTTAAATCGTTTTCTGCTTCATTTATTGAAATCATTTACAACAACATCATCCGCACCAGGTAACGCAGACACTACCGCAGCCTCGCTACCTTCAAACACTCTAACTGCGTGCGCGCATTTCCAATCATCAGGAGTCAAATAACCTCTCACCTCCATACATCAACATCTCATTCAAGCCGACATCATTCTCACCTCTAACATTTTCTCTTGCAATTTCACTACAACCATTCAGTCCATTTACGCTACCATACAAACCCCTAAAATACTCACACCATCTATTCCTAACATCTGATTCATTCCACAATATAATTCATCATTCGTACCATTCCTTCATTCATTTATTTACTCAACAGACATATCTCTAACACCCTCATTCACCAACTTTTATCCAGACGTATACGCGACACCATCAAATACACTTCTCATGCTCGGTTTTTCAGTTGAACCTTGAACTTGAGCCTCAACATTTTTTTGTTTATAACTTGTCAAATTAATCTAGTTCAGCTGAACCTAAACTGAATGTAAACATAATTTTATGGTGTTGTGTAATTTGGGATTTTAAGAAAATGATAATCATTGCCTCAGTTTATATTCTGTCACAGGTAAAATAAGAAATATATTTATATACACATGATGGAAAATATTAAAAGAGCTGCAAATTTTTCCACCAATGAAGTTGAATTATTAATAGATTTAGTGAGAGTTAAAAACATGTATAGAATGAAAAAAAAACTGATAAAGTATTGTGTTCAGGAGAAGAAAAGTGTTGGGAGGAAATTTCTGCCTCATTTAATACTGTAGGGCCAAAATTTTAAAAGTTCTCTAGTCCAAAGATACAAATATTAATAATGTACAAGATTAAATTTAAGTTCTATGTCAGGTACGCGTTCATTAAAATTCTAGCAAAAGTTTAAATAATTTTAAAAAGAGAAAAATAATGGGGACAGACAATTAAAAATTGGTGCAAATTGGCAGAAAAAGATGAATACGTAAAATTACAAATTAACTCAATAAAAAAAGAATTAAATTGTATATGAAATAGTAAATAGAAAAGTGTATATTGTAATATATTTCTAATGATACCCTTCTGACGGATTTACTATATTTCTAATTATTTTAGGTCTTCTAACACGACCAAGTCGCTCAACAAAATTGCGACAAATAATTATGTCATAAATGTCAGAATGAACTGAAAAACCACGCATCAATCATTCATCACACAGAATAAAATCAATCACTCTCTGTCCATTTTCACTCACATTCTCCCTTGTACACAATTGCGCTATTTTATATTAATTTAAAACAACATATTTATTACTGTTTTTAACCGACTTTTACCCAAATAATTTAAAAAGGGAATAATTTAAATGAGCACCGAAATCATCGTATCATCAATAATCAATAAGAACTGTGTTGCTCTTACCAGAAATATATTTATTAAACACCAAAAATATATAACATAGGGAGCAATTGCTCATCATGCTTTAGAATTTTTACATAAAATTAACTTTGAAGAAACCAAAATTTTAGCACGACCTACAAGTTTCACCGGAAGACTTATCAGAGAAGCTATTGAAATTTGTAAGGAGGAAAATAATATTAATAATTGTGATGGTTTAGAATTAAACAAAGCCTGGCTTCCATTGATTCACAATTTATAATTTTTTAAATTACATATTTTGTCTTTTTACTTGTCATTTTTATTTATATGTCATTTGTTTATTTTTATGTCATTTATGTTATTTATTTGTATTTCTGTCCTGATGAAGGTATTTGTTTAAAATACCGAAACGTCGAGTTTAAAACCAGAAGCCCCCTTTTACCAAAAATATATATTTTTAACCCTAGTTAAATTATATTTTGATAGTCTGAAATAATTAAATTAATACTAAAAATAATAATAAAAAAATTACTAACTGATCTTTAAATATAATAGTAAATAAGCTTCATGGAAAATTAAATGCTAATATGGCAAATAGCAAATACAAATATTTGATATTTAAATTGATAAACAGATTAGCAAAGTCTAGTATTTTGGATATTGAATATGAATTATTTAAAGCTGATATTTTGGTGCTCGATTAAATACAACCCACTTAAAACTAATAATTATCTTATATTGATGTTGGAGGCAGCGGTCTTGACGACATTCTGCGTTGACTTTGCAGTCATCTTCTGATATGTTTGAAGAGAAGCTGTTGATTCTGTTGCTGATGAATCTTCCCAGCATTTTGATGTAATCACCAACAGGAAACGTTGGTTTTCTTCATTCACCACCGCACCTAGCAACAAAATATTATTAAAAACAAGTACAAATACTCCTTGAAAAACAGTAAGTTTTCAATGATGGTGTCCTTCTTCTCCCTACCTACCCTATCTTACCTAAGTTTTTGTCAAAGACTAGCTACGAATCTACAACAAAGCAACCGCGAAATGCTATGATGGGGCCCCACGTGGGGCCAGCGTTTTATGGTGGACAATACAAAACATCCGATATCGACTCGTGAGGTTGATTACACATCAAACCCACGATAGATATCACAATATCAATTCGTAAAATTGATTTATGGAAATAAATCAACCCCACGATAGATATTGTTCTAACAAATTTCGATTCGTAAAATTGATTTATAGTAATAAATCAACCCCACGAAAAGAACTACACAGTTGTTAGGAAGGCCTTCTAACAAGGCAGAAACTAAACTAACTAAATTTAAATGTACGTAGATAAAAAAACACGATATTGACTCGTGAATATGATCTTATAGTATAACTATAAATCATATCCACGATAAGATATCGGTCAAGTGTTAGGAAGAACCTGAAAGAGACTCACATTTTACGTAGTCTTCAGTAAAGGTGCCATCTTCTTCTCCCTACCTACCCTATCTTACCTAAGTGTTTGCCAACGACTAGCTACGAATCTACGACAAAGCAACCGAAGCGTGCTTGTCAAGTTAGCAAAAACGTTGAGCATATTCCGTGCCCACGACCTCTCGGTTCACCGCCTACCAACCTACCCGACTGCTGGGAAGATTTCGCAGTGCTCGAACAGTCGAATTATGTCTAGATCTCCCAATGACTCATTGGACAATATGGTTCCTGTGATTCGATAACTCGACCACCCAAGGCATCGGCTTACACCTTCTAGCTACACACAGCAGCACGCTCGCGAGGGACTCGCCCCACCCGCATCACGAAACGCTTCAAACTTGCCTCCTGGTGATGGGATGTATGTTGGGGCCCCACGTGGGACCTGCGTTTTTTGGTGGATAATACAAAATACACGATATCGACTCGTGAGGTTGATTTCAAATCAAACCCACGATAGATATCGATCTACACAATTTCGATTCGTAAAATTGATTTATAGTAATAAATCAACCCCACGAAAAGAACTACACACAGTTAGGATGGCCTCCTATTAAGGCAGCAACTAACTAACTAAATTAAAATGTACGTAGTGAGTAAACAATAAAAACAAACACGATATCGACTCGAGAAGTTGATCTTATAGTATAACTATAAATCAAGCCCACGATACGATATCGGTTATGAAGTTATGAAGGCCTTTAAATAAGGCAGACAAAAGTTAAATTACACGACGACGACGTTTATTTGGCAAGTGAGCTTCTTGTTGCAGACTCGCAGCGGTGACCTATTTGATGACACACTCACAACCAATGAATGAAATTAAAGTGAATTTGAAACATGCACACATCTAACATACACTTCAAATACAATATTACTCAGTTTACTGTTATTATTATTAGAAATTATTAATGTTATTAATATATTATTATTTAGTATAAACAAAAGTAAAATAATAAAGTTTCTAGAAATTAAAGCAATTTACTTTTAAACCGTTAAACAAATATTTCTCACATCAAACAATAAATTAAATTAAAAGACAGCAGATGTATGTCAAGGTTGTGTCTCAATAAAATTCTAAATCAATTATTAATAATTTCTTTTCTCATTTTTTAAACTAATTAAAATTTAAACTTGTACTTATCTTTTATTCCTGAAGTGTGTTGAAGCAACCGGTGGACAGCGTGGACAGCGTGGGCATGGCGCTCGACTCCTGGGACTGAATGCCGCATTCAGATAATTTGCGTAAACTGCAAAACTCAATTTAATATGAGCATCTATCATTAAAAATACTAAACAATCTTTAAAAGTAATTTTTAATATTAAACAATAGTAAATTATCAAAATAAAATTATATGTTTAAACCAATTGTGAATAATTGTCCACTGCGACATTCACAGAACATTCTCAACCAGGGTTCGTAAATATCATGATATTTATAATAAATATCAAAATATCTGATATATAGGATATATATCAGATAAATATCACTTTTTGGATATTTATTTTTTAATTTTAGTTTTTGTACACATTTAGAAAAACTGAAAAATTCGAAAAATTTCACTTTTCCGGAGGCTATATCTCAAAAACTAAACAAGATATGGAAATGCGCTCAACGGCGTTGAATTCCCCGTGTCCGAATTGACTTGTAAGCAAATTTTCACACAATTTTATGCAATTTAATATTTTTAATTATTTCCTAAGGGGTACCCCTTTGGTTTTTTTCAGATTTTAATTCAATTTTCCCAAAAATCCTTAATCGTAGGATTATTAAAACGAAAATTTACATACATATGTATTTTGACCCACTGAATCCAGTGGTGCAATCTTCAAATGCATATGACTTCTGGTTTTCGAGAAAATGTTAAAAAACCGCTTTTTGCGATTTATTTGGCGGAAAATTGAAAAAAAATAAAAATCGCTGAAACTATGTTTATAAGTTAACTGAAGCACGAGAAAATTAATGCCGTTGAGCGCGTTTTCATATCACATTTAGTTTTTGAGATATAGCCTCTTAAATGTAGAAAAACTGAAAAATTCTAAAAATTTCACTTCTCCGGAGGCTATATCTCAAAAACTATTTCATATTTTTATATAATGGATATATATCATTGCAAAAATATGACGATATATATCAAAATAAATATTATGATATATATCGATCGATATATATCTTCGAACCCTGTTCTCAACCCAACCCAACCATCCTCGCTTCAATAACGTTTATTTTAAAATTAATTATTTTCTGGAGGGTTGATATTAAGGGATGAAACTATAGTCAATAGATGAGGAATTGAATGTTGAAACCCGGTTGACTGGTTACTAAAATACAGCCATTTTTAAAACATGTTGATCTAAAGTTACGGAAAAACTGTCATTCATATTTTCTCTCAGAAAATTAATAAAATTCGCCAGATTTACAAACAAAATTATAGACAGTCCACATTTTCAAACCTCTTCAAAGTTAAATGTTGTAAACAACATTTTTAAAACTCATATATTTTAAATATTGGGTAAAAGTCACCGTTAGTAAAATCTAATTATTAAAGGAGATTAATTTTAATTTTCTGCTTTGAACCGGACATCAATTATTTTAGGAGAAAAATAATTGTAAAAGTAAAATAAAGCTTGTACCAGAAAAAATTGTCGCTTAGTTTTGGGCCTTTTCGTATACTGCTTTTATAGATATACAAAATTTTATGTGATGCGTTTTTATTATTTGGCTATGCATTATACAAAAACAATTAGTTGACAACTTTCATACAATTTAGTATACAAAGATGCCATCGAAACACAAACAATTGCGCGAAAATATTTTGTACAAATGTGTTCAAAATAGGCATATATCCACAAGAAACGTAGCTTTAGAGTTAAAATCTACAACAAGGACTGTTCAAAGGGTGTTAAGAAGATATAATGAAACGGGTGATACACAAAATAATGTGGAAGTGGATGCAAACCTGGATTTGTAAATTAAAATATTGAGAAAATGTCTTAAAGGCTTTGTGTGAAAATAAAAACCTTTCTGTGACAGATTTGGCTAAGAAATTTGAAACTACTAAATCAACAGTTCAGAAAATTAAGCTAAAGAATTCTATAAAGTATTTAAAAAAAAAAAACAAAAGTGCCTAACAGGAATACTAAGCAAGAAACTAACACAAAATGAAGATCAAGAAAACTTTACTTTAAAGTGATATCAAAAAAAATTATGTGTTATCATGGATGTCGAAACGTATTGTTAACTTGAATTAAAATCTCGACCAAGTCATTATTATTATTATTCTGGAAAGTTCAGAAAATCTGTTAGTAGCTAATTGAAGGTAATTGAAATAGAAAAATTCTCAAAAAAGATGCTTGTATGGCAGGCCATTTGTTCCTGTGGCAAACGCAGTATGCCTTATTTTTCGACATCGACAATCAACGGCGAAAGATATTTAAGCGAGTGTCTTGAAAGATAATTATTGCCCTTTATAACACACCAATACTATTTTGGCCAGATTTGGCAACATGTCATTACACAAAAAATGTCATTGATTGGTATAAAAGAAACCCCACATATAGAATTTGTACATAAATCTGAAAATCCTACAAATTGTCCTGAATTGCGTCCAATCAAAAAATATTGGCCCCATATGAAGCAGAAATTATTAAAATATAAGAAACCACTCAATTCTGTCGATAATTTCAAATATAAGTGGAAACAAATTACAAAAATGATATCTGATTATGCTGTACAAATTTTAATGAAAGGGCTGAAAAGAAAATTGAGCAAATTTTGGATGAATCATAATTAAAATGTAAATATATGCTATTATATACTATTTAGTTGTTGATCAATAAAGTCTTCAATAGTTTTTAAAAAATTAATTTAATTATATGGTTTTTAGTTAAAAATTATAGGAGACATTTTTTTCTGGGACAAGCTTTATAATTAATCACCCTTGACTAGCTCATAATGTACTACCGTTATCATTAATGAATATTTAGTAGATTGTCAGTTACTAATCATTCACCATCATTATTATTATTGTTTTTACCCAAATAATTAAAAAAATAACAATGTACTTACATTGATGATAATGTCCACAGTGACACCAGCTCCAGCTGCTCCAAGCTCTGGATGGCGGCAGCTCCAATGACACCAGCTACTTCAACATCTTGATGATGTCCCTATAAACATGAAAACAATGTATTAGTAACATAGCATAGGCACCCTTTATCATGTTTATTTTAAGTTTCATAATCATGATAACTTTTGATAGTGAGTATACTAGAAATAGTAAAAGGAAACCCACATTTAGCCGTTTAAAAGATACACTCATTGTTTAAAAAGTAATTAAATTAAAAAATAATTTAATTTATTTAGCAGCGCGTAAGTCTTGTACTAATTGAGATATTTTAAAAGTACAAAGAAACAAAAAATAAAGCCCCAAAAATATAAATAAAAAATCATCTCACCTGTTTGGCGGTTTCACTGTGCATCTAAAACCTGGTGCACCAGGTCCACAAGTTGGTTTTGTCGTTGATTTGTGGTGATTGTAAACATTGTCTTCCATAATAATTGGTTTTAAAGTCGACAAATGTTGTTTTCATTCCCTGACATCTGTCTATGTTTTGTGCATGAAATCCATACCTAAAAACGATATTGGCGCATTATAAATTAATTTAAATTCAAACTTACTTATTCTACTACATTTTGTTGGTAATTAACAATATTTTAGTTTAATATCACATCAGTTTACAAATGTAGTTTACATGTCAAATATCAGTTTCTGACAACTAACATACTACTGCCACCTATTCATAAAACGTTGAACTGTAAAGGGGGTTCAGTACGCACATGCCTAATCTGCAATTGCAGATTTTGGGCAATTACAATCCATCATATTAGTTTTTTAATTAACAAATATATAAGTGTCTGGTTAATGACTGAATATATGTTTACAAGTTAATTGAAGCACGAGACAATTAATGTTTTACGTAATTTACCAAATGAAAATACTTCTAGAAGAATAATTAATCGTCCAACAAAATTATTTAGGCCAAGGACTCAAATAAATGGCTTTTACACAGATGTACGCGGAACGTAGGTTTAAATTGAAAGAATCAAGCATCGACAAAAATCATAATAAAAATATGATTAAATATAATTGAAAAGATGGAGAATTCAAAATTTAAAACCAATTTCAATTATCTTGACTAGTTTAAAAGTTACAGCAGACATATTTACAGCAAATTTAAATTTTAAAAGATACACTCACCTGCAAAAGTACTGGAAGTGAAGCGGCCGGACACGCCATCAAACATCAAGTCCCCGGGGTCATCATCTCCTCCAGCTCGACTTCCTAGTGCTCCAGATTCTCCGTCGACTTCTTGCAGCTGTCCAAAGTCACCTGAATGAACACAGAGCAGGTGTCAAACATATCAAGTCTCTTGTGTTAGGATGTTGTAATTAATTAATTAATTAATTGAATGTATAACTAAATCACCACACCTTTTACCCATTTTTGGGTCAAATCACAGCCACTCGCACTAACAACTAACTAGCACGTGATTATTTTCAAGCGACCAGCTCTGGTCAGTGTTTTGTTTGCAAGTGCGGAGCTCGAGCTCGTTGCATGATGACTCGGGCGACTAATTAATTGATGACACAACTCAATACATTGAAACTGACACAACATGTCTACATTTCAAATAAAATATTTCTCATTTTACTTTTTTCATTAATTATTATAAATTATTATTGTTATATATTTTTTATAAAAGTAAACAAATTTAAAACGTGAAACGTTTATACGTGAATAATTTCCCAGTAATGGGGTAAAAGGCGTGATTTGATTTATAAATAAGTTTCTCACCAATGCCAGAACATTTCCGTCTGATTCCATTCTCTTCTCTTGCTGCCGACATGAAGAGTAGGTTTCTGAAGAGCGATCGTCGTCGACACCATCGCCACGGTGTTTGCTGTCTGAGTCAACACCAGCTCTCCAAGTATTTCTAATGATTTGTTTAAAATATCGATCGGTACCAATTCCCAATCAGCGCAGGAATGCAATAAGAGCAGGACAGCTGCTCTCTGGTGAAGCTCATTCTGTTTAAATTCCTCGACTCCGGTTCTGCAGGTTCCAATCTCTTCTCTCCACGGAGGGTTTCATGTCGTTGTGGATGAGTATCCAGTGCTCGCATTTCTCTCCGATTACGCCTGGAACAAATAATAAACAGTTACTATTAATAGTAATTGCTAATTACCGCTAATTTTTGTTTAGCTAATCGATAATAAACATGGCTTCCTCCCTAGGTGCCTCCCCCTCATTCACCAGCACTCAATTCAATACAATGACCGCTAGTCTATTCAGGGAGATTCATTTTCATTATTTTAGGACAGAACATTTATTTATATCTATCCAACTTTAACTTGAAATATTTTTGACCAAAATAATTCCGGAAGGTTTAACAATTAAAAATATAGTTAATTACCCTTCATAATAACTGACACTAGCTAACAATTTACTAGCGTTATCATTAACAAATATCTAGTTACTATTCATCATTATTATTTTAAACTGAATATGAATTTATTTCACAAATTCTCAAATAAATATTAAACAAATAATTAAAAAATAACAATGTTCTTACATTACTAATGTTGAGAGCAGCAGATTTAATATTCAAACTAGTCTTTGCTGATGCCTCCGGGGTGTAGATACACGCTGAGGATGCTTGCAGGTCCCGTGAAGTCCCTATAAACATAAAAACAATATATTACTAACACACTTCATAACATTTATTAAAGTTAATAATGATAACAGAGAAAACAATTAATAGAATAGCTCTAAAATGCTTTAAAAAAAGAACCTACCATTTAGAAGGCTTTCGAATACCATCACCAACTACAAATTAATTATTGTTTCAGCTGCCATCAAATCAATACTTTTATCAATTTAAATATATAGAAAGCAAATGATAATAAATAACATGAATACGTATTTAGCCATTAACAATATTTGAATTAAATTTTTATAAATGAATAGAATATTGTTTTGAAATAATAATAACAATTGGCAAAACCAACTAGTTAAATACATTATTAAGATGTCGTAACACTTGTAGCTGTTATGTATTACAAAGTACATTTTACACTATTTTTAAGTACAAATATCTATCGAAAATATTAGAATAATGTTCTCGTTAACTATTTACCAGTATTTTGTTATAACGTACAATTATTTATCCAGCAACATTCAACAACACAGCGTCATAAAAGACTAAATTTATGGAATAAACAGGTTCACTTCGGTAAATTTATCGTTTGAACAAATCAAATACTTTTATAAATTTATATAAAATAAAGAAAATACTTTCAAATTCAGTACTTTTACACATTTTCATGTATAAAAAGTAATATTTATGTATGTAAATAATAATAAATAATATATATCACGCTTTTCGAAATAAAAACACTATTTATAACTGTTAAAATCTAAAGATATGCAAAAATATTATTGTGATTTTAAAGAAAAATTATTAAAAATCATGTTCAAATATGCTGTTAAAGCCGTTTATATCAAATTTAATTGTTGAAATGTAATATTCCTATGTTATCGCATCCTATATATGTGTTACGTAATTTATGTAATAAAATGTTGATACATTTTTAATTATCAAAAACTATATTTCCAGGTGAAATTTGTATCAAAATCGTCAGAATAACATCTATACTTACGAAAGGCACTGTATTTTATTAATATTTATTGATATTTTTACTTAAAACCACTAATTTTCTAGCAGCACATCTAGATACCACGCTTGCAAGTTATGAACTGTGAAGTCGACGCAGCGCCAGCGACCTTCCGCGCAAACCAGTGCACATCAAAATGTCTTGTGTGTGTATTTTATATATAAAAATTATAATTTATTGAAAATGACATATATTTAATAACATTAATTCAAAAATTGTTTTTTTAATTAGTGTTTATGAATTTCATCAGTAATTAAAATATTTAAATACAGAAATAAGTATGTAAACATTGAATTTAAAAAAAAAACTAGTACTTAAAATATGATTAAATTTACAACATAGAAATAGGGAAACAATTCTTGAATTTCTATCGTATTTTAATAAAAACAAAATCAAAATAATAAATTTAATAGGGATGGTTTTATCGGGATCTATAGCTAGGTATAAGTATGTCCATAACGCCTCATTTCAACTAACTTTTCACATGTTTGTTGATAGTTTATTGAAGTAAACGTAATTGTTTATATGTGTAAGAAGTTTCATAGCTGAGAATTAAATAGGGGTGGTTTTAACGAAATCTATTGCTAGGTATAAATGTATCCATAACACCTCATTTAACTAAAATTTCACTTTTTTGTTCATTACTTATTGTAGTACATGTAATTGTTTATATGTGTACGAAAAGTTACGAAAAAACTGTCATTCATATTTTCTCTCAAAAAATTAATAAAATAATACCGGAACGTTTAACAATGAAACATCTAGTTAATCATCCGTAATTTGTTTGTTTTTTATACTAACTGTCATTGTATCACAATGTTTCAGTAGCTGATAATCTGCTAATAACCTGTCAGCTAGCAAAGTATTGTGTTACAGATGAGAACGATTCATCATTATAATTTTAAAGTGAATCATTCATTATTATAAGATTTAAACAAATAATAAATATGTTGTAAAGATAATTATGATATCTTATGAAATGGGGTAACATTCAGTCATCCTGGCACACCATCCTTGCATCAACCACATTCTCAATCTACCAAACCCTCTCATCTATATTCCATTCATCATCTCTAACCATTCCGTCCATTTACACAATCTATTCCTAACATCTGATTCTCACCATCTCTTCACACTCAACTCAACCAAAACATTCTGTTTCCATATTTCACTCATCAAATCATCAACTTTCTCTCTCCTTCTCTCCTCATCACGTGGTCAATTTAAAAAAACATATTCATTACTGTTTACAACAGACTTTTACCCAAATCATTTCAAAAGGGACTCATTTAAATATAATTGTTAATATCTACGAATAGTAAATAAGCTTCCCGGATTAAATGAACTCTAGTTATTTGGGCTGAAATGTTGGTGCTCGATTAAATACAACACCCTCGCGGGATAATTAAGTAAACAATGCGTATTGCTCTCCAAATTATTTTAGAGGAAATTGTTTCAAGATCTCCATTGGTGGTTCAATATTCAAAATGGCTCCCAGTCTCTTTGTTATAAAATCATTTTGTTGTTATTAAGTGTTACTTATTCTTATTTTCTGTATTATTATGACAAAAAAATATTATTTCGTTTAATAATAATAATTGTAATTGTTTTAGTTAATTGTTTTATTTCAAACCACAGTCATGGCTCACTATTCTCTTTCCGATTTGGTGTATAATAAAGTGCCCGCCATTTTACTTTTTAATAATGTAACATATGGATTATTTTACATGATTGTAAAGGAAATTTGATGCACTTTTCAAATTTGTAAAAAAATATAGTATGTTCCATTTGAAATTTCAAAGTTGATATAAATTACTAATAAACAGGAAGTGATATCATGAATGTACATCCGTCATCAAATAGCTTACATGTTGCTGTATAAATCATGTTATATGAAAGAAATTGCTAAGTTGATAAATAAGCGAGATAATTGCTGGGTCTATTAAAATATAACACCCTGTATTTGCGGGATTATATCCTAAAAGATCAATTCCAACAAAATCAGCAATACAACAAGTTATTAAAACTCAAGAAAAATTTGGATCAGTATACGTTCCGTGTCAGAAATGCGATAAAAAGCAGAAAAATATTGCACCGGTGGAAGAAGATGAAGCGGAAGAAAACGCTAACGAAATAAATATACTCGCAGCTGTAATTAATAATCCAAATATTAGTTTGCGACAAATTGCATCTGATTTTGGAATACACCATACAACTGCCCTAAAAATATTAAGAAAACATAAGTTTAAGTCATATAAATTCTCCGTACACCAAGAAATTTTTGAAAATTATAAGTTTCAACGCATGACCTTTTGCGAAAGAATTATGGACATGGCTGATGTGGACGAAAATTTTATCAACAATATTTGCTTTTCTGATGAGTCTACCTTCAATATAAATGGAGAGCCAAATGTTCAAAACTTTCGTAATTGGCATCAGGAAAATAAAAATTTAATACTAACTAATCATTCACAATATCATGGGACAGTTAATGTTTGGGTAGGATTATTGGGCCGTAATGTAATAGGGCTATTTTTTATTGATGGAAAAATGAATGGCGATAAATATTTAGAATTGCTTCAAATCGATGTTGGACCTGCCATTGACAATGTTGCAGGAGAAAATATTGTTTGGTTTCAGAAGGACGACTGTCCAGCACATTTTACAAACACAGTAACTTTATATTTGAATATGGTTTTCCCAAATTGTTGGATTTGCCAACTCAATCACCGGCTTTGTCATCCAATGACTTCTTTCTGTGGGGCCATTTAAAAAATGAAATTTACTAAAGTAGGCACCCAAATGTGGATTCTCTAAAACAAAGAATTGCAAAGGAATGCAGGAATATTACAGCCCGGCAGCTATCAAATATGCGCCGTAATTTTTACGAAAGACTTGGGTTTTGCTTAGCGAACAATGGAGATGTTTTTAAGCGTATGCTCTAGACTAGAATATGTATTTATTATGTCCAGTATAGTTTAATTTTGTTATAAATAAATTTTAGTTCTGATATTAAAATTAAATAAATAAACTGTTTACTGGCCTACTTAAATATAAATATTTTCTCCTGCAGGTCCAACGTCAAACGTTGACATTTTATCTGTCACAACGGCAAACGTTGATGTTTTGACAGATAAAACGTCAAACATTTTTTTTTTGTTTCATTCCATGGCTATCAATATTTTCAACATAATTTTCGACATTTTCTTATTTAATTTCTGTCGTTACAAAGCACATAAAAGTAATTCTGTTTATTGATTTATATGCAGAATTTGATAAGCTACAATCACTCAGAATCAAAAACATCTACTCACCCCCTTAGATGAAACACACTTCTCCCCGACGAATACATTTGCCGGTGACGAGCACGGAATGAAATAGTCGTTTTGGACCTCTAGGCGGCCGCAGTAACCTGCTGCATGCACAGGATTCGCAACGAGCTCCTGCAAAAAAAGAGAAATTATTTTCATTATAGGTTAACAACCATGACATAACTCATTGATACTAAGGAGACCAAAAACGCGGATTACTGTCTAAGTAGAAGATGACGGTTAAAAAAAATCTTACTCACGTGGAATCTAATCCAGATATCCAATAACTCGCCCACTAGCCCTCATTCCCCAGCACTAAATTCGAAACAATGACCGCTGCTATAAACAAACTATTCAGGGAGATTTATTTTAATTTTCTGTGTTGAACCGGACATAAATTATTTTAGGACAAAAATACTTGTAATAAAACACCACGTTACCGAGATCTGTAACGGCAGTAATAGGTATAAGGCGTGATTAACTAAAAAGATCGAGATGTGCAAGAATTTTATTACTTTAAACAAAAACAAATAACTTAAATTTCTTTTATTTTTTAATATTTATCTCTTTTATATTCTATTATACTATTTTATAATTTACGTACCAGACTTGAAAGATTTCCTTGTAGCACGGGAGACTACATTGGAGGCAGGCGTCTCCCCATGGAATACGAAAACACCTGAAATCAAAAATAATTTTATTTGTGGTTTACCTACATTATTTGAGCTTCGAGAAAATAAACACAAGAAGTTTGTTCCATTTTGGAGAAGACAGCTGTCTTCAAGATGAATTGGGAAATGGTAGAGGAAGAAGATGGTTGCCTTTCAAGACATTTTGAGATAAAATAAAACAAGTTCTATTTGATATTACTCACCTTCTTACCATCTTCTTAGGTGATGACAGTTCGGTAACCTGAGTTGGATAATGACGAACGGGAAGCATCGCTTCCTAGAAAACCACTTGAATCAAGGAGCCAGCAACCAGAGCTAGTTGACAAGGAGCCGGTCTCCGGGAGGCCTGACACGCAGAAACCGCCGTCTGTGCCCTACAAGGTGAAAGATTCACCATTTCATTTATTTTGAAGGCTTTCGAATGGCATCAGCACCTACCAATAAGAACACGGAATCACCTGTGGTTGCAAAAAAAAACAGTAACAGACCATTGATTTAACTGCACACCACTGCCACTAATTTACTAAAAATCATGTTCAAATATGATGTTAAAGTCGTTTATCTCAAATTTAATTGTTGAAATGTAATATTTCTATGTTATTGTATCCTCTATACGTGTCACGTACAAAGCAATTTATGTAACAAAATGTTGATACATTTTCAAGTATCAAAAACTATATTTCCAGGTAAAATTTGTATCAACATCGTCTGAATAACATCTATACTTACGAAAGGCACTATATTTTATTATTATTTATTGATATTTTTATTCAAAAACTCTAATTTTCTAGCAGCAAAACTACATGTCATGTTCGTTACTTTTGGACTCGACACGCAGCGCATGCGCACAACGTGATTCTTCCAAGCAAACCAGTGCATCAAAATGTCCTGGAGTGTATTTTATGAATAAAAAATATTATTTATTAAAAATGTCATATATTTAATAACATTAATTCAAAATATGTTTTCTAAATTAGAGTTTATGAATTTCATCGGTAATTAAAATATTAAAATTCAGAAATAAGTAAGTAAACATTCAATTTAAATAAAACTAGTAAATATGATTGAATTTTCAACATAGAAATAGGGAAACAATTCTTGAATATCTATTGTATTTTAATAAAAAAAATAAAATAAATAAACATAAATTTAATGGGGATGGTTTTATCGGGATCTATTGCTAGGTATAAATATGTCTATAACGGCTCATTTAAATTAAATTTTCACTTTTTTATTGATTGTTTATTGCAGTACACGTATTTGTTTATATGTGTACGAAATTTCATAGCTGGGAATGAACTAGGGGCGGTTTTATCGTAATTTATTAATGAATACAACGAAACTTCTGAATTGTACTCTGTAGACCAACGTCATGGAGACGAGTAAGATGTGACGTCATTGCTGCGTGAACTGAATCCCAGTCGCTTAACATGGCTATCGACACAGCAATTGTTTCCTACTTGCATCTCGATCAATGTATCAGTGTTTCGTTTATTGGTTATTGTAGTATTTATTATTGTTTATATGTGTACGAAGTTTCATAGCTGTAAAATAAATAGGGGTTGTTTCATCGTAATCTATTGCTAGGTATAAATATGTCCATAACGACTCATTTAAATTAAATTTTCACTATTTTATTGATTGTTTATTGAAGAACATGTAATTGTTTATGCATATAAGAAGTTTCATAGACGAGAAATAAATAGGGGCGGATTTATCGAAATCTATTGCTAGGTATAAATATGTCCATAACGCCACATTTAACGTAATATTTAACTTTTTTGTTGATTTGTTATTGAAGTACATGTATTTGTTTATATGTGTACGAAATTTTATAGCTCAGAGTTGAACAGGGATGAAATAAATCAAATCTATTGCTGGAGACGGCACATGTCACACATGATGTATATATTGATGACGTCACTTCACTGTGTATCTGCAGTGCTCCTTTAAATCTATTGCTGGGTATAAACGTCTTATACTTCTATTTGGAACAATGTATCAATTTTCAGTCATTTGTTTATTGTAGTAAACATTATTGTCTATAAATATACTAAATTTCCCGTGATGAAGTTTAATAGTTAAGGAAATAATGAAACTATTGCTGGCTAATGTATTGCTGCGGAACTGTCACTGACAGCTAGCAATACATTTGAACGGTAGAACTATAATTGAGGTAGGTGTGTATTGCTGGGAAAAAGTATTGCTGATTTCACATAGATGAAAAAGGTTAGGGTATTGGTAGGAAAAAGTATAGGTGGTTTCACATAGATTTTTTTCTACTGTGACAGATGTAGCTTTTCTACAGATAAATATTATGAATATTTACAGGTTTATAACAAATTAGTAGCAAAATGGGTGCTGTGAATAAAGTAAAATTTTTAGATGAACACAGAGAGCATTACATGTCTGAGGTATTAATTTATCATACCACTGATTTAATATCAAAAATATTAATTGATTATTTTTTCCATGTTAGAATGCTGCTCTTCGTTCTAAATTACAAAGTAAAGTAGAAGCCTTGTCAATCATTACTAGAGAATTAGATAAATGTCGATCTGAACGTGACCAGTTTAAACTTATGGCAGAGACATTGCAAGAACGACACAGTTTATTTAAAAAGAAATCATATAATGGTGTAAATTATTATGACGAAAGAATAGATTATTCAAAAGTCCCTGGTTATAATGTTGCTCAGCTATTAAATGATACTAGGGAGAAGAATAAAGCTTTAACTCTTGAAATGGAATCTCTAAGGCAGAAATTATCAGAAGCAGAGGGCGACATTAAAGTTTTAAGAAATCAGCGATTAGGCAATCATATCCATACTGACGCTCAACTGTTTCCAGTACATCAAAGAGAAGAGCTTGTAGAGCAGTTGGAAAGATCTAATTTAAAAGTAAGAATTTTGTATATTAGAAAAGTATACCACATGTTTTGTAAACTCTATTTTCTTAGATTTATCAATTACAATCAGACTTACAAGCGATGTTAGACGACAAAGAAGAACTGATCAAAGAACGCGACGCATTTAAATGTAAAGTTCATCGATTAAATCACGAATTAAGTGTTTTATTAAAAGTTGAAAATAGTCCGATATTGGACGGTGATGCTTTAATAACAGAAAACCGGTATTTACATGAAAGATTGCAACAAGCTGAAGCAGAAACACAACTTGCTAGTAAAGCTTTGGCTAAGTACAAGGTAATTCTTAAAAAAATACTAACATATGTTTGTAACTAACATTAATTTTTTATTGATTAGAGCATGTTAGAAAATAAAAGGCAAAAAGGTGTGATCAAGCTTGGGACTAACAATTCTGATATGATTATGTCACATAAACAAGGTTAGATATTTTAATAAATCGATATAAAAATAATTTAGTTTTTAAAATAATTTTAGTGAAACGATTATTAGAAGATGGTACTTCAGCAGAACTGCCGGTTACACCAGGGACTATCGCAGATATGAAATCTTTATGTTTGGGTCTGTTAGAAGCTTTAAATGATAAATCTCTTGCGTTAACTCACCAGAGGAAAGCAAACCGGTAATTTTATTAATTCATATTTATGTATATTTCTTCTTAATATTTTGTATATTTTCAGAATTTTGGCTTCAAGAATAACCGAGCTAGAACAAAGATTTGAAAACGGAAAGAATCTCTCCGTCTTCCCATCTCAAATTTTATTAAATAATTATTGTAGTGCTGACGTAGATCGTCAAGATATACCAGACATATCTTCCGATTTAAATGGTTCTAATTTAGAAGATAAGAGCGAAAGTGATGATGTTATTAAAGTAGAAACGAATCTAAATAAATCTAAAGAACAAGTAGAAGAGGACAAAGAAATGAAATTACCTCCCCAGTTACAAAAATTGGTTGACCAGGCTATGCAAGAACTTGACTCTGAAAATGGTACATAACCGTTGAAAAAAATATAGTGAATTTATAAATAGGCTTGAATTTTTTGTTTATTACATGTGTGCGAACGAAAAGACAAAATTAATGTAAATCTAAATGTTGTTAAGTTATAAAATTGTTATGTACATTATGCTAAAATTAATTTTGTAATAGCTAAGAGAAAATTTATTATTAATGGGGGTAACAAATAAATATTGAAGTATGAAAAATATTTTAAATTTGTTATTTTTCTTCTCTGACTATTAATAATTTTCAAATATTTCGAGGTAACAAACATCTTGACAATTGGTAACCGCACTTCACGTGCATAAATATATCAGATCTACTACAAAAGTGCCAACCCAGTGATGGGTAAAACGCGTGACGATATATTTTGTTCTTTATCTCAATCAGTAAGTTTTAAAATATGTCTGTAGATTTGTGACACAAATATATTCAGAATTGTTAGAAATAAAATTTGATATTTAGTGTAATTACCGAAATATCACAGTCAAGTTTAATTATGATCTATATTAGACAAAAAAAAATATTAAGTGGCTCAGTGGTATCGAGTCGGCCTGTATATTTGAGAACCCGGGTTAGATTTCCACAGCCGACAAACAATTTTCACCAATTTAAATCTACCCCTGTGGTTTCCCCTCTACTAACAACTTTGGGGCTGTGATTTGGCGGTAACCGTACTTCTTAATGCTCTGACGTCAATATTTAGGGCATTAAAACATTTTAAACTTTTATCGTCTCTTGAACGAAGTTTTAGAGTCTAATTTTAATATACATTACTAATTTACCATTTTCGAATGAACAAAAATATTGCTTGTTGAATTTTGCCTCTAACAATGTCTTATGGTTCTCTGTTCATTCTTGTCTACAATTTTTCTTTTTTTCGTTTAAATTTTACATAAACTATATAATTCAAATATAACAGAAAAGTAAAAAAATTGGCATTAGACAAAATACTACCAAATAATTTTATTTCATATAAACTTTTACGGGGTAGGTGGCTCAGTGGAATCGAATCGGTCTGTGGATTTGAGAACCCAGATTTGATTCCCACAGTCGACAAACAATTTTTACCAAATTAAAACTACCTCTGTAGCTTCAGATTTTTTTGGACTTTAAAGTGTTTGCATGACGTAGGCAATGCTTATTTCATTACTTTGGCGGTATGAATTTACAATACGCTTTGACAATCACCAATTTTAATGATCCGAGCAATTATTCAATTAACGTGGCCGAGAATAGATTCAATATCGTCATATGAGACAGGAAACGCTATCGTTCCAGATAATGTATGTCAGGTTTTGTTCTGTAACTAATTCTCGAAAAAAAAATAAATTTATCAAGTAGGTTAGTAGTATCGAGACGGCTTGTGTAATTGAGAACCCAGGTTCGATTCCCACATGCGACAAACAATTTTCACCACGTTAAAACTACTCCTGTGACTCGCCCACCACTAACATATTTGGGGGACGTGATTTGACAGCCGGTAACCGCACTTCACTCGAAGTAATATATTACTTAACAAGATCTGCTATGGCAGACTGCTACACCCAGTAATGGGTAAAAGGCGTGATGATATATTTATTTCATTTAAGTTATTTTCCATAGATTGGACAACCAACAAAACATAACTATATATCCGACAATCTAACTTCAGGATTGTATTTTTATTTAATGTTATTTTTGGAATGAAATAATATAGGAACCTGTTTAATTATTTACTTGCTTATTGTGTACGTATTAACACTAATCAATATTATGATGATTTGGTGACGTAAATGATATGAACAAAAAATTGTTTACGATTATTGTTAGCCACAATTGAATTAAATTTAAATAACTATTTTGAATCATTGAACATAATAATAATAATATTTATTTATGGTAGGTACACTCAATTTAATTAACAATAAATTGAGACAAACAAAAGAGCGATATTATTGCAGTCAATTATTTTAATATCACAATTTCTTAGCGCCGGAAGCGGAATATAAACTTTCAAGAACATGATCGAGGACATTAGATTGAACTTACTTTGTCATAATGTATTACGGTTTTTTAAAAGATAATCAGTAATAATTACACCATAATTAATTGATAATAATTGCTAGTACGACTTGATATTAACGGTATGTTCTTTTATTTATAATGTACATTTATATATTTCTTAATTTTATCTATAAATAACAATATTTGAGGACTTTTGTATATAAATTCAAGTGTTTTAAGTACTTGGAAAGAAAAACCGAATATTTATAAAGATAATGAAACTAAAAGATACATTTTGTGATAAAATAGTATCCATATGCCTACATAGTTGAATTAATACTGTGTAAACAATATATACATTTTTATAAAGAATAATCAGTGAACGATTAATAAATAAATTATTATCTTAATTATTGATTATTATATAAAATGTAAAAAATATAATTATGTGATAAATAACATTATAAAAGGAGCAAATATATTATGACGATTCTGGCATTAATTTCTGTATGTAATGTTGCTAATTGCCTTAACCAATATTATGTAATTGATAAATAAAACATTTAAAACATACATATATTTATCTATATTTGTCGCGTGTCACGTGAAAATATTTTAGAATCTTGAAAGTTTGTAGGTATCATAAAAATACAATAAATAATAATGACACGAATAACAAACATTTTGATAAGTAGACAATTACTGTCATAATAAAATACTGCCTTATTAGCTAACATACGTTACGTCTTTTGTTTTAAATGCACAAACAATAATAAAAAATTAATAAAGAATATTAAACGTGTTTACCGGATGAAAGATTCTGCGAATCAGAATAAAATTCCAAGTTCTTGTAAAACACGTGCTAACCTTGTTCATGAAACTATCAAAACAACAAACAGTAGTTTATATTCGATAGGTTCGCGTTAACTTTACGCTAAGTTACGTTCATGCAATGACGCACGAAATATTAACTTCCGCCTGTCACCAGACAGTTCCGTTGCAACTTCATACTAGATACTCGATTGTTTTATCTAGATGTCAGTGACTTAATTAATTTCAGATCGCAGTAACCTTCGGATATGTGGGTTTGTTTTATAGATTTTTGGAAACGGAACTGTTTTTTTGTCGGAACTGTTATTTTAATTGTTGTAAATTACGATTTTGTTTTAGAAATTGTAAAATTTATCGGGTTCATTATTTTTGTGTATGAACTAGTGAACGGATAGTTAGTTTTACCTTGAAATTACTTTAATTACCTTACGGTATGAATGAAATAATAACCTACGTTTAATTTCTATTAGCATAAGGAATTCCAAAATGGGAAATACTTACTTTTAAAAATATTTTGTATTATATCAATTCATCACTGACTAATCCATAAGAACAATTAGCTTTGTCACGCGTCAAAAATGATTTATAGAAACATAAAGTTCAAATTTAAAAGACAGGTTAAGTGGAAATATTCAGATTAGTTGGTTAATCGTTAGCGTTTGGTGTAGTGCAACATGAATACATTAAAACAGATTTAACAAATATTTCACTATGTCAAAGTTGTTCATTGACTTCATAGTAGTACTTGTGTACTATAAATAGTTTATCTCACTCTCTAATCTTGATCTAACGACGTATATTGTGGGACCGCACGCGTTTCCAATCTGAAATCTAGTTGCGTTTTGCAATATTTACTTTACGGTTACGTCAAGGTCATGACATAACGTGAGAGTTAAGAACACATGAACTTAAGAGTTTCAACGAAATTCTAAATTATAATATTAAGATTTTCTTTTATATACAAATACGTCATTGACAGATGGGAATCGAAGATTCTTTAAAACTGTTATCATAATTTTCTTCACATATGTTTGAAAGATCAAGTTATTTTAAAAATGCAAAATTTTTGATTTATGTATTATTAAATTATTTTAATTGTTATTTTTAGGCATAAGCAATTATAATTTATTCTTGTCCAATTTACACCAATAAAACAAATAAATAAATAAAAGCAAATCGAAATAAAATGTGATTTGCAGTAGTTCACACTGCTGTCAAACATTCGAGTTAATATTATCATTTATTTCAAAGTTTAAATGTAAATTTTGTTGGCACAAAAAAATTAATAAGCCCGTTAGCTCCAGTAGAAAACAGAAATTTTAAATTTGAAATAAAAGTGAATCGCAGTAAAATATAAAATGAAACAGTCAAACATACATCACGCTATATTCATCAAATGTAGTAGCCCGAATCCATAAAATATTTACAGAACATCCATTTATCAGATTCATCAAATAATCTGTCTTCGTCAAATATTCCTATCCTAATACACAGTCCTTGCATACATAATTATCTCTATACAAGTTCATTTATTCCTCTCACTTGGAATCCCATCTATCCATATGCTCCTCTATCCTGTTTCATTCATCTTTCATTCAACTTAGGTTCCACATACTCAAATCATCTCAAGACTTATTACCCACTCTTCAAACAACGAATCTAAAAAGAAAAGAGAAGAATAGAGCGTCACCTGTGTTTGTTTTTAAAAGTAAATTCCGCTGTCATATTTTTAATTTGAGTTTCAATTTTAAATTTCATTATTCAAGGTAATGTAGCATTAATCTTTTTATGTATCTATTACAAGAAATTTGCAGACCACGTATATTTATATCATTATTCTTTGGTTTGCTGTTTCATTTATTACTTCTGGGTAAAACCAACGACTTACTAAAAATGAAATAATAATATTAAACTTTATATAGTAAAATTCTTTTAGAGCATGAGAAATTCTTTGTGGTTTCCTGTGATTCACGTTTCCTTTAGTAAACATTGTTTTGTATTTTCCTCGTTTCTGACATATTTTTGATTGGTTATTATTATGTAATACTTATATTCGGCAACAATAATCGAATATTTCTGTTTGATAAGTAAAAATCACCTAACAGGTCCCTTATAAGGCTTTGGTAGTGAGATATATTTAATACAATTTTTTTTTTTAAGTTGGCATTACGGAGTCAAGGTCAGCGTGCGTACGTAAAGTTAACGACGTAACGCAAGGCGCCAGTGGGAGGATCTGATAAATGATGATCCTGTTAAATGCATGTGGAATAGGCGGAAAATTAGTTGAGACGCCAATGGCAAACCGGTTGAAGAGGCGCGAGAGAAACCATTAGCGGGCGGTAGGAATTTACCCGCAGGACGAAGGAAAATTATTGCTATTTACTAAATTACTGTAATGTTATAATGAATGTTGTGGAAATGTTTTAGATATTTAAATAATTGTTACTGAGTATATTTACATTATGAAAATTAGTATATGGAAAAATTTGTCAACTGATTTGTCATTTCAGTTTCGAGTTGAGTTAACCAGTATAGTAAAGAAAATTAATTGCAAATAATATTATAAGTAAATTCTTGAAATAATTAAATTACTATGTTCGGACTATTTTTATCTATAAATGTTACTTTATAAATTAGACCTTAGATTGCGGTGGAACTTATCTTAGGAAAATTGTATTTTGCGCATATAAATACAATCTAAACTATGTCGAACAGAGTTGTAGCTAGCAATTTTTGCGCCCGTGGTAAAATCAACAAAATCGTCCCCTCTCTCACAAAGATACATATTATATAAGAATATATGTTTATTGCAAATTATTATTTAAAATAATAATGACAAAATAATAAATAAAAGGAATCATAAATTAAAAAAAAATGTTCGACGCCTGAAGCAAAAAATTATTATTTAAAATTTCATAAAATAAATTTAAATATATCATCACGCCTTTTACCCATTACTGGGTGTGTCACTCTGCCTAAGCAGATCTCGGTAAGTGATATATTTTTGTCGCATGAAGTGCGGTTACCAGCCGTCAAATCACGGCCCTCAAAGATATTATTTCATATCTGTTTCAATTTTGGAACTACAACAAAGATACACTTTGCTAGTAACCTATTATCTAAGTACTTGAAAAATAAATAAAAATGAATTATAATCAAACTAATATTTGCAATAAATAAGGTAATAAAATTATAGTTAACTAAAAAGAACTAATTTCTATTAAGAAATGCCTACCTTATCAAAACTACATTTAATCTTAGGTACTTCAATTTGTATCTAAAAGTTAAACGATAAATAAAACTAATAGTAACATTACAACTAAGGACAACACAGAACTATATTCTATATTAACTAATAACAAACCACTACCAGCAAACACAAAAACAAAGAAAAACAAGTGATAGCAATGCTAAATGTATGGAGACCAACTGAAAATATACCTTTGTCTCAAGTTTGATATGTCGTGATCAACGCCATAGTAGTTTAATATCCCAATAGGAATGCATAAAGAAGCAATATTAACAATGTACCCCTAACAGGCAACAATCAGTTTCTAACATCTCAACTTTCAAGAGTGCCTCCTACTAAGCACTCAATATCAATAAAGTAAAATTGGTACGTTTATGCATTGTTGGTTGCTTTACAAAAATAAGTATTTAAAAAGTCTTGTTCTGTTAAGACTCACTGATTTTGTGTAATATATTATAATATTACGAGTAACAACAAAGACAAAATTAATTGTCATCCATACACTTGGTGAAACTAGGTTTAATAAAAAATATTAAATAAACACTTGGCAAAGTCTCACAGTCACCTTATGAGGGCATCGTCAGAGGCTGGCCAGCACAGTTAGTAAACGGTAAGACGGCATGAGAAGTTCTGTCGAACCAGTAATGCCATCTACCGAAAAAAATGTCATCTTAGAGATCTTATTCTCTGCTGGCACAGTTCTTCGTCACCAGCTTCTGCACGTGAACTTTGTTCTAGGTGAAGAAGTGAGTTATACCATACTGAAGTGCTCTAATAAGAGCGAAACGCGTCTATGGTTACTAACTGTGCTGGCCAGCCTCTGACGATACCCTCATAAGGTGACTTGGAGGCTGAATTTTGTGAGACTTTGCCAAGTGTTTATTTAATATTTTTTATTATAATATTTATGTATTACGAGTATTTATTAATTTTGTGTTCTTATCTGGCAAATTTGAGTTAATTAACATTCTACTAAGTCAGTTATCTATTTGTTTGGTATGCACGATATTAGTTATAATTTTATGCAATACATTAAAACTAAATTAACAAAATCTGTCAAATGATTTCCTTTAGAAACAAGAACAACTTTTTCAACGTACAAGAAATGATCCATTGTGTCCTTGACTTATATACAACAAGAAATACTTAAAATGCCACTTAGTAATATATTCAGTTATTCAAATATATTTCTTAATTTTACAATGTTTCTAACTATTATGTAGTTTGCGACTTCACGTTGAAGAAAACGACAAAATTCAATGAACTATTCAAGCAGATAGAAGTATTACATTTTGTGACAGTGAAATGTTATGGAACTGCTGTATTAAGTAAACATGATTTATGCATATTTGCTTCGAGGAAATTTACTAGTTAGTAGCAACGCGAACATAGCGCGTAAGAAAAAGTTCACTGCCTGCGTCTGCTGTGATATGTAAGCGCATTTATAAGATGTTTATTAAGTAGTTATGTTAGAATGGGTATTGGTGTAGCACGTATCCCCCTCCAATAACTTTTTATCATTAAAATGCGTCCTGTACTAGGTCAGGCATGGTTAGGGGTGTGTTTTTTTAAATTTAACCAGCTCCAAAACTGATGAGACCCTTGAAAAAAAACATCCCTAACCATGTCTGACCTAGTACAGAACATATTTTTATGTTAAAAAGTAATTAGAGGTGAATAAGTGCTACACCAATACCGTTATAACGTACTAATACATTATTGTTTCAATATTTGTTTTTGATTTAAAATCTTATTTGAACAATTCATATTTTTCTAATAATTTAAAAATGTTCGTCTGTAATAATTCTTTTTGTTAATAAGATTACATTTAAAATTATTGATAGAATATATTTTTAATTTACTTATTGTACAATAGTATATCTTTGACATGAATTCAAATTTCGTGGGCGAAGTCTATATTTAGACGTCACAACATGGCGTAACTTTGGTAGCCAGTATTGTCCTAAATTCCAAATTGTACGACTACCATTATTAGTTAATAACAAAAACAAATAGAGTAAAATGTAAAGTTTACCAATGCGAAAATAATAAATTTTGTATATTTACCGACAGAAAAACTCAATATTTAATTGTAAAATTTAACACAAAATATCATATTGTATTGCTTAGACAGCAAAATACTTCAAATATCTTCCTGATTGCTGCTTAAAAAAAAAAAAAAATAAAATAAATAAAAATAAATATATCATCACGCCTTTCCCCATTACTGGGTGTTGCACTCTGCCTAAGCAGATCTCGGTAAGTGATATTTTTTTCGCGTGAAGTGCGGTTACCAGTCGTCAAATCACGGCCTCCAAAGATATTAGTAGAGCCACAGGGGTAGATTTAAATTGGTGAAAATTGTTTGTCGGCTGTGGGGATCGAACCAGGGTTCTCAAGATCCACAGGCCGACTCGATACCACTGAGTCACCTAAAAAGAAACGTTGTGTAATATATATATATATATATATTAGATGACTTTTATTTTCAATAAAAAAATTTATTATTGTCAATATGTAATCTAGATTACAATGCTCTAGATATTGTACATATACAATATTTTGCTATTTATTTATGAAGGTTTTAATTACAACTGAATAGTTGAAGTAAATAATAGTTTTAATGTTAATGTCGATGTACGGTGGTTAACTATAAATTGACTTTTGTTCTAACTAGTCAGTTTTCCTTAGTCAATGTCATGACATTAAAAAGTTCCAAAAAATAACTATATTAAATACTAGTTGAGTAAATTTAATTCTGGGTCTTGTTTATTGAACGTATTTTTTCATAAGTAGTTATGAAATTTTTGACATATAAAGAATAAAGTTAATAGATATATGACTTACTGGCAAAGTATAAAATTCAGACAATGTACATAATTTCAAATGCAAAAATTGTATTATTTCCTATATTCGAACGAATTTTTAGCGAGACTAGCTTCGATATCTACCAAGCAAATACTAAGTTAAATAACAAAATAAATAAAAATAATAAATCTGTTGTAAATATGTTATAAACAAATACTAAGCTTATAAAACACATGCTCCACGCATAGAAGTCGTCATATTTGATTTTATTATTATTGAATCATTTCGGTTTTCATATATTTATTTAAATATTGAACGTGTTCCTGGCATCCGCATTTTAATCAAACAAACTCTAAGCCCGTTGTACGTACGCTCTACATACACAAGTTTTTATATGTTTTTAGAAATATATGAATTTCGAATGTCATATGTAGGTTAGTCCGGACCCTGTATTGTAATTGTGATTAAGTTCCTGTTGTGCAAGATAGCATAAATAATTAAATAAGAAATATCTGCTAATCAATAATAATATTTGATTTTTTATTAACATTTATGAAGTTTAATGAAGTTTAACTACTAAGTAATTTGCTGTATAAAATAACAATAAATCTCTTTAGTAGTAAGTAGTATTTCCTGGTAGTATCTCCGAGTGGATAAGCGCCAAAAAATTAATTTATAGCTCCACACGCACCCGTAAGCATTTTAACAATCAATTGACCTGTCAAATTCTTTGTGTTTAGTTTCTATTAATCCCGCCGCGACACTGGCTACTCAAGTTCAAGGGGATTGTAAGAATTCCGCTCTTAATCTGCAAAATGACAATATTACATCACTCAGATCGCGTTACCTGTGTGCGAGTGCCGCCGGCACTTGTTTCGCGAATGGGGGGCGCGAACCGCCACACACTTGAACCGACCAATCAGCGCGCACTCCTTCACCTTGCGTAGACAGTGTCGTGCGTCATCTGGGGCTGACGACGTCACTGCTTGCTGATGAAAAGTGAACATCGGTTGCATCATGCAGTTCATTCGGTACTCGGGAATCTTCGCAATACGAAGTGATGTAAGTTTGTCTTGTAGGTAATTATTAATTAAAAAATGGAACAAGGTTTTTAAAAAAAAATTATAGGTTCGAAGAATACAGTTTTGTTTGGGTTTTCTACTGTCGATGTTCATATTCAAGAAAGCATCATAGAAACAAATTCATGGATTTTTTCCGCGTGAACCGATTATCATTTTCATTCAAACTTTGTTTACTATTTATTATTTTGTATTCAATGAAATTCACAACAAAAAATCAAATAAAGTAAATTTCTGATGTCAAACTATAAAATATTCATTGAAAGGTAAAATATCGTAATAAAAGAAAACGGACCAGTTATCGTGGTAAAATTTTCAGTTTACCGGTAAAATTTCGGTACGCGGTTCCTGAAATTTATGGTATATTTTCCTTTTCTTTATCGTGGTAACGGTAAATCTGTGGTAAAACTGTGGCCGTATCGCGGTTCATTTTTGGAATAAAAGTACTTTCTCTACGATTGCTATGAAAAGTTGACAATTACGCTCTCATTTGTCATCGTAAAGTTGACGTTTTCTGTGGAACAATCGAAAAATATCTTTTTTGCGCGTCTCCAATGGCAACGCGCGAAAAATATATTAAATGCGCGCTTATTTCAATAGTTACCAGGGATACAAACAAAACAGTAACTCGTCATATTGACAGTTAACAGAATGAATTTATTTTCAGTACGGATAGGTTTTTAAATAATTTTAAGATGCAATTGTAGAAAAAATGATGTGTGTATCACGAGTGTAAAGTGTCTTTGTTCCTCTTACACTATTGCAGCTCCTGCCTTCGGCTCGCGCTGTAATTACCGTGTTCGAGTAACAAAGAATCACTTTATGCTCTTAATACACAAATAACTATTTAGTATTAGTGGTACTAACATGTGAATTTGAATACCGTCTTTATTGGATTAGATGACAGAACAATATTTGGTTGCATCTAGAACTTAATTTGTGATCACTGAGGAAACTAATTAAACCAATTTTTTGATTACGATACAGAATTAATTTTTCTTCAATTTTTATTTCAAGCATTCTCTAAATATTTGGAATTTTTGGTAATGGAAAAACTGATTTCCCATATGCATCTTTTATAAAATATAATAAATATATCATTACCCCTTTTACTAATAATATATTAACGAGGGGAAGAGCAATTATAAGTCATAAAATCACGGCTCTCAAAGATTTTAGTGGAGAGAGAACGTCAGAAGTAATTTTAATATGGTGAAAATTGTTTGTCGGCTGTGGGAATTGAACCCGAGTTCTGTAATTCACACCCTATAAGATACGTAAAACTAAAAGACGCATATAAATGATACGTCATGAATATCACCTGATCTTAACTATCTGATTATAATATCTGTTATTTGAATAATTTATTCAGAGATTATGTAATCTACACAAGCAGTGAATAATTCAATTAAACAATTATTTATAACATTTACATTTGGTAAACTCTACATTTTTGCAGTAGATATTAAACACTTGCAGAATAAATGTTAACACACTTTCCCTTTTACCTTAATTATTAAGATAAAAGAAAAAAACTAATCTATTATTTATAATAATTTCAACATAAATTCCTAGTCATTTAGATTAATCATACTTTTGTTAAAAAATCAATCGTGCAGTAATTTTAAAATTGCAAAAAGACATCAAAAGAAATATATACCTTCATACCTGCCCTTGAAATTATATCATAAAGTTTGCATTGATGACTAATAAATTTAGCCTGCTGCAAAATTCGCTGTAAGTTTCATCAGCTATTGTTATGCTTCGGTAATTGTTAAACAATTAAATTGATTACTAACAATAAACTTCTTTACTGTTTCCTTCAATCAATTCTTATTGTTTTAAAAAAATATTTACGTTCGATTATCTTCTATACTTGTGATTTTAAAATCGCGCTATGATGTCAACAACCTTTTGACAGTTGTATGTTTGTTTACAATTCTGATTTCCGCTTCGAATGTATAAAATGGCGATTTGTAACAAATTTGGTAAACACTTACCTTAAATGATGAAATACGAGTTCCTTTTCATTACGATGTTCAAATTTGTCTTTAGATTAGGACCCTCAATATATTATTAATATCAGCACCAATGAATATCTGCAAAAAAAAAAAGTTAAATAACAAAATAAATAAAAATAATAAATTTGTTGTAAATATGCTTTATCAAAAATGTACAATGTATTAAAGGTAGATGTACACCTGTTGTTATCAATTAAAATATAAGTTAGACTACCCGTCACATGCAATCTAATTGAGGATTGCATATGTTCATCGAAATAAATTGAATTAATTTATGAAATAAAAATGAATTAAGCTGTATTTATTTAAATTATAACTATGTTATAGTTTGAATTAAAGTTCAAAGATAAAATGATTAAGAATACAGTGGCGTATCAAAAGAAAAGTACTTCGATCAAGCAATTATTAGTTTTTAATTAAAGTTCATTTATTATTATTTTTTCGTACTGTTATTATTTTAGAATAAAAACTGTTTTGAAAGTGATTGGTATAAAAGTAGTAAACTGCATATTTTTCCGTAAAAGATATAAAAATTTCTGCAAATTCATTAAATTCTCGAAACCGCAATTCAGTATTATAATAATCACCTTGGTTTCCCGTTATTTTACTGAGATAATTAAAAATCCCTAGTACTTCTTTTAAACCGAATCTAATTCCTACAATTGCTGACTTTTTGGCTGATGTAACATCGAGTCACATTGCAGAAGAGTTTAATTTAATACAATACATTTTTATTGCTAAAGGTTTAATGATAATAATTTTCGAATTATCGTGCATGTATATTGTTTGCAGTCATACATAAATATCTCAGGTGTAACTTGCACATGATATGTGCGCCGTACCTGACATTAAAGGCATTATACAAAAAATAATCGGAAGAGAAACTCAAGGTCAAATTTGTTTCTCGTACTTTTCAAAGTATGTATTTCAAGTTTACTAGAAAACAATGTTTTAGGTGAAGGTTGTATTATTGTTTAAAATTTATGTTTCCGGAATTTAAAAATTAATTTATCGTTATTAAATATATGTAGTAATAAATTGACAAATTAATACATCATCTAATTGAAGAATATATTTCAATTCTTTAAAAAATGAGGCAATAGTTTCATCACTTTTTGTTTACTTCATATCTAATTTCAAATAAAAGTAATATGGTTCTATAATTACAGATTTTTTACAGTATTTTATAACTAGTGTTGTAATTAGAATTTCGATTAGATTAAATAAAATAAAGCTCAACATGCACATGTTTGATTGTTGAGTCATTGTTGTTATTTATAATAAATAATACATTTCCTATCATAATTTATAGCCGTTTACAACAACTAAACTTAAATTTTATGTTTAACATAAATTTTGATATAGTCAACGTTTACCACAGATAGGGCAAAATGTGATTTTTGCCATTGTATTTACACTATCGACTAATTACTTTTTTCCTAAAGTCTAAAGTCAAGTATAAAAAAAATCTGGCTTGAATATGTAAGTTTTTTTTAAAATACGTATGAAAGAATAATTATATTACATGATGAGTCATATTTATGATTACATATCCCATTATCATCAGATATTATATTTAATATGTAAATAGTAATGGGGTAGTTGGCTTAGTAATATTGAGTTGAACTATGGAAATATAATATATAATATAAGATGGGGTAGGCGGCTCAGTGGTATCGAGTCGGTCTGTGGATCTTGGGAACCCTGGTTCGATTCCCACAGCGGACAAATAATTTTCACCAATTTAAATCTACCCCTGTGGCTTCCCCTCTACTAATATCTTTGGGGGCCGTGATTTGACGGCTGGTGACCGCACTTCACGCGAAAAAATATATCACTTACCGAGATCTGCGTAGGAAGAGTGCCACATCCAGTAATGGGTAAAAGGCGTGATGATATATTTATTTTTATTTATTTATGGAAATAAGAACCCGGGTTCGATTTCTACAGCTGATAAACAAAATTTCAACACATTCAAATTATCCCTGTGGCTTTATCATCTTTGAGGGACGTGATTTGACGGTTGGTAACCGCACTTTACTAGCATGAATAATTACTTACCGAGGTATGCTACAGCAGAGTGGCACACGTAGTAATAAGTAAAGTGATGATATATTTATTTATTTTATATTTCTGAGCCAGATCATTTATTTATTTGACTTGCTTACTTCGCTCATTTTCCTTCTAGTAGATTACCAGAGATACGAACCGTAACGATATCGCAACCGAAAACCGTACCGATATTCTCCTTGTTATGAAACCGTAACCGATATTTTTTGTTTTGAAATATGGAAACCGAAACCAGAAACGAAAATTTAATTGATTCTGTAAATGAAAACGTAACCGAATCAATATTATTTCTATTCTAAAACCGTAAATTTAAATCGGTATAAGTAACTTACTAAACTAAAATTAGTACGAATACGAAGAAGAATATAAGTTATTACTTTTTATATTTTTATAAAGTTGCAGTCTTTACAGAGGTAATAAGACTGGCAACACTGGTTATGAAGGGTAGTGTGAAAGCAAGATCGACACTACGGCCTACGTAGAAATTATTCTTGAAAATTGCAGAAAACCAAAATACAAATAATTTTAGAAAATTTGCGTTTTAGTTACTTTAAAAATATACTGTAATTGTATAATGTGCGCAGATGTATTATGTTTTTGTAAAGGCATTTTGAACCGAAATCGTAACGAAACTGATATTTATAATTTTAAAAACCGAAACCAAAATTTTACTCACATAAAAACCGTTAACCGTAATCGAACCCCAAAATTTTTTGGTAGGTACCTTTACTGATTCGAATTTATTTTGAAGTAATCCGCTCCAATATGTGCTAAGTTTAGTTCAGTTTAGTTAGTCAGGTGATCTAATTTATCTAAGTTTATTTAAGTGAGATAGGTGGTAAATGGTATACAGCTATTTATTGCACCTTTTCATTCAAGTAAATAAATTACTTATCTGATAACTCGTATGAAATCGTATCATAATTTGAGAAATTATTTGTTGAAAACAACAAATAAATAAATATATCATCACGTCAGCAGATCTCGGTAAGTGATATATTTCTACGCGTGAAGTGCGGTTACCAGCCGTCAAATCACGGCTCCCAAAGATGTTAGTGAGGAAGAGCCACAGGGGTAGATTTAAATTGGTGAAAATTGTTTGTCGGTTGTAGAGATCTAACGAGGGTCCTCAAGATCCATAGGCCCACTCGATACCACTTAGCCACCTACCCCATTGAAAACAAGACGTTAAATGAAGCTATTTGTGACTTTTTAAAAAACGCCTTTTCCAGATTAAGCCAAAGTAAATTTTTGCCCTACGGATATATGTAATATTTCATAATATAATTTCACATTGTTCTATTTATTTCAATTCGACGTAAAATTATATTTCGTTGGTGAAACGTATTCAAGGATGAATAGGTTAACAGCTACTTAGAAAAATATAAATATTTTGTTTCTCAAAGACGAGGAAATGTTAATAATAATAAATATATAATTTTTTTTATATTGTTTTTTCTTGTGTTGAAAACAAATTAATTTCCGTCAGTTGATCCATGAACTCTCAATATGTCTGCAAGAAAATCCAGCGGTACAGAAACAAGTTTCAAAGAAGTTATTATTTCCCAGAATTCTACGGCTCTGATGCTATAAACTAAGAGAAAATTTGTTGGGAAAATTGAATGTTAGTCACAGTTAAAGTTTAGATTTCTTTTATCGAATATACTAATGTGTTTTAATAAATAATTGTTTTAAGTTGGTTAAGATGACGAATGTTTGAGACCGCGAATCGATTCTTGAACTATAACCTCAAATATAAGTGAACTAATGAACATTTTAACTCGTGACGGAGGGAGCTATGACCTTCGATTTGGCACAAAATAATTATAAATATTCAATTCAAATACCACACACACAACTCAATTAAGACTATGCATATTTTCACATAAATAATTATTTTCATACAATTCTTGTTGATGTTAAATATATTCAAATTATTACTTTTGCATCAAAGCCCTTTTAAATGTTAAAAACGTATTTCTTAATTTATACCCCTTTCCAAAATAATGTACATAGCCGCCACTGTTAATTTTGGTAGCAAAGCTTCATTCTTGTCCTTTTACAAAATCATAATTTACTTAAAATCAAGTTCTTATTAACACAAGGTTCGTATTTTTAAAAATAATAAAGTTGAATAACTTAATAATTTATTCAAAAACGTTAGGAATGACTATCTTCTATAATTGTTCCTTAAATTTCATCATATATTTAATATACTCTGACGTGTAAACTATGTTGATACACCGCAATTAATTTATAGTATACTATAATTAAATTAATTATATCAGTGAGAATTCAAGGATATTGATAGATACTATTCAGATATAAATCCTAATTAGATAAATTAAGCTAGAATTATCGTCAAACGGAGAGATTCAGCGTTATAAAGATAAGAATATAAAATGAAAATGTATTTAATAGAAAGAAATGAACTATTACTAAATGTATTTTTTCTATGATTGGTAAAAAAGTAGGCTTTTCGAAATTCGCAGAAAAGGCACAATTGCAGATCGTTTCTATTGCAACGTAGCTCCTTAAAGATCGTTGCTATTGGCAAAAATGCTCCCCGTAGAACAATTACTAATCGATGAATTTTAATTTCCGATCGCAGATAAAAATGTTGTGTACATCTTTGGTTTGCGCTCATCCTACAATCGGTAGTGTCGGCCTGAAAACAGCTACTTTCAACTCTTGGTATACAAATAACCATTTTGTATTCCTTTATTGACTTTCGAACTATGCCGTTTGGTCAGTCAAAACTATTTAAAATTTTAATACCACCAGCAAATTAAAATAATAATTATTGATACTGTAATTTAAAAGACAAATAATTTTTTCTACGATTGTTATGAAAAGTTGACAAATATGCTCTCATTTGTCATCGTAAAGATGACGTTGTCTGTGGAACAAAAAAAGGTGTTAAATGCGAGCGTATTTCAATAGTTACCAGGGATACAAACAAAACAGAAACTTGCCATATTGACAGTTGACAGAACGAATTTATTTTCAGTACGTATAAGATTTTGAATAATTTTAAGATGCAATCGTAGAAAAAATTATGTGTGTATCACGAGCGTAAAGTGTCTTTGGTCCTCTTACATTACCGTGCTCGAGTAACAAAGAATCACTTTACGATATTAATACACAAATAACTATAATAAGCAAAATTGTTAAGTCAACAAGTTTTGTGGATTAGAGATTCTAGACTAGGCTTTAATTGGTTATATCTAAAATATAATTTTAGTAACTAAAATTGCTAGTGTAGTTATGTTCGAAATATACCGGGTGTAACACGAAAAGTGAAACATAGGCGTTTAACATGGCAAATTAGTTTTTCCGTGCGCATTGTTTCCCTAATTATTTTAGAAAAAAAATGTTTCAAATAAATGTTGTAAAGCATAAAATTCTACATCCGAATCAACAAACAAAATTCATTTTGACTACTTCATAACTGCAGAAATTAAATTTGAAAATTCACGTAATTTCAATTTAATAGTAATAGCCATAGAAATAAAAACAAGAGATGAACAAATGCGTAACGTTTTATACGTCAAATTATTAGTATTTATTTTGACCAACTGTGATATTAAATCAATATTAGGGTTTATTATTATAAAAAATGAATAATTATTCAGATGAAGAAAAGTTGCAAATAATTAAATGGCATTATTCTGGCCATAGTTTACGACTAATTCGTGACTATATTAGCGCTATTTGGCAGCATCATGATATTCCTAGTACGGCAACTATTCAGAGGTTTATAGTATAGTTTGAAAAGACAGGAACACTAAATTTCAAGAAAGAAATAAATGAAAGAATTTATAACAATGAAGAAAATATTCTTGCTTTAATAGAACTGGAGCCAACAATGAGTGTGCGGGAAATTTCCAGAGAACTAAATATAAATTTTATGACAGTGCATAGAATTCTCAAAAAACATAAATACATTCCTTTTAAATTTCAAAATCACCAAAATATTTTGGAACGAGATTTTGAACTGCGTGCCTCATTCTGTGAAATAATGATGGAGAAATCAAATTGTAGTAGATAATTTTTAAGTAGTATTTTATTCACATATGAATGCACATTTACCATGAATGGCGAACCAAACTGTCATAATTATCGGTACTGGTCACAAAATAATCCACATAATATTGTAGAATCGAGGACACAATATCGTCATTCTGTCAATGTGTGGGCAGGAATTTTTGGTGATAAAATCATTGGCCCATTCTTCATCCAACGAATAAATTCAGCATCATATTTGAATTAATTAATTAATGCTGTTGCACCACAAATTGTTGAAACAAACAAAGAAAATGTTTAGTTCCAGCATGATGGCTGCCCTGCACATAGCACTAGAGAAGTTGTGGAATATCTAAACCATGTATTTCCTGAAAGCTGGATAGGACAAAATGGAACAGTTAACTGGCCAGCATGGTCGCCAGATTTAAATCCGTGCGATTTTTTTTATGGGGCCATATAAAATCTTATGTTTATATAAAAAGATACCAAAATTTAGAAGAACTTAAAAATGCTATATTACAAGAATGCCAGAAAATAGATAATCGACAATTAAAGAATACTTGAGAAAGCTTCTACAACAGATTAGGTTATTGTTTAGCTCAAAACGGTGGACTATTTGAACATCTAATTTAACAATTTAAGAATATTTAGTTTGTTGACGCTTTTATTGAACTAAATTTATGTTACATTAATTAATTTGTTAAATAACAACCTACCTTAAATATTTTATCGAGTTTATTATTTTATTATTCTTAAATAATAAATCTAAAAAATATTTTGCCTTATTATTATTAAATTTTTATTTAGAAAATAAATATTTAGTACGTAAAAATGATTTTGACAATTTATTCTGACATTGACGTATAAAACGTTACGCATTTATTCATCTCTTGTTTTTAATTCCATGGCTATTACAATTAAATTGAAATTACGTGAATTTTCAAAATGAAGTAGTCAAAATGAATTTTGTTTATTGATTCGGATGTAGAATTTTATGCTTTACAACATTTATTTGAAACATTTTTTCCTAAAATAATTAGGGAAGCAATGCGCACGGAAAAACTGATTTGCCATGTTAAACGCCTATGTTTCACTTTTCGTGTTACACCCGGTATATATTTGGGTAAAAAATTTGACGAATGATAACTAAATATTTTACAGTATACAAATATCTTATCTATCAAGATCTGCAATTGTAGTGATTTAAAAAAAAAATGTTTTCAGGTGTAGATTTATTTAAAAACAAGTATAGTTGTAATATCACGGTAGTGTTGTTTTTTTTACAAGTAAAAGATCGCAATTTGAAACGTCATTGATTTAAAGTTACAAGAAATTCAATTATGTCCGAATGATTTGAATTCCACTATAAGCTGTAGGTCCTCTTCTACTGTTACTGGGATTAATTTGGTATTGTACTTAAGTTTTAAGGAAAATAAATTAGATTATCAGCATCTATCAGTACCTAGACAAAAATTAAGATATCTTAGAAAAAAAAAACTAAAGAAATGTGGCTTAATAATAATCTTAATCGCAAAACAGCGTTATAATGAAACAGGAAAATAGAATAAAATTATTGTTGAAAAATATAGAAGTTTATTGGACGTGTTCTGTATTTATCTCTGCTCATCTATAACAACTGTAATTATGTTTTTTTCATTAAGTATCTGTTATTGTTATTAGATACAAATTTTATCGGGCGTTAAAAATTAACAGAGTCAGTTACACAATATGCTCATAAGCCGAATATTTTTCCAAAATAATTATTCTCTCATAATTCTTATCATAAAAAATAAAAATTTCGTTGTTCATGTTTACTTCCTTGTGTTGTGTTGCTGCCCATAGAGAGTAACAACCGCGATTCTGACAAGAAACGGTAACGCTGTGTTTCCTAAACAGATGCAGTTCTATTTTTACCCCGCCCTGCAGGAATGTCACAATACAAAAAGAAAAAAGCGAGATGTGATGGTTTTTTAGTGGCTGAATATAAATATAAGTGAGAAGTCGAGACGTTTATTTTCAAATTCGGCCAGTTAGAAGAACGGAGTTCGAATCTAACGAACATCCAACGGGCAAGAGCTAAATATACTAAGTCTTTTAGGAGGGATTGTTGCATGGATTTCGAAAATTGTTTTTAACGTCGCGTCTGACTTTTGAAAGCGAAAACGAAACGTGTTGAATCGCACGTGTCTAATATTTTATCAGAATATACAATTTTATCTAACTATCTGATCTAATGCTTGTATCATATTATATGAACTACCACACTGCGGCTCGGTGAGTGCGGACCCTGTACTGTAATTGGGATTCAGTTCCTGTTGTACAGCGTAACATAAATAAATAAATAAATAATGAAATAGAGACTATTAAAAAGTCTCACAAATAAAATAAATATATAATTACGCCTTTTACCCATTATTGGGTGCGGCACTCCCAGTAAGTGATATATTTAGGCCTGAGAAGAGCTGTCAAATTATGATCCCAAAGATGTTAGTAGAGGGGGAGGGATAATTTTTAATGTTGTGAAAATTGTTTGTTGACTGTGGGAATTGAATCCGGGGTCTCAAATCCATAGTGCTTGTGCCCATACCCATACAATGATCACATTAATAATATATACTTTAGGGCAATGTAATCGATTAAGTTTCGAATCTAGTAATTCTTTTCGAGGTGTCCACGAAAATTTGAAAGAAAATTTGAGAGAGAATTCCACCACACGTCACTGTCAACCAATAGGATCACGAATTTGTTTGAAAATGAACCAATGAAATGTTCATTTCGTCGGAAATTCATCGCTGGTGCAATTGATAACGGAAATACCACTGTTAATAATATCCTTGGTTACGAATAAAATAAATGATATTTTCAATATTTTCATAAACGTCAATTTTGAATATTAAATGTACACTAAAAAAATGTAGAATTTTCATCACTGTAATACCTAATTAATAATGTGCAAATAAATACCTAGCTATTCTTGTTAATTAACTCTTGTTTGATAAATTCTCAAGCCGAATACAACTCGTAGTATGAAAATTGACAGATAATATTTTGACATGAATATACATTCGTTGTTATGGAAATAGGAAACACAACTCATAATTTATGTCAAAATATTTTCAGCAATTTTCATACTACTTGTTATATTATATATGAAAAGTTATTCCTTTTTATCTATTTATTGGTTTCTTATTTTTCACTTTAAATTACCTATCTCTCATTATTTTCAGAGCGAAGCTCGGTCCTCCTGATATTATATGTTACGAGTGGTGAATTTAGGTGAAGGAAATAAATGGGGATGTTAATAATTATTCAATTATGCTAACCTTTATCTACATAAAATGGAACCAATTGGTATAATGAGACTGAAAGAATTATTCGTTCAAAACAAGGTGTTCTAAGTTAATTAATCTCGGAGTAGACTAATTTAGCGCGAAAGTTGAGAAGGAACAATCTACAAACCTTCATCCCAAATATTTGACAGGACAACTTGAGTAAGTGACATAACATTCGATATCCGTCAGTACGTTGGTGTAGATAGCAATACGGAGATCCCGAGTTCGAATCTCATTCAAGCTAAAAATTATATAAACTACTACACTGCGGCTCGGTGAGTGCGGACCCTGTATTTGTAATTGGGATTAAGTATCCGTTGTACAGCTTAACATAAATAAATAAATAAATATCCTTTTGTATCTCGTTAGCAATTTGACCAGATTTACTAGCGTAGCTGGTTGTTCGTTGTAACATTGGTGACCAGCTATGAACTATTACAGTCTTAACCTGCTCGTCACGATTCATCTACGAATAATTCTAGCTTCAAACTGTATGAAAATAGTCACACTAGATTTCTTTACACAATACCATCATCCAGGGACTCACCTTTAAATCTATCTGAATATTCCTATAAACTATATTATGCACTAACACAATCACTATATCACCACTATCAAACTCATCAAACGGCGAACTGATACTAACTTAACAAATCCGACGAGTCGGTGAAACAATAATTAATAATTACGAAAATAATTAAATCCATTATAACAAAAAGAGATGACATAAGTAACGACGAGTCTAACTAATAAAATTAATAAAAAGATATTTAAATATATCGTCATGCGTTTTACTTATTACTGGGTGTAGAACTCTGCCGTAGCAGATTTCAAAAATAATTATTTTTGATTCTAGATTGCGAAATGTTACTTTTGCATTCGAGAATGCAAAAGCATTTCGCAATCGAGTATCAAACAACGTTTTTTCGAAAACTATGTCCCAAAATTAGTAATAATGTAATGAGAAAATTTTGACGTTTAGGATTAATTAATGTGACATCTAATGTCTCCATGACAACTATGTATGTAATATAATTGCTATCAAATCTGGTATTCTCTGAGCAGCAATTGACAGCTGGTTGGCAATAGAAACCAAACAAAGGTTCTGATTTTTTTCTACGATTTATTGGGTTTCGCATTGCATTTCTCAAAAAACTATTCCAGTACACCAGTTAGCTTCCTCAAGCGGGATAAATATGAATAGTTGCTCAATTGGAACATTAAATATAAATTTTGTTAAAGAATAGAAGTATTGTTTCTAAGCAAAAAGTAAAGTGACAAACTGTATTAAATTGTGAGCCTTTCTTTTATCAAAAAATTGCAGGATGCAAAAAACTTTTGCATCCTGCATGCAAAAGTCTTTTGCGTTCTGTAGACAAAAAACACTCATTTCGCGTGTTGATAGTTGTCATGTAAATATTAACATTATATGACAGTTTTCGAAAAAAAGATATTTAAGCGCGTGAAGTGCAGTTACCAGTTGTCAAATCACAGCCCTTTGGGGAGGAGAGAGCAATAGAATTAATTAATATGGTAAAAATTATTTGTCATCTGGGAAAATCGAATTCCGGTTTTCAAATTCAAATAAAGAAATTGAGTATTGTATTGGTATTGGTTTATTTATATTATCATGTTTAATTTTTGTCATTATAATTTGACTTTAAGCTGTTGAATCGTTAAGTATTAAATCCGATACATACAGATGTTAGAGAAGGGTGAGTCATGTGTCACAGAATGCATTTAAGCACCGAAATAATTTTAATATCATTTTATAGCCGACTGAACTCTGAATACAGGGCCGCAACTAAGATATTTGGCGCTCTTAGACAAAATATCATTTTTATTTACTTTCTCAATTTATTGATCGAATTTTAGTCTATTTTGTAATTCAATCATTAAAATTACACTAATTCTTTTTAGCAATATACAATTTTGAAATGTTTAATGATAATAATTATTAATATATTGGTAAAGTTAAATGTTTCTAGTGTAAATTTATTTAGTTTTTAAATAACTATATTACAATTCAACTTTGATTCCAATATTTTGAAGTATCTATAATTTTTTATTTGGTGGCAATGTCTTATTTTTTATTGTCTATCAACATCTTTGCTATAGGCGTCAATTCCAACTTTAGGGGGCCGAATATTTTTGGATCTTATCAATAATTTACAGAAAGTAGCCTGGCTCTCTACATGACTGAAAATTTTAATAAATTTTATGTTAATAATACAAAATAGATCAAATGATGCTTCTTAAAAATCCTGTTATTGTTATTTCTATCTACTTTATAAATATTGAAGTTTAATTTATTGGAATTTTACGCTTATAAACTATAAACAATTCTCGATAAAATATTGCTAGTTTTATAGTTTAGAAAACGTTATTAACTATTGAAGGCATATTTTTTAAAGATTACTAGAAATTATCCATTTTATTATATTACATTACATATTACATCTCGGTGTTAACTTGTATTGCTGCAAATTCTTTCTCCAGTTTTAGACACTTAAAACATATTTGACAAGTAGGTTGACATTATAAATATATTTCGGTTCACGCCTTAATTAAATTTTTACGAGATTGCCAATGAGTTTATATCTCTAGCTGACATAAAACAAACAGATATTTAGTATTAAACGTTAAAAATTTAATATTTATATTATTCTAATTATTATGGGGTAGGTGGCTCAGTGGTATCGAGTTGGCCTGTGGATTTTGAGAACCTTGGTTCGATCCCCACAGCCGACAAACAATTTTCACCAATTTAAATCTACCCCTGTGGCTCCCCCTCCACTAATATCTTTGGGGGCCGTGATTTGATGGCTGGTAACCGCATTTCACGCGAAAAATATATCAGCAATAGATCAGCTTAGGCAGAGTGCCACACCCAGTAATGGGTAAAAGGCGTGATGATATATTTATTTTATTTATTTCTAATTATTAGTTACTATTTTAATTTTTGTAGGCACAAGCTTTTAAAAGGTACCTACTCGTTTTTTTTTCATTTAATTAAGTTTCAGATATAATAAAAAAATTATAATTTTTAAATGATTCTATTTATGCAAGTACGAAACTTCAGTGGTCAGTAAAATAACAAAGAAATAGTTGTTTACTGTTTGTTTATAGTAATATTTAGTTTCAACTTCGAACATAATTATATCAAACCATTAATACTGAAGGATTTTTTTGGTATCTGAAGATAGCGATAACATAAATATGTGGACTATCAAGTACAAAAAGATAATTAATATTCATTTGCGCAATAATTATGTTAAAAATAACATTTGTAATCAGAAAATGCTGCACATTTTTGCTTCCTATCATGTGATTTAAAATCTGTGTGTTTACAAAACAGATCTCAGTTATCAGGGTGAAAACAGATGAACAATACCATGTGATTCAACGCGGCCTAAATATTGTTTATCATATCACAGGCGGCCGATGTTCAGTTTGAAATGTAACAGGGGCAAATATCCACTTCGGTTGAAGTGTATGCATTTTCTGGTTTTATCTAGCCGTCCACGGCCATTATTGACAAAATGGAGAGCGTGGCAACTATCTTTTGTTTACTTTAAAAATATTCCGATTTTCGGCAGCTCACTCAGTTGTTACACAATATATTTATCAATGTACAAGTTCATCATATACTTTTTATTGGTGTTGTTAAATAATTTTATGTTTACTTTCGGAAGAAAATAAATAACTATAAAAAAAACTCTTGATAAAAATTTATAAATAAAAATATTTTCTTTATATCTTTTTTCGATTTAAAGAAATGTTAAATATTATTCACTTTGTGTACCGTATGTTTCATCAGAAAATGTTGAATAACGATCAAAATCCAGTTTTTGTATTTATACAGAAAGGACAATATTTGAGATATTAAAACAATATTGCATCATTCGAAACACCTCCAACTTTTAAATAAAAACACTGTGGCCAGTATAAAAATGAATATTAAGCATTTACATCCATAATTTATTAGTGCATATTTGATGATGTAAAATGCAATAAAATTTATACATTATTAATAAAGATATGATTTGAGTGAGGATATCAATAAAAAGTTTAAATTAATTGCAAATAAATATGTAATAAATATAATTATTAAAAATACAACGTTGCAAAACTGATTTATATATTGTAATAAATGTATTTTAATGTGTTATGTAACTCACCAAAGATCCTTATTCTTAATTATTTTATTTCAATTATTAGTGATTTCTTTTAATTTTACAAGTACTTATAATAATAATAATAATAATTTTATTTCTGGAGACACAGTACAAAACATGTATAAAAATCGTCAAAAATATATATATAAAAAAAATATAAATATAAAAATATATAATGTAGACACAATATAGGAACAATATACAGAGCAATAATGCAGTCAGAGATCCCGACAGAGACAAAGGTATAGGAAAAATTATGTTTTTAGATCACAATACTCTTGTAAGTTATAAAATGAGTTTTCCACCAAAAATATCTTTAGTTTTTTAAGAAATTGTTTTAATGTTTCACAAGATTTAATTTCTGTTGGAATCTTATTATAAATATGAAGCCCTAAAATGTGAGGTGCATTTCTAACATTTTTATATTTCTAGATATATGAAAATTGTTTTTTTGTCGAGTATTTATAGTTACATTATTGTTCATGTACTAGTACTTAGATATAGTAAACTATTGTTGCTCCCATTTTATGTTCCTTTTCAAAGATTACTTTCTATATTTAGATATAGTTAGATTTATTTGATGTATTCTCTAGTTTAACAATATCTATAAATCGGGACATTTTTGTCTTTAGTAAAGATACATTTTTGTAATTTGTTTCAAATAATTTGAACCCCAATTCTCTACTTTTAAAGTTATTGTTTCATGATTCTTAGAATTGTATTTTTCTGCAAAAACGTCTTTGTCTAGTAGCCTTCTTTATTTTTTTTTATAACTCTTTGTTTGTGACAAATCCTTATCAGAGGAAGTCCTTGAGTTTTAACTTAAAATCATTACTCTTGTGAAGTTGATTAGTTCCAACTTTTAAACAACCTAAGTCAACTTCACAAGTGGATGGTATTAGATCTCATTGGTCATCTTTGGCAACCCCTACTATTTAGGGTCACGAAGTCAAATGTACTAAAATCAATATGATTACATTATATGTATATATTTGTATTAACTGTAGTGTAAATATAGTTATATCAAAGGAATTCCAATAACCCAAACATCAAATGAATCAACAATATACGATTAAATGTGAAATTACTCTACGTAACAAACATCGGAAACAAACGGGGTCACTTTAAATAAAAGATAAATATAAAATTCGAATCGCTGAGACGTAGTCATATTTTCGAATGTAAGTTGAAGTCTATAGCTAATAAATAAATGTAGAATAAATTATGATATTAACGTTATTATTTTTATTATAAAAAGAATATAAGTCAATTATATAAATATAATATAAATTTAATAGGCGTAATAAAATATTTGGGTTTCATATTTGTAAACAAACAAATGCAATAACTGCTGTGCGTAAAAACCAAAAGAGACTGTATATGTTTCCTAAATTTAAATGTCTGCATTCTCCGTTAGGTTTAAACCTCCCGTGTCGTGTTACCAAATCTGGGCGCTAAAATACCTCATTTTTTATGCGTAGGTTAATTCATAAACGCTTGGTAGTGAGTGGAAAAACACCAGACACTCTGGCTGCTGCACCATTGAGAAGGGCACTAACATACGCACAACTTATACATAGGCCTACCTGCTAACCTGCCTTCAGGTAGGCGCAAGGCGCACACAAGAGAAAATGCCAGTGACTGATTTAGGAATTGTTCGGAACTGTCTTTTTATTTGTTGTAATTTACAGGCAGATTGTTTACAAATTTTTTGATACGGATTAAAACGTGATGTTAAATTATATATTTGGCGACTTAAAGCGGACATTTGAAACAGTGTAATAGTATATTACTACTCCAATTTAGAATGTATTATTTAAAAAAAAGTAATTTTATATATAAAATGAGGTCTCTAGGGAATAACACTATAATTATTTTTATAAATATAAAAACGTAAATGTTATAAACAAAAATTATTGAATTCTAAGATATTAATAAAAATAAAAACTGTCTTGCCTTACATTTCGTTGTCAGAAATTGAAATATGCTCATAATTTCCTAATAAAATATAACCAAATTAAAAATTAATAAGAAATACGATAATACAAAAAGAGCCTGTGTTAAGTTAGTTTAGTATTGACGGCGTTGTAAGCGGTAGTGTACAGCGCTTGCTCTTACTCCTCCCGACCGCCAAACTCAAGATCCATTTATTGGTATCATTGTGTCTCTGCTTTTTTGGTGCGGCGATAATTTTTAAAAAGAATTTGTGTGTTTCAAACGCCTGTTTGATCACTTGGTGCCATATTTATCAGTAATGTTCCTTTGAAGGTACACAACTAATCGAGCGTCTAACGAATTTGAAGCCATATACAAAAATGGTGTAAATGATGTATAAATTATGACTCCGAAATAAAAAGCAAGTTCGCTCGTTACTATGTTCAATTTTTTGTTAACTAATTAAATGTTGAGCATAAGACCAGATTTAGCTGGGTTGAAATTAAAATCATCTTTTACGATTGAATAAAAACTACTATAAAATAAAATAAAACTCAAACTGATAGTTCTTTATCTCTTTCTAACGCGTGACATCAATTTTATAAGCTTCCATTCGACCAATAGAAAGTAGTATAGAGAATATATTATTTATATTAGCCATAGACAATTGTGCCTTTGCTTTTCAAAGGTACTACAAACTTTTTCCCATGCAAACATCAGTGAAAAAAATATAAAATTCGAGAAAACATTGATTACTAATTATTTTTCTACGTTAGAAAATGATTAAAAATGTTGGCAACTGCTAATATGTTTTATAAATCTGCTTATTAAAATTTAGATTTTAAGAGTTTTATTTTGATTTAACTGTATTCAGACATCTACGATATTTTTCCATTTTCTTTAAATAGTGACTATTTGAGTTTTTAGTTTTCGGTGAGTGATTATAAATCGAATGGTCTTATTTTGATAAATAATATTGCTAATCATTCAATTAGACAATTATGCTGTAGAAGAGCTGCAAACTTCAGAAATGGAAACATAAAAATAAATAAATATGTTGTATGCCCAGGAAAACTGGAGCTATATTAATTATTAATGATAAAAAAAAAACTTCAAAATAAAAAATTTGCCGCTTTATCAGAAAATTTCATTGGCATTGTCAAACGTAATGTAATTATATAGGTGCTCATAAAATCGGATTGAGCAGCTGAACATAACCTAAATATTAGCGAAAGTAATTCAAAATTATATGTCGATTTATGTACAAAAAATTATCATAATGTACCAAAGAAGTAAAGATAATAATCTCATATTGTTGTTATTTAGAGAAACATATTTCTTTATTAACATAATTAAAAAAATAATTAAATGTATTATGACAAAATATGTACTTGCAATCGGATAGAGCATCTGCTCATTTTTCAATAAATTGTTGACAGTGGTTGAAAGAATAAGTAGATTGGTAGACATGGTCTAACTGAATGGCCAATTAAAAGTTCTGATTTAACCTTTTAGATTGTAAAACATCATGTTTATAAAGATCGTCCAGAAAAATTGAATGTTTAAAAAAAAAAGAAGGAAGCCATTCGAGATATAAACAGACTTTGTCTTCAAAATGTTATGAACAATGTTAGGAGTAGAATTGAAATATGTAGTCATAATAATGGAGGAAACGTAGAAATAAATTAAATAATGTATTTTGTTTCAACAACATACTATGTTTTGTTAATAAAGAAATAGTTTCTCTAAATAGCAATAATAATTTTTAACATATGACTTCGACTGAACGTACAGTAATGAAGATAATTTTAAAGTTAAATTTTTATGAAAGAAAAATTCGGATGACGCCTGGATTCGAACCAGGGACCCTCCGCTTGCCGGGCAGAGATGTTAACCGCTACACCACGTCACCTGTGTCCGACGTATGGCTTCAACCGAATTCCTCTTTCCTCGATGCTACGTTAGACACTATGAAAGAGGAATTCGGTTGAAGCCATACGTCGGACACAGGTGACGTGGTGTAGCGGTTAACATCTCTGCCCGGCAAGCGGAGGGTCCCTGGTTCGAATCCAGGCGTCATCCGAATTTTTCTTTCATAAAAATTTAACTTTAAAAGCAATAATAATATTTTTGCACATATATTAAAATTTAATTTTGAACCTCTTTTTTAATTACATTTCTTTCTAATTCGAATATTTATGAACACCCTGTAAACATTAATTAAAATTTGATAACGCCAATGTAATTTCCTCAAAAAGCGGCAACTCTTTTTCCTTTGAAGTTTTTCTCTAATATTAATAATAAAAAAAAACTCATATGGCTCCAGTTTTCCTGGACATACTGTATATCATCAAATTTATGCCCAAATTTAAAATACTCAGTGGTTAAATGACAAATCATACCACACACGATATTAGAGTTGTCTATCTCTACAATATTTAAATGAGAGAAAAATAAGTAGACAGTTTAATGTCATATTAAAATCTTTGTTAGTTTTTGTAGATTACAAATTTTATAATTTGATTTAAGTTTCAAAAAGTGTCCCAAATTTCAAAATTCTGTATAAATTCTTGTGAGTATTTCTGAATGCGACCCTGTCGAGTGCACGCACAGACAGAGACCACCAAGGAATGCTGCAAGTGTAAGAAAGACAGCAACACATGCGTGGCGAGAGCGACACGAGCTAACCTAAATGAAGTTCTAACTTGGACACATTAATAGAAAAGTAAATATTTCTTGTCAAAAGGTGTGTGTTGTCGTTGTGTCTCAGTTTCGTAATCAGTAAATTTGGATTATTCCAACAGCTGACAAATGAGATCTAAGCTGGAAATGTATGGGAATCTCAGAAGAATTTTGTAGGATGAGTGATTTATGGGCAGGGGGAGAAAAGGATGGATAAAAAATAGAGGCTAGGCACTTGTGTTCCATTCTTCAGTTTTAGCTAGAACTGCGGTTCTTGGGAAAATGTCAAGAAACTGAATGCTACGTGACCAGGAAATTTTCAACCTTTTTCTTTTACTGGAACGTGTATTAGTTGTGTTATCTTGTATTTTTTGTTTACAAAAACTATTTCTTTTAGTTACGTAATTTTCATTGTTAATAATAGCTAAATGTTCAGAACGTATTTCATTTTTATGCGTACTGTATTATTCATATCCGGTAGAATAAAATTTAATTTATTGAACAATATTTTTCATAATACTTATTAATAATTATGCTTCTATCAGAATTAATATTTCACCAAACAGAAACAATTATTAATTTAATCTCAATTATTTTTTGATACTACACGAAAAAATGCTAAAAGCAAATGAAATATTTCATAAACATGAGCATATAGATCAGTATGCTTTGCAATGGCTTGTGACATTAGATATCCTACGTTCGACCCAATTACAACTATTCTCAAAATTATTACAACAATAAAAATTTTCTTTGTGGCTCTAAAAACATCCGTTTGAACTGTGATTTGATAGTTGCTAAAAGCATTTCACAGTCATTTACTGCAATTTTCAATTATATTCTACAACCAGTATTAGGTAAAAGACGTGAATATATATTCATTTATGATAAAATAGTTATTTTTGTATTAGGTTCACAAAATAAGTGTTTTTTTGTTGAACGTGAGAATGTTAGTTTTAGTCGAGACCGCAGGTCGAGATAAAAAAAGTAATTCGAAAACGTCAAAAATAAGAATTTTGCCCACGAAATACAAACAACATTTTTTCTACAACTATAAATAAAGAATAATACAATATTTTTTTATTTATTGTAAATTTTAAGTAAATTGAAGGAAAACAATCAACAATAATATTAATTTAATACTATTGATGTGTTGTAACTAATGAAACCTGACAACAAATAATTTGGGAGTGTGCACTAGATACTCATTTTGCGGTCTAGAATACGAAACAGTGCGCATAATGCTCATTTTGCGTACTAGGGTGCAAAATAATGCGCAAAATACGCGTTATCATGGTAATGTAAATGATGAAAAAATCACGTACTTCGCGTATTGATATTAGTGAAAAAATTAACATCTTTTGACAATTGCCTTATTTTTTATTGTTTATTAGTTAAATGAATGCTAAAATGCTAAAAGCAAATGACTGATATATTTCACAAACATGAGCATATAGATCAGTATGCTTTGCAATGCATTGTGACATTAGATATCTTACGTTCGACCCAATTACAATTATTCTCAAAATTATTACAATAATACAAAATTTCTTTGTGGCTCTACGAACATCCGTTTAAACTGTGATTTGATAGTTGCTACACGCATTTCAGTCATTTACTGCAATTTTCAATTATATTCCACATCCAGTATTAGGTAAAAGACGTGATTATATATTCATTTATGATATAAAAGTATTTGTTTCTTATTTTTGATTGTTTATTAGTTAAAAAATACCTATTGTTCTTGTAATGTTTCTATTCAAATTCGTGTGCAGTGGCGTAGCTTGAAATTACGCCTTCGCTTTTTTTCTCCAGCTATTTTCTTAGGTGCCTATTATGTTGGTTTACTTCGTCACTTTAATTCACATAAATTTCAATTTAATAATAATAATAATTTATCATCACGCACTTTACCCACTTAACTGTAGGAGATTTCGGAAAGGGATATATTTTTGTGCATAAAATTCGGTTATTAGTTGTCAAGTTACGGTCCCCAAAGGTTTAGTGGAGCCAGGGGTACTTTTTTGTTGTAGAAATAAGTTTGCAGCTTTGGGACTCGAACTCAGGTTCTTGTTAATACTGAGTTATCTATTCCATTCATTTGAATTCAGTTTTATATTTTATTTTGTTATAATTTAATTGTTATAAATACATTAAGTAATAAAAGTTGTTTTTATATATTTGGATAGCAGTGTATGCTCTTAATCACAGATTAATATAGACTAAATAAAATAAAATTCCAAAATCTAAATAACAACGATATTTAATCGTTTTATAAACAAATAAATATTTCATCATGTCATAGGTCCATTACTGGATGTGCGCCACATCCAGTAATGGACCTATGGCATGCCGTTACTAGCCGTTAGATCACGGCCTCCAAAAATGTTAGTGGAGGAAGAATGAAACGGATAATTTTTAATGTCGTGAAAATAAGTCTGTTGGGTGTGGGGTTCTTAAATACAGTCTAACGCGTTGCCATTGATCTACCTACCCCATAAACAATTATAAACAATATTAGTAGTATTATATGTAGAAAATTCTCACATATAATCTCCCTAATGCCTATGGCACACTGGTCGAAGAGCGTCGATGAGCATCGATGAGCTCTTCGATGAAACAACAGACCGCACCCGTCATCGACGAAAAATAGAGGCTCCTCTATTTCCATTGAAGAGCTCATCGATGAAACGAACGTATCTCATTTCACTCGTATCTTTTCTATCTCATTTCACGTTAGCATATTTTTGAAATTTAGTTTTCCTTTCTCAACTTTTGAAGCTTTTATTTTTTGTCAATGGCGGGTGCATTCTGTTGTTTCATCGAAGAGCTCATCGATGCTCTTCGCTGCTCTTCGACCAGTGTGCCATAGGCATAAAGCATTGATTCTTTCCGGAATTTTTGTATCGTGCATTCCAATAACGTATAGATCTGCACTCATGTTTCACTCGTTCAGATTACGTTGTTGGAATGCACGATAAAAAAATTTCTAATATGAATTAATGCTCGAGGGCAGATTCGGTAAGAAACTTTTAAGGACATCAACACAAAAAGTAAAAATAATTTTATTTTATATTTTGCTTAAAATAATCAAGTTAGGATAGAATAATATATCTATGACAACTTGTATCAAGTAAATAAAATTGATATTAAAAAACAAATTTAAATGTCAAATTTCCACTTATAAACTTTGTTTAGGTTCAGTAATACAACATTTCTAAGTTAATGAGATATTACTTTCTCGAGTATACATACTTACTATGTTTTTTTTTTGGTTCGATTATATTCATAAAGTATATTGGTTGCAGATGTTGTAATTTAATATTTTTCTTTCATAAAAATTTAACTTTAAAATTATCTTCATTACTGTACGTTCAGTCGAAGTCATATGTTAAAAATAAAAAAAAATAAAAAAGTTGTAATTTAATGTTTTTATTTTGTTTCAAAATCGAGGCCTTAGCTTCGGCGCTGTTAAATAGTTTAGTTTGTGTTTTATAAAAACCCGGGATAAAAATATTTAACTAGAGCGTCCTTGATTAAAAGATCAATTCCGACGAGCAATTAATTAGGTTAACCTAACCATATATTAACTTGTAATTATATTTATTGCCATAATGTTAAATGCGGTAGGTGGCTCAGTGGTCTTGTGGATCTTGAGAACCCTGACAAACAATTTTCACCAAATTAAAACTACCCTGTCGCTCCCTCTCCACTAACATCTTTGGGGGCCGTGATTTGACGGCTGGTAACCGAACTTCACGAGAAGAAATATACTACGTACCGAGATCTGCTACGGGGGAGTGCCACACCCAGTAATAGGTAAAAGGCGTAATTATATATTTATTTTATTTATTATTATTATTACTGTAAAAATATTAAAAAGTAAAATGAATAAATAAATACATAAATATATCATCACGCCTTTTACCCATTGCTGGGTGTGGCACTCTGCCAAAGCAGATCTCGGTAAGTAATATATTTCTTCGCGTGAAGTGCGGTTACCAGATGTCAAATCACGGCCCCCAAAGATGTTAGTGGAGGGGGAGTCACAGGGGTAGATTTAGATGAAAATTGTTTGTCGGTTGAGGGGATCGAACCAGGGTTCTCAAGATCCACAGTCCGACTCGATACCACTGAGCCACCTACCCCATTACAATGTCAAAAAAAATTAAAAAAATAAAATGCAGAATTCTAAATTGAATTTTCTGAAGAGTATCTGTCAAAAATAATATTGCGGGATGAAAGTGCGTTCTTTATCTGAGCCGAATTCCAGATTTATAGTATCTAAACAATTTAAAGAACGTTGAGAACATTTCGAAGTGTTTGTTTAGTATACTCGTAAATGAACTGAAACAGTTTAATTCTTATCCGTGTTTATTGTGCGAGTATTTGTATAGAGTTCGTATCGACAATTATTATGAGAAGTCTTTGAACTGTTATCATCTCCTATATTTCAGAGCAAACGAAAAATTCGATTTAGAATAAAGCATTTCCTGTTTTCACTCCGTACAATTGTTATTTGTGCAAGATAATCGCTAGCAAATCTGGAGTAGATAACTTATTAATTAGGATGGCGAATGTCTACATTCTTTGGATAATGTGACAGATGATTCATTTTTCAGACAAATAAAAAACATCAATTAAAAAAAACAATTATATTGACAAATATCTACAATAAACAAATCTTTTATGTCTATGGCACACTGGTCGAAGTGCGTCGATGAGCATCGATGAGCTCTTCGATGAAACAACAGAACGCACCCGTCATCGACGAAAATTAGAGGCTCCTCTATCTCCATCGAAGAACGATAAAACGAACGTATCTCATTTCACTCGTATCTTTTGTGTCTCATTTCATGTTAGCATATTTTTGAAATTTAGTTTTTCTTTCTCAACTTTAGAAGCTTTTATTGTTTGTCAAAGAAGGGTGCGGTCTGTTGTTTCATCGAAGAGCTCATCGATGCTCTTCGATGCTCTTCGACCAGTGTGCCATAGGCATTAGAGTTCATTTATAAATGTAGGAATGGTGAAAAATATCATATTTATGCAACTTATGCTGCGATTTCGATGTTAAATACGATATTTCGTTATTTATTTGAAAGATAGTTGAAATCTGTTACTTTATTCCAATATCTTGAAAAAAAAAGAAATTAACATGAATATTTTATTATTTTTTTGTATAATAATTGTGAGTAATTATAAATGTTAATGGAAAATATAAATATAAATATTTTCTGTTCAATGTAACAGTGATAAAAATGTTGTTATTATTTTCTTTTTTTAACAGATAATGATTTGGCAGTAATGTAAAAATGTAATATTGCATGGAATTTTACTAAATGGGGTTAAATATCAAAAGGTTATGCTTGTTAAAATGATATGATTAATTTCATTATTTGTAATCGATTTGAGTCTCCAGTTCTCAGTATTATTAGTTAATATGATTTGAAATTTTTGTCTATAAAACTGTGACTAGATAAGGCGATGACCTCAGTTTATTTTTGTCAAAAATGTTTAAAATAAAATTTGTTAAATTGGTTTGATATAAATATGTTGAATTTACAGGAATTAATTTAATATTTGTGGAATATTAAAATATTTTCTGAATTTGCAGATTACGATAATCACTATTGACAAAGTTTTTGCCATGAAGTGTAATATCAGCTGTTAAATCACGGCGTCTACAGATATCACTATTAGTTGAGTGATTTTTATGTGCTGTACAGTTTAAAGCTGGATTCCTGCAGCCATTCTTATTTAAATTAATTTTCATTTGATATAGGTATATATCTAAATTCCAGCCAATTTGAAGTAATGTAAAAAAATGTTATTGACGTTATTTTTGACCCTACAGAACGATATATAATTTTTTTGACCCACCCTAATATATATCTCTGAGTATTGTATGTGTGTATTAAATAAAAAAGTTACATGTATTATACATATTTCTAAATTGTTGATTTTTGTATTGTTTTTCTGCAAATTTACTAATATTTAATCACTTTAGGTGGCTCAGTGGTATCGAGTCGGCCTGTGGATCTTGAGAACCCTGGTTCGATCCCCACAGCCGACAAACAATTTTCACCAATTTAAATCTACCCCTGTGGCTCCTCCACTAATATATTTGGGGGCCGTGATTTGACGGATGGTAACCGCATTTCACGCGAAAAGTATATCTGCTTAGGCAGAGTGCCACACCCAGTGATGGGCAAAAGGCGTGATGATATATTTATTTTATTTATTTATTTTAAATACAGATTTTAAGAATCATATTGTGCTGCCGAGTTGTAATAAATAATATTGTCGCATACGTATTTCGTTGTATAAAATATAATTTTAGTTACTTAAAAACTTTTAAAATGTTAAAATTTCCTTATTAAATTTTATCTACTTGAATAAATAAATATTTAAACTTGTCAGTTGTCAAGAATGTTTTTTTAAAGAAAGCTATTAATAACTTAATAATTAAAACGTAAGGAAAATGACATTCCTGACAAAATTTACTATATTTAGGTGCGTAAAACAAAAAAGTGTCACAAACGTCACAATCTCACCTTAATCCTATTTTTGTCTACAACAAACATAACGCATAACGATACATATTAAGAAGCATTAGATAATGAAACATCAAACTGGTTTGCCATAGCAACGCTTCTAACAGCATATAATGCAAATATTTTCTATCTTTTCTCATCTGACAAAGTCATGGCAAGTTGTAATATATTAAAAAATGAATTTATAATTTCTATCACAAGATCAAGCAATCCTGAAAGTCACGAAAACAAACGAATCATCTACATAGTTGTGATTACGATCCAATGAGATATGTTTGATAAACGTGATCTGCGATCTGGTGATATTATGTCACATGTGGTTGTTGTCAATAGTAAACTTGTTTACTATTATGAGAATATGGTGATTAGTATTTATTCTTAGTTCGTAATTAAATTCTGATGCGGTTTTTAATTATTCTTAACATGAAATAAATATTTAACGAATTAATATACGTTTAATCTTAAATTCCTTACTTTGCTGTCATTAAATAAATATTTGTTTAATTTTTAAATTTGATAACTAATGGAAATGTTTATTGTGCGTATAAGCCTAGATTGTACATTTTTCTTTCGGAAACAAAATTAAGTATTTATATTTGATAAGTAATTATTTAAATATTTGTAACCGAACAGTTGTTTAATGCGTGATATTTTGAAAGAAAAATAAATATGTTTTGATTACAAGCAAATGGAGAAAAGAATTTTGATATTGTTTTTCTTTTATTACTAATTATGTTTTATAGCTGTTTAAACATTTACTATAGAGGAACCATCCGAAATGCATCATAGCATATCATGTGCAAAATGAGCAATTATCAGAAAACATTAGGTAGATAAATTTACCCAAAGTGTAAATACTATTTGTTCAGGGCCTAAGTAAGATTCGGAACGAAAATAGTAATTTTAAAATATAATTTATTCAAATTTTTTATATTTATTAATTTTAAAATTATTAGTTGATATATAAAAAAACCAGCAAAAATGTATGTAAACAAGTTTGTTTATGTCAAATTATATTATATTTGTAAATTGGAATATCAAGAATACAGCGAAGAATTCTAAGAAATTGTTGATGCAGCTTCTTTAGCTGTTTTCGTTTGTTTCATTGTACTCTAATGTATTTTACATATATTTGACAGCTGAACTGTCAAAATAATATAAACTCCTTAAAGCAATAATGTGCGCATTATTTCCCTAGGGATAAAACGGTAAAATACTCCTAAACGTGAAATAAATTGAATGATAATAAAAGGCAGAATGACACTTAATTTAGTATTTTTGTTGTTGTTTATAATTGATTTAAAAGCAATAAATACATGATTTTACACAAACAAATGACGGTGCTTAGAAATATAATCATTCTATCAACATTGTCCTCTTTTCTATGCTACTTAGATTACTCGTTTTCATTGGTTAAATTTGAAATATTTTGTTGATATATGGCGGTCATTACTTAACGTACATTTTTTGTCGGGGGTCTTGCCTTTTGGTCATGTTGTATAATTTTTTATCTTGTTATTGTTTTATTAACTAAACCTAAATCACAATTTAAACAAGTTTGTATTAAATCTTTGACACGCACTTGACATGCTGCGATTAGTCATGTACAATATCCAGGGACTAGGAATATAAAAATGGTGTAATGATATTGTTAAACAGAAGAATCGCTCGTATGAATAACCACTTAGCAGTTCATTCGTTTCATTCTTCATTGCCAAAGGTCTTACTTCATATAACAACTGGACTAAAGTAAATATTCTACCAGCTTTCGGTATCAGAATAAATTATTTTATTATTTTGAACGTAATAAGGAACATTTAAAGGTAGGTAAATAAAGTTATCGAATAAGTAGTTAATAGTTCTTGAGCATACATACTAGCGATTAAGATATTTGATTTATAATAAAGCGCAGAGACATACGTCAACAAAATATAGTTTTAGTACTCAGAAAACAATCTATTCCATTAACTGCTACTATTCGTTTGTTTACAATAATTGCCATGTATAAATAATTAATTCTGAAACAGATTACTGAATGCTTGACTCATGCTATACTATCATATATCCGCTTCCGTGACACTATTGTTTTTTTTGTTTGTGGCATTATGGATGAAGCGAAAATGATGTCCTAAGACGTAAATGATAAGCACCGGAGATTAATTGCAGTGAGAATCTAATAAATATACAGTTGCCACCTTTTTTAGTCAATATTCTCGAAAAAAAAGGTGTATGCAAAAAACGATTCTGAGTAAATAGAATCAATAAATAATAATTCTGAGCAGAAAATAACGTCATCGCCGAAGAAAACAAATGCAGAGATGCCGCTTCTCTTGTGATAGAGAGAGAAAGGTGAAATGGTAAAAAATCACACGTTTATCAAAAATATATTGGAGAAGTATCATCACGCCTTTTACACATTACTGGGTTTGGCACTCTGTCGATATATTTTTTATGTGAAGTGCGGTTACCAGCTATCAAATCGCGGCCCCCAAAGATGTTAGTGGCGGAGGAGCCATAGGGGTAGTTTTAATTTGGGGACAATTGTTTGTTGATTGTGGGAAACGAACCTGGGTTCTCAAATTCACAGGCCGACTCGATACCACTGAGCCACCTACCTCATATTGGAAATTATTTAAGAAAACTAGAGTTTAAATAAATTTAAACTTCTAATTTATTAGTTTTAAGAGCTACAAAAGTATATTTTTCTAAGATTGCTATAGAAAATTGACAATTATGCTCTCATTTGTTATCGTAAAGTTGACGTTTTCTGTAGAAGAATCGAAAAATATATTAAATGCGCGCGTTTCCGGCAGCAACGCGCAAATAGTTATTTGTGTATTAAGAGCGTAAAGTGATTCTTTGTTACTCGAACACGGTAATTGCAGTGCGAGTAAGAGGAACAAAGACACTTGACGCTCGTGATACACACATAATTTTTTCTACGATTGCATCTTAAAATTATTTTAAAACGTATCCATACTGAAAATAAATTCGTTCTGTCAACTGTCAATATAACAAGTTTCTGTTTTGTTTGTATCCCTGGTAACTATTGAAATAAGCGCGCATTTAATATCTTTTTCGCGCGTTGCCATTGGAAAAGCACATATTTAACGTCTTTTTCGCACGTTGCCATTGGAGACGTGCAAAAAGATATTTTTCGATTGTTCCACAGAAAACGTGAACTTTACGATGACAAATGAGAGCGCAATTTTCAACCTTTCCTAGCAATCGTAGAAAAAAGATATTAAGTGCGCGTTTATTTCAATAGTTACCAGGGATATAAACAAAACATGAACTTGTCATATTAACAATTGACAGAACGAATTTAATTTAAGTACGTATACGTTTTTTAATAATTTAAGATGCAATCGTAGAAAAAATTATGTGTGTATCACAAGCGTAAAGTATCTTTGTTACTCTTACACTCGAGTAAGAAAGTATCACTTTACGCTCTTAATACACAAATAACCTTCTAAAAATTATTATTCTCTTAAATTTTCATACAAAACCGATGCTTGGAGATTTATAGTAAAAACCAGAGACTCTGTACTTACCTATAGGTAGTGATGAAGGTATCACTGATAAGTATCAATAATTAATATGAGATTCGATATGAAAATGTAACATCGGTACCGTACGTATCGATACTTTAAAGTATCGGTATTGAAAATTTAAAAAATAATTTATTTTAAAATTTAGATACATATCGTGGGATTACTGCAAAAATAAATAACTTTAATTTGATAATAAATGTGTAAAGTGCACAAATGTACTAAAAAATCTATGAAGTACGGATTATATATCGAATAAATGGAGGCTAGGAGAATAATCATTTTTCAGTATTAAAGAAAGATATAGAATGCTTACTATTCATACTGATATCAATAAAATATTGAAACAAAGGTATATATTTGGTTTTGAAAAAAACATCTCTACAAGTAGGTTGTTTTTTGCCGATTGACATTAAAATTGGGCTTTTGTTGGAAATTGACAAGCTATGATGTGTTACTTATACAACCTTTGCTATAAAAGTGAAACCACAAATTTGACATAATATATGAATTCATTTAATAAATATTGTTACAACCGCATGCTACTTCTTTAATCCCGGATGGGGTTAATTTTCGTTCGTCATGTTCTATTCTATATTGTAAACTTAATTAATATATAGTGATTGACAACATTGAACATGAAATTATAAAGTCAAATTTGTTCTTACATAGCAACAGCTTAACAAATGCATAACAACATTATGATTCCGATAATGCCAATAAAATTAAAAATATTTAAAGTAATCATAAAATTAATATTATTTTTAAACAATCGGAAAATAATTATGTTGTCAACACGACCAAAAACCAGTTTACTGCCTTGGTTAAATTTATAGCGTCGTCAGTATATCTGGTACTTTTTTGCCTAGTTAAACAAATAATTATTTCCTTTGTTAATAAATTTTATTTTATCAACAATTTTCTGTAAATCATATACGTCATTATTAATCAAAATTATCAAGAATTTGGTGAGACAATCTGATAATATTGAAAATCTTTGCATCATATCTAAATATTTAAACTTAAAAGATATCTTAAATTGATTTATTACCGATTATTTGTTTTCTCATTATGTTTTACAACTGTTTAAGCATAGATAATTTTATCAATTCTTAAGTATTTGCATATTCTGTCAAATTCTCATGGTCCATTAGTAAATTACTTTGTAGTCTTATTATATCTGTAATCTGTTTAGCTTATTATATTACACTATTACAGAATATGACTTGAGTACGTCATAAGCAGGGGTCAAGAATTGCGATAAGAATTTGTCTCTATGCAGAAAACAACTTGCAGTAGTACTAAATCGAACTAAAAAGCATAATTATGTGATATACTGTCACTAATTGTTATATCATGTACAAGATAATAAAAATAAAAAACTTTATTTTAGAGATAATGCTAGTTTAGAGCGTTAAACAAATTTTAATAATCAATAAATTTCACTTCTTTTTGAATATGACATGACAAAACAGTTCTGGTTATTTTTTTTTTAACCATAAAAAGTTATGTATCTTGGTTTTTTGCTTGTTGCTGACTGCTTAAAGAAGCGAAATATGTAAATAGCGGGGAATTTCGTTAATAAATGCATCAGATTTATAATTAAAGTGAAATTAATTAACCAGAAATAAACATTTAAACATAATCTTTGTTACACTGTTTTTTCAAGATTTAAAATAATCTTTATGGCAATGGAGACGATAAAAATAGTCTTTCTGAAATTATTACTGTTAAAATGTAACTCGACAGCAAAATAAAGCCAAAAATATGCCATAAAGTCAATTATGATTTAATTAATTTAATGTTTAATTATAGGCTGGTATCAGTGGTATCAGTTGGACTGTGAATTTGAGATCACGAGTTCGATTTTCTCAGCCGAATTTAAAAAAGCAACAGCAATTGGCAAAGCAACTCAAGTACTAGTAAGCCAGCCCTAATCTGCATTTTGAAAAGAAGCAATAAAGTGTGGTAGAATCTCACGTTAAAAAAGTCACCCAACACTGATTTTACTTTGAAATTGGGGAGTCCTCTGGACGTTAAACTTTTTTTGAGTATCGTGACGTCGGCTGATTTGCATTGCACTATGTCTTTCATTTAAGGTATAAACAGGTCAGTCCAGCACTTGCCAGAAACTGGGCGGAGTGTAGTGTATTGTCTTAATGTCTAGGGTGCATAGTCCAGCCTGACGATTCTGTTCGGATATTGAATAATTATTATTCAATATTTTGTAAATAAACCAGGATTGACTCTAGGGCCCGCCATGTATCTCTAACAGAACAAAACAGAGAACGAGTTCGATTTTCTCAGCCGGTGGAATAATTTTTACTACATTAAAATTACTTCCGTGTCCATCTATTAAGGCCGCGATTTGACGACTGGCAACCGCATTTCATATACATATATAAATCACTTATTGGCATCTTCTACGACAGAGAGCCACATCCAGTAATAGGCAAAATGCGTGATGATATATTTATTTATTTTTAATTCAACATTTTTATAAAATCTACTCAAAACTAATTCACCGGCTTAAAAAAAACCAAATAAAATAATATATCTATCTTTATGTATAACCCATTAAATTATTAATTGTATAATTAGATAATAATAAATACATATAGCAAGAAAAAACATTCTTCAGGTTTTAATAATTTTCTAAAAATGTTATCGGAAAAATGTAATTTGACAGAGAAAAAGTAACAAAGATATGCCATAAAATAAATTATCCTGTAAACAAACAAGTTAGTTAAGGTATTTCTTCGAAAATATTTATTTTTTAAACCGATTAGAAATCGGTAAATAATGACTTTGTTCACAAATACTTGACCAAAGTATCAAGAGGTTTGTGCTACATTATAATTGATTTTTTTCTGAGATAAACATCTTAAAATCGAAGTAAATAAAATAGTTTCTATTGTCAAGTCTCGTGGCCATTCCCATAATCTATGTATAGATAAGATTATCTAGTTTACGTCGCAGGTGATAAACTCATTTTTATTTTGTAGAGTAAATTTAAATACTTGGAAATTATTATACAAAGAATTTTAAAAAGTAAAAAACTCGGTCAAAAGTGTTTCATAGCAACATTTCTTTATCAAAGAAAAGTGATTTGTAGTAATTTAACAGAGAATATAAATCATTGATATATGGATCAATTGACAGTTTCACTGATCCTCAATTTAATCAATCATATCTAATATTTACTTGTTTCAAATGTTTACGTTCACAAAATACTTTAAATCATGCAAATGAAATGTTGATAAAATTGTAAAATATAAAAAGTCGAGATATGTAATTAATAGATATGCTCTTTTGTCAAAACAAATATTTCCAATTACTAAGTACTATGTGTAAAAGATATTAATTTGCAATAAAGAATTAAATTACTTGTGTAAGATATTTAACTATAGTTCTGAAAATTTATTAATTAAACTACAAAAAGAAATAATAATTTTATAATAAATATTTTCTTATGTTAAAATATATAAAATAAATAAATATATCCTCACGCCTTTTACCCATTACTAGGTGTGGCACTCTGCCTAAGCAGATCTCGGTAAGTGATATATTTTTTTGCGTGCGGTTACCAGCCGTCAAATCACGCCCCTTAAAGATATTAGTTGTGGGGGAGCCACAGGGGTAGATTTAAATTGGTGAAAATTATTTGTCGCCTGTGGGGTTCGAACCAGGGTTCTCAAGATCGTGAAGGTAAAGCATTGATAACATAAGTAATAAAACTTTGTCACCTGTCTCATTTGTTTGTATTTGTTCATTTCTTGCCTACTATATACAGTTTCATTGAATTGAACTACGGATTTGAGAACTCGGCTTCGATTTCCACAGCCGACCAACAATTTTCACCTCATTAAAATTATTCCAGTAGTTCGCCCGCCATTATCATCTTTTGGGACTGCAATTTGACGGCTGATAACCGTACTTCATGTGCATAAATAAATCACTTACCGAGATCTGCTAAGGCAGAGTGCCATACCCAGTAATGGGTAAAAGACGTGATGGCATATTTATTTTTGTTTAATTTAAATGTTGGGTATATATTTTTACATTATTTATAGAAAAATAAAACAAACTCATCTAATACAATCATTAAAGAAATAAAAGATTTTGGAACAAATGTTTAAAGTTACCCGGATAGTTTCATCATGGACATAGAAACTAAATAAATACTATAGAAATAGGGTTAACTATCAAATGAGTTAAATTTAATTTGATGTATCTACCTATATTATAAATCAATTAAAGTTTTATTAAAAATGGATAGATAATAAATAATTTAATTTGAAACTTAATGTTTTCCTTATGAGTGCAATTCGATTTAGATTGATAGTCAACTAAATTAATTTCTCAATGAAGAAACCGCAAAACTTTAATAAATCATTGTCATACTTCTTGTTCAATAATTTGTAACTTTTAAGTTGAAGGTTAGATAGTAATGATATAACAGTATTTATGTTAGTAATACAACTACAACTCGAGTTCACGATTCTCGTATTTTCAATGTGTGAATGAAAGATGAATGAAAGTTAGTGTGGGCCGATAAGTAACCGAGAATGGATTGTGGGCACGCTATTCATCATCTACACTTAGGAGGACAGTAAAAATGGGCTTATGAATGAACGAACGTAAGCCCACAACTTATTGTTTAGATTTATCGCTTCGAGTATTGAAATGAGATTTTTCAACACTCGTAATTTTGACATCACGGATAATTAATTTATGCTTTATACACCTATTGTAACTCCTAAACATGTCTAGAAGATGTTACGAAAATTTTAAAAAATATTAATTAGGATATATATCTATATATACCGGGTGTCTACTTTTCTTTCCGAACATAGGAAATTCAATGTGAAAATTTTGGTTTAGCGATATCTCTTTACCTATTAATTTTAGAACAAAATTGTACTGAAGAAAAATGTTCAGAATGAAAAACAGCATCCATAGAGTATAAGTTTGTTGTTCAATTGTTTCTTATGTACGAGGTAGAAGCAAAAGAAAATACACGCTTTAAAGCAATTACCAGAGTGCCATGAGAAATAAAACAATAATTTGTTTGTTGTGTCTGACATTATTTGACATATTGGACCAGAATTTATTTATTTATTTATTCGAGCATTTAATTTAATAATAAAATTAATTATAGCAACTATTATTTTTTTTCAACATAATCTAGACAAATAAATACCTATTATTAAGTTATCTAATTTGTTTTATTTCTCATGGCACTCTGGTAATTGCTTTAAAGCGTGTATTTTCTTTTGCTTCTAACTCGGACATAAGAAACATTTGAACAACAAACTTATACTCTATGAATGCAGTTTTTCATTCTGAACATTTCTCTTCAGTACACTTTTTTTCTTAAATTAATAGGTAAAGAGATATCGCTAAATCAAAATTTTAACATTGAATTTCCTATGTTCGGGAAAAAAAGTAGACACCCGGTATATATAGCTTGGATGGATAAATAGAATGAAGGCATCAGTTCAGAACAGTTCGTGGAGAGTACATTAATTTATATATTAAAATAAATAAAATTAAGAAATATGTATATAATCACGCCTTATACCCATTACTGCCCACAAAGGTGTTTGTGGCGAGGAAGTCATAGGGGTAACTTTAATGTGGTGAAAATTGTTTGTCGGCTGTGGGAACCGAACCCGAGTTTTCAAATGCACCGTCCGACTCAGTGCCGGAATAACACTAGGCGGGGGGTAGGCAATCACAAACGAGGAATAAACTTGTTCAAACAGTATGATAAAAATTTAAAAATTACAATGTACAATTGGGTTCTTTTTTGTTCTCAGTACCAAGAAAAAAATAACCTCATCCCACACAAATAGAAAATTCCTGATGTGGAAAATTTAAATTTCCATTCGCTACACATGGCTACAATGAATAAAAGATTACTTAGGCTAAGTATGCTATAGCCTAGGGCGGTAAAATTTAAGGAGCGGTATATATCAGTTGAAAACGGGCGGCTAATTTGTCACCTCAGTCTCTCTTTGTCAATTTCATAAAATTTTAAGCCTTGACAACAATGCAAATATTTATTTGTTACTTGTTTCACGTGTTTTGTCATTCATTTTACCTTGTTACAATTTCTTTAATTTCGCATAGCCTCCTAGAATAGTCGAATAAAAATAATTTCTGATATGTCTCAATTATCTTATTTATCTCGATTTTTTTCATATACATTTATGACAAGTAATACATCGTTGAAAAGAAAAAAAAAATGGCGGTTTTTATTTTAATAAAATAATTCTAGGTTCCCATTTGAAAAATAAAAGTTGATAGTCGTATCATGTAAACCTGACTTTATAAAAAATTTCTATATGTGTCATAAAATAGTATATTTAATATACTAAAACTTCCATATGAAAAAAAGTTTTTAATTTCTTATAATAAAAAAGTTAAGGGGGGATTCGTCTTCGCAGAATCACCCTGTATAGTGACGAATTTCATTTAGAATCTAGTTCTGATTTTGTGGTATTAATTTTACTGATGAGGTTTTAACTATTGTTGGAGAATGAGATTGATTCACAGTATTGAGCTTGTAAGGATGATATGTGATGCTAATTTATCCATGGGGCTAGGTGTTTTAGTAGTTTCAAGTCGGACTGTGGATTTGAGAACATTGGTTCGATTTCGACAGACGACAAACAACTTTTACTATATTATAATTACTCCTGTGGCTCTCACTCAACTAATATCTTCGGGGATCGGGGGACCGCTGATAACCGCAATTCACGCGTATAAATATATCACTTACTAATATCTGCTATGGCAGAGTGCCACGACCAGTAATGGGTAAAAGGTATACAACCTCTGATCCAGAACCCGCTATGGAGGAGGTTTACTTGAAATGCATCCAACGAAGTATCGCTACTAGATCGGTGACAACGATGCCAGCTAATTCCAAGAGGTTCGCTTGCATATTCGAGTGACTTAATGAAGATGGTGATTTTCGATCACTTTAATGAAGGTGGCAAGTTACGGTTAGCGAGTTTTCTTTATTTCACGTTTCATAAGTTTAGGGACAGAGAGCGGGAGGAGTCTTTACGGTCACGGAGGTTGTCTGGTAGGTTAACGTGGAGTGAGGGACATCGATTGTTTTGAGTGAGCTGATTAATTAACCTGTATCCTGATTATGCACCAAGACAGTTGAACAGTGTGATTGACTAACGAGTATCACAGAATTTAATTGAATAAAACAATTGTATTTCTCACTTATATCTTACAGCGTATGTACCAAATTTCAAATTTATCAGTTTAACCGTTTAGTAGAAATGAAGTAGAATGATTAAATGTAGTTAGTAACTTTAAAATCGCGCTTCCCAAAGAGATTACTGGAGGGAACCCTTAGAAATAATTTTAATGTGGTAAAAATTGGAATAAAATTAGGGTTATTATTTTTTCTGATGCTTTTACGCCATTGTTGGCACCGTCATTATTAACTATGGGACAAATTTAACTCCATATTAAAATTACTTCTGTGGATCTCCCATCACTAACATCTTTAGGAGCCATGATTTGACGGCTGGTAACTATACTACAAGCGCAAAATATATCACTTACTGAGATCTACGACAGAGTTCCACATCCAATATTAAATAAAAGACGTAGAGATTTTAAATATTTTTCCATTTTCCATATAAATTAAATATAAGAATGTTATTTCTTGATAACCCTGGTTCGAACCCCAACAACCGACAATTTTCACCAAATTAAATCTACCCCTGTGGCTCCCCCTTCACTAATATCTTTGCAGGCCGTGATTCGACGATTGGTAACCGCACTTCACGCGAAGAAATATATCACTTACCGAGATCTGCTTCGGCAGAGTACCACATTCAGTAATGGGTAAATGGCGTGATGATATATTTCTTTTATATTTATATATATAATTTAATTAATTAAGTAAATTATTGAATTGTGTTACTTCATCCCAATTAAATCTTAAGAAATTCAGTGCGGTTTACAGCATCTAATGCAATGTTTACTATTATTGTGTTTATTTAATTTCAAAATATCCAGGTGTATACCTAGAACTATATCTGAATGAGTTATGTATGTAATATATTTCCTACATGTAAAGAATGTTAACTAGAAAAATATTTAAATTTAGAACGATCGATACATGGTTAAAATGATTTTTTTCTACAATGCCTTTCAATCTTAACTATAATTACAAGCCATTCCACATTGAAGCTCAGTTGCTCAGGTGCAATAAAAAGATGAAAAAGCCCGCAAATTACCGGTTACAAGCTTGAGTTGTACCTGATGTACCTTCAGAGACATTTGGTTATGACTTAAGTCAATTTCTAATTAAGAAATATACCATCATATTATGGAATACTTGCAATTCGGTATAGATGCTGTACTGTATATCAAATATTTTATTTTCGTAGCATGGTATAAGTATTTACATTTATGATGAATTTTATCAATTATTTATTTGTATAATAGTAGATACATTTGCCTAGATCAGAGTTCTACAATTATTTCAAAACTGAAAATATATTTTATAATCATGTTAAAAATTTAAATCATAGTGACCGGAGTTTAACACTTTCATGTTTGTTGCGTGTTGATGGCTTTTGGTTGTGAGAAAAGAAAGAGTTAGTATGGAGGAAGTGTTAATGTGGTCGAAACAAGTATCGTGTGTCAGGATGAGAATGTTGACGGGTTCGTGCTACCCCATTTAATGGGATATAGCGTGATGTTATGTATGTATGTACGTCCTACGGATGTCCGAGCAAACCTCTCATTTGATCAAATGGTATGAAGTGTTGTCACATTTTTGTGTTTGGTATATAAAAGTTTTATCAAATGGTGGAAACAATGACCGTGCGAAATTAGCTTTAGATATTGATACTTTACTTGGCTGTCGGGATTAAGTCCGTTTTTGTGATCTATTATTTCATACTTTGGAGATGTTACAGAATTTTTGTTGGTGATTAAGAGTTATTGTTGTTTGGAATTCAATTGGAATCTTCTAACAGTCAACTACACTTTACCAAATATTATTTTCTACTCCTATGCTTTAATTTACTTATTAAATATAAATTATCTGTACTTTAATGGCACTCATGAAGACAGGTTTTCATTGCCATACAGGTTATTCACCATTATGAGTACAGAATTAACTGTTTCCATTATTGCACTGTAAAAAAAACTAATAGATTTTTTTTGACATTAAATAAATAAATATATCATCACGCCTTTTACCCACTACTGGGTGTGGCACTCTGCCTAAGCAGATCTCGGTAAGTGATATTTTTCTACACGTGAAGTGCGGTTACCAGACGTCAAATTAAAATTAAAGGCTGATATTTATTTTATTAATATTAGATGTTTACAATGGCTTACATGAGTATGATACCAGTAAAATACGAGCTGTAGGCGAGTGTCGTAATTCATACTTGTATATTCATTGCTATGGTAAAACCGTAGTTGACGGACAAACCTGAAGTTGGGTGCGAGTCGCTAGTGACTTTTGGTGAAATCGGCACAAGTCGGACATAGAAAAACCCGGCAAATTTGAATGTCAAAATAATTTAAAAACGTTTTGTTAGCAAAGTCGGATGTTTTTTTTAAAATAATAAACACCACTAACCATGCCTGACCTAGTATAGAACGTATTTTTATGGTAAAAAGTAACAAACCGCTTGCTTCTTATGTCGAACTTGTACCGTTCGAACTGCCGTTTTCCCCAGAAGTCCCTAGCGTCCTGCGCCCAACTTCAGGATTGTCCGTCAACTACGGTTTAGCCCATTGCTATTATTATAAAATTGTTGCATAATATATTATTATCTGCGATCGTGTGTAAAATAGATTTTTAGTTGGTAAAACGACTGTTTAATAAAAATATTTCATTAATTACCAATTGCTCAGCAACGAATACGAGTAGTTAATAGTTATTTCTATAATAAGACCTGAACCTGAAATAGATACTTTGCTGGGTGAGAAAGATTTCGTGTACTCCAGAGCGAGCCGTGCGAGTATATACATACAGTTTCAAGATGTGTTATCTACAATTTATTATGTACAAATTATTCATGATTTGACACACGAATAATAAACAATCATTTTCTTTTTTTTGCTATTTAGAGTTTGATAAAATATTAGTATTTTCCGATCTAGATAGATTAGAAAGAATTTTTCAGTATAAAATGTAAACAATAAAATATCAAACTAAACACTTGTCTAAGTCTCACAAAATTCAGCCTCCAAGTCAACTTATGAGGTCCTCGTCAGAGGCTGGCCAGCACAGTTAGTAACCATAGACTATGACGAGGACCTCATAAGTTAACTTGGAGGCTGAATTTTGTGAGACTTAGACAAGTGTTTAGTTTGATATTAAACCTAGTTTCACCAAGTGAGCATTCAAATACAATTAATTTGGTCTTCGTTGTTTTTTATTTAAAATGTAAACAGAAAAATTATATATTTTTACTAAAGTTGCTATGGTTAATACAATGTTTATGTCAATAAATAGGATATTTCTGTTGAAAAAATATTGTACTATCCACTTACGTAAAGGATCTTTAGTCTAAAGACTAGCTTCAGGTAATAGTATCATAAATAAATATTATCTTTCTCAGCTTAAGTTTGATGTCTGCACTCACTATCTCTAAAAGTAGCATCCGGATTGGTATCGGATCTCAGCAGCTTTGTCGTTTAGCGTGAACGTGTGAGCCGTAAGCCGGAGTCTTAGCCAGAGACTGTTCAACCGAGTAAGAGTTGTGTGCATGTTGTATGTTGGCGGGCGCGCGCAAGACATTCCTCGGTGAGTCTGCGAGGGAATCCCGCGTGTTGTGTAGCGTGTTAGTGGCGCGGTGCGTACTTGCCAAGCTCGGCCACGTGGTTTCAGTTCATTGGCGCCGCAGGCGATTTCGATGGAGGGGTAGACGACGAACTTGACTTTTTTTTTAGGTTACGTTAAATGTTGATGTCAATACATAGATTTTTTGTTGGAATTGACTTCAACGCCTTGAGTTTGTCGGGCGTACGTCCTGTAGGCTAAGGTTTAAATTGTTAGTTCGATTTCACTTCGCTTTTATTATGAAATTTACAGGACAATTTTAATATTCCTGGACCTTAAAGTTCTGCACTAATTAAAAAAAACAAGACTTGTGGTAAATTTAGCATTTTTATTTTAAGCAAATTTCTCTAAAATATATAAACAGAAAATACATGATGTAAAAATGTTTCTAGAACAGAAAAGTGCATTTTATTTTAAATTGTATCATGACATCAGTAATTAATACACGTAATATTTTTTTTTAATCTTGCGGTTACCATTTGCGTAATAATAAGGAAACTACAGATAATAGAACATGATGTAACTATTTTTATAGTTGTAGTACGCCAAAAATTATTTTAATACGAATTACATAGCTTTGGATGGGCGTTAACTATTTTTATATGTGGTTTTCGTTTCCCAAACTTGAAAGTTTATTATTTTAATTTGATTATATACAGGCTGATGAATCGAAGGACGTACCATAGCGCCTTCAATGCTATTTTTTAAATGTTCAATTATTGGATTCCATAATTATTTTACATCAAAAAAGTTAAATTGTTTATTATAAGGAAAAATGTATGTATTTTTTAACACTAATATTTAGAATTTTACTCTACATGGAACCGGAAAATGAGGGAAATATTTATTGATAATTTGTGATATTAATTAAGAGTTTATTTTAAAACTATTTCACTATATCTAATGTTTCTTCTAAATTATACATTTTTATTCAAGATAAAAGCAATAGCTGTTAATTTGTACATTTGTTTTGTTATTTCATGGCAATGATGAAAATTACTAATAAATTTTTTCGTCCTTCTTCCGGGTCCAGGTAGAGTACAATTATAATAATGTCAAAATATGCAGAAATTATCCCTCTACAATAATCTATTTAACTTTTTTGATGTAAAATAATTAGGGTGCCAATAATAGAATATTTCAAAAATAACATTGAAAACGTTATGGCGCATCTTTCACTAGCTAGCATGTTTTACGCGTATTTTCAACTAAACAAAAGAAATTTTATATAATACAAATTGACTTTATTTGAAACAATTTTATATCGGGAAAGATAAGAATTTGATTTAATTTTCTATGTTTATAACTACTTGTCGCTTTCGTAGAAAAGGTTGAATCCGAAACGGAAAGAAATTAAACTTGACTTAATGATTTATGTTTATAATGTCTATCTAAGGATTTTAAAGAAAAATTTGCCTAAACCAGTTTGATGTAAAAATTTAGTAGTCCAGTAATAAATAGTTGTTGCACGCATTATAATATATAATTGATTTTTATGATCTCTTGTGACATCATTTTAAGTAAGAAAGTAAAAGGCTTCAAATGCAAGCGTCATTCTGACGCACATGTTCTTACAAAATATTTCTTAAGTTATTATTCCTTTAAAAACATGGATTATAACTTCCAGTTGTTATATTTAAAAACTGTCAAAAATTATCATGTTTACGCGTAGCAAATAATCATATAGTACGTTGTATTTTTATCAAAAAAACATAAATATTGAGATATTTTTACTTTAGTATTTACTACGTATACACAGTACTCAACCTAATCCTTATTCTGCTCAACCTTGACTGGAATGAAGTCCGAATTGAGTCCAGTGTAATTGTGATCCTGCGAGTGTGCGATTAAATGCGCTTGGACTTCAGCGGCTGCAAGCACGAACTATGGAGTTTACTCGTTTATTCTATACTGTTTAGTTACTGCAGTGTTAGGACTAACTGTATTTTAAGTGCTAGTGAACTCGGATCGTCTTCGTGCTACATTACGAAATTTACTGCTGATTACTGGCTTCACTAACGAAGATATTGACAGCGACCCATCGTTGATAATTGAATAATTAGTTTTGATGATGATTTGTGTGGGTTGTTTATGGATTTCATGATAAAAGTATCGTGTTATGACTGCTTTGACCTGTGGTTCATATGTTAATTTCAACCCTAGACTATTTTCTATTTACAAACAATACATACAGTATTTTCGAATTTGCATGTGTGATACTTCATTTATTTCTATTAAATTAATTAATTGTTATACCATACTGATGAGCTCTAATAAGAGCGAAACGCGTCTATGGTTACTAACTGTGCTGGCCAGCCTCTGACGATGCCCTCATAAGGTGACTTGGAGGCTGAATTTCGTGAGACTTAGACAAGTGTATAGTTTTATATTTTATTAATTAATTAATTATTAGTTATTTTAAAATTTCATAAAGTACTTTGTTACTGCTCAGTTTTTAGGTGCTCTAATTTAGGAATTGAACAAATGAAGGTGGATTGATCAACGTAGTTTCATTAGATTTTGGATTAGTTATTTTTTAGTTGTATAGCATGAATTCATATTTCTTTTTGTGTTTCTTTAGATCTTGGGAATGTTTTTGAGATGAGCTGTGTTACTGGATGATAGAGCAAGAAAGAGCTCTTTGGCGTACGAGATCGAGTTTGAGCTGCAATAACCATGGTTGATTTGTAACGAAGCAGCACTAATAGTGCCGCGAGCAGTTTATGATTGCAGAAACTCTAGATAGGATATAAAATAATGGAGTATATATAATGGGTATGAGATTTGGCCAAGTTGGCCTTCGGAGTATTTGAGATGAATGATTAAAGGTAGTTCCTTTACAGAACTTTTGCGCTTATTTAGCTTGTTCTTTCCAGGTTATTAAGAGCTTTAGATCTCTTGTTTTTCAGTTTCTTTTTCGATTGATTTTTTTTGTTTAGCTCAAGATACAGTTTGTTAGAATCAAAATATAGTCATTGCTAGATAATAATATGGGGTAGGTGGCTCAGTGGTATCGAGTCGGCCTGTGGATTTTGAGAACCCTGGTTCGATTTTCACATTTGACAAACAATTTTCACCAAATTAAATCTACCCCTGTGGCTACCCCTCCACTAACATCTTTGGGGGCCATGAATTGACGACTGATAACCGCATTTCACGCGAAGAAGTATATAACTTACCGAGATCTGCTACGGCAGAATGCCACTCACAGTAATGGGTAAAAGGCATGATGATATATTTATTTATTGTGGATAATAAGAAATTTCGGCCAAATTGGTGTCTAGCAATGGTTATTAAGTTATTTATTTGTTACTCTGCACAACAGGAATTTAATCCCAATTACAGTACCGGGCGCCTACAGCTTATAATAGAATTGGCACCACAGACACAATACTTTTTTATTTAAGTTGAAGTCAAAGAGATTTGAACGCACGACTTCTTTACCTTGCTTTTATCCACTCGGCTACGATTGTCTATAATCTATGAAGTAGATTTATAAAGTGAATTAGTGCTAATACCATTTTTTTATTTAGTATTTCTCTTTGAAATTCACGATATTAGTTTTTTTTTACCTGGTAATTTGTACATACTCGTATAGAAATAAATTATGAACTTTAACATAAATGAAGAACTAAATAATTAATTTAGTATAATTCGATTGGATAAAAAATGGTATGTGTAACTTTTATAAAAAGGGAATTTCTTCATGATGCATGAAAAAAGTTGTCAGTCAGATAAAATGTAAAAAGAATTGTGTCCATGTAAAACGAAAAATACCTTCAGTGCTAAAGTCATATTTGTGGCTTATTTATTAATATTTCTAGACTAAATAGTTATGTGTGTATTAAGAGCGTAAAGTGTCTTTGTTACTCGAGCACGGTAATTGCAGCGCGAGCCGAAGGCAAGATGATTGCATCTTAAATGATTAAAAAACGTATACTTACTGAAAATAAATTCATTTTGTCAACTGTCAATATGACAAGTTTCTGTTTTGTTTGTATCCCTGGTAACTATTGAAATAAGCGCGGATTTATAAACTTTTTCGCGCATTTAACGTCTTTTTCGCGTGTTGCCATTTTATTTTTCGATTTTACGATGACAAATGAGAGCGTAATTGTCAACTTTTCATAGCAATCGTAGAAAAATAAAATTAACTATCTAAATCTTCAATTGCAGAGGTATCACAAAGCAAAAATATATGTTTAGTAATTTTATCTTGTGTGAACTAACTTCAATAATGTAGCACTTGTGCTTCTTGTAAAAAGAGCGATTCTCCGCCACTGCGTTAAGGCGGGGCTTTCGAAGCGCCCCTGGTAAATATCACCCAAGAAGCCGGCTGTTGTCGGCCGCCTGCACTTGTACTGCTAACACGATTTTTTCCCGCGCGTGTCCAAAGCCAACGTTGGTTGATCTGTCGATCAGATGCTGCGACCTTTGATTTCGACCTGTTTTCAAATGCACTTTTGTTTTTCGTTTTAATTTGTCATTGTAGTCAAGTGGTTCTGGCGATTTATTATCTGAAGTATTACAGAAAAATTTGCGATGTTGTAACACTGATATGTGGAATCTTATCTTAGATTTAGATCGCTTGATCAAAGATTCTTTGTTTTTAGATAATTTAGATTTTTGATTAACTACCAGATTATTGTAGTTGTAACTCGACTAAGTACATGTTTAAAAAATAGAGCAGATTTTTCAATAATTAAATACATATAATTTATAAAGGTGTATCTAGTTTTGTTTATTTGATAAATTCTTTTTAAAATTTTAAATCGTTCTTTTAAATGGATTATATTTATCATTTCCATACATAGCTATCTACACAATATATTGAATATATGTTAATTACATACACACACACATTTATAAATAAATCTTTGAAACTCTATGCATATTTAAATATTAAATTATGAAATACACGCAACAAATTATTAAAGTATATTTTAAGAAATTAATTACCCGGAGTTACAGTATTGTATTGTATCGATTTTGAAGTAATTTAAACTTAAAAAACAATAAAAAAAACTGCATCTTACTTTGAAGGTTACTTTTGATGGAATTCATTGAATTACCTGTTTATAAAAAATGGCAAAACTTCTCTGAAGATTTTGGTAAATTAGAGTTTCAGGTCGTAAATATAATCGCGGCTAATCCGCATGCGTCACTTCCAATAATTATCAGGGTTTTTCGTGTATTTTTCTTAGTGCGCCACTCATTGAGTGTCACTGGTGGGAGTTGATACGGCAATAACACTGTCTGGTCGTGGTTCTTGCGCTCAGTTTGTAGCGCGGTTCCAGAGTTGGCGCATGTGTTGCTCAGCAACTTTAGTATCCGAGCGCGCGCTTCATTAAAACTGACTTTAGTTTGAGTTCATTGTTTAGTTTCACTGAAGATTCACTAGAAACTTATTAGTTTTTGTTCAACAAGTGTTTTTAAGTGATTTTTAACTTATTTTGGTAAGTATTTTACTTTAATATTTATTACTTAAGGTTAAGCAAGTTTGTCAGTAAATATTTTGTGTTGTTATCTCCGGACTATGGCAGATCTTTACCCTTTATTATCGACTGTTATCATTTCTTACTACAAAAATAAATATTTGATTTTGTTGATGCTTGTTTTGTAATCTAAGAGGGTGCAGTTTACTATTACAAGATTAGTTGTTACTATAAGAAATTTACGAAAAAAGGTTGTAAAAATTTGGGAGTAAATCTAAATGTATTTTCCAGGCATGTTATCTGCCTGTCTGTAATAACATGTGTAGATTATCTGCAGCCACTTCCGGTTTCGTTGTTTTGTCTCAAAATAATAATGCACCGTGGCCGGCAGCAAGTGGTTGGTATTTTAAACGGAAGTGGAGAAATTTCGTAACTTTAACCCAAGTCGAGCGCTCGTGTAATAAGTGTTATAATTGTCTCAGATCCACGTGCGTTGGTTTACTCTACACGCCGGTTGCGCGATACGAGTTATTGATATTTGATTATCGATCTACGATAAGTGTCACGGATCAGCCCATATTAAAAAAAAATAATGACGTTTAGTTTTCAAACGCTTTATTAATGGCTAGTGCCATTTGTTTTCTTATTTCATATTCCTGATTCACTTAACATTGAAATAACCACGCTGCCTATTACTTTCGATTTCAAGTTTATAAACTAGAAAGTTACATTTATTTACATTTCATAACGAGTATTTTTTGCCTGGGATGCATTTCTGTAAGATTTTTCTATGAAATATTTGCGATAATTCTTGAGCGAATGACCCTGAAATTTAGACAAGATGCAAAAAACACACATAAGATAAAAAAGAGTGTTTATAATTTCAGTAGTCGATAAACTTTATATAGTTAAGGTCGCGAAGATAACAAAGGTTGAACGATAATTTAATATCATACGTTCGGGGTGAAACTAAATGCATCACCAACATTCGCACTTGTTTGTTGATTGTTGACATCATGTTGTAAATAAATATAAAGCGAAAGTAATATTATTCACTGATAAAGTTATTTAAATTTTATTAGATATTTGGTCAAACCAAAATGCAGTAAAAGTGCAACTTTCCCTGTATTAGTAATAAGCCGGATCTATTCAATGTTTAATTCAGCTTTTTCGGTAACTTTGACAGTATAAATGCGCGACGCGGCATTTTGTTTGGAAAGAAGAATCTCAAAAAATCTTTCTGCAATCCATTGCTATTTAATTCTGAAAATAATAATCTAGCCATATCCGGCGATCAGCTTCGCACGTGGGATGGGCGTAACTCACAAAACGCCACAGACGGACTGCATTCCTGCGTCGTAACTTGTTTATTTACCTCTGGTTTCTTGCAGTCATGGCGCCACCCAATGGGGTCCCTTCCTCTACGGACAACCCCGTGTACATGAGCACCACCTCCCCCATACCCACCACAGAACCACCCCGCGAGACGAAAGAATCACAACCCGTCGTCTGCGCCAACTGCAAACAAAACCAAAGGGAAGATGCAACTAAAGAAAATGGAGAATTAAAAGAAGTACCTAACAATAACGTTTTGATGGTTGAGAAGCCCAAAGCCAAACTCCAGCAGACAAAAGACCCAGATGATGATGATGAGGAGGATGTCGACCAGGAAGCAGACATTGTAAGTTATTTTTACTCTTGAGTGTACTTAGAGGAACTTGAAATTTATTTTTATTTTTTTCTTCGTAGATTGTTCCTCCGGATGGTGGCTGGGGCTGGGTAATAGCCTTCGCATCCTTCATGTGCAATATGGTGGTGGACGGAATCATCTTCTCCTTCGGAATGTTCCTCCAGGATATTGTAGATGAGTTCAATGTCTCCGAAGCTAAAGTGGCGTTAGTTGGATCACTGCTCTCAGGGTTTTATCTGCTAGTCGGGCCATTCGTAAGTGCCTTAGCCAACCGATACGGTTTTCGGTTAGTTGCTATAATAGGTAGCTTTTTCTCTGCGACTGCCTTCGCCCTATCTTATTTTGCCACCAGTGTCGAATTCTTGTATGTGTCTTATGGATTCTTTGGAGGTATTTATTACGTTCTATTGTGAAGAGACTTGGTAAACTAATCGATGGTTGTTTATTACAGGTATCGGTTTTGGATTGATTTACGTTCCTGCTGTCATCGCGGTCGGCTTCTACTTTGAGAAGTGGCGCGCCCTTGCAACGGGCATCGCGGTCTGCGGCTCCGGTATTGGAACATTTGTTCTAGCACCATTATTCGCATCTTTAATCAAGTCAATCGGCTGGCGCAAAACTCTCTTCGTCCAGGCTGCTATGATCCTTACTTGTGCGCTCTTTGGCATTCTTTTCAGGTAATAAAACTTTAATGTTCTTTATTAAATTAAATTACTTATATAAATATTTTTATAGGCCATTAAAGCCAACAAAAGTCTCGATGAGAGATATTGAACAAGAAGAAGAAGAAAGGGACCCAGAAAATAAAGTTCCGCTCATGGAAAGAATTAAACTGGAAAAGGAAGCTAATATCCAGAATGAAGATTCCGTGATTGGTGTAAACGCTGATTATCCAACTGTTGCTGAAGTTTTATCAAAAAGTACGATGTCTCTTCACAAATCTACATACTCTCTTAACAAAAGACATAGCGTGCATCCCATTTCCGAAGAAGAAAAACCCAACCCTGATAATGGTGCTATTCCCCTTATTACTTCTAACTTAAACACAAACAGAAGAAACAGTGTAAACAAACGCCAGAGGACAAATTCCGAATCCGAAGGAGGAGGAGTTAGAAGCCGAAGAGGAACCCTCACAAGTGGAGAAACTGCTCGTCCCATGTACAGAGACGACATCTTCTTTGGAGGCAGCTTAGCCCGTCTACCTCAATATACCTCACGTACTTCCGTCGGATGGACAATGTCAGTGACACACATCCCGACTCAAAATGATATTGAAGAACAAAAGAAAAGTTCCTGTAAATTGTGTCCAGAAGCTGTTCAGAGAACTCTGGCCACTATGTTGGATGTATCTCTGTTAAAATCGCCCTCATTTGTGCTGTTGGCCCTCAGTGGTGCTTTCACGATGATGGGTTTCTATGTTCCTTTTATGTACCTGACTGCTCGTGCTAAACTCAATGGAATGGAAGATGCACAAGCTTTGTGGCTGGTCTCAGCTGTTGGTGTTTGTAATACAGTTGGCAGGATAGTGTGTGGTCTGATGTCTTCCTTCCCTAAAGTTAATACTCTATGGGTGAATAATATTGCCATTACAGTTGGTGGTTTAGTTACAATGTTCAGTGGACTGTCTACCTCCGTCGAATACCAGTTCTTATACTGCTGCATATTCGGTTTATCAATATGTAAGTATTTATTTTTGTTGATTAAGTTAATGTTATTATTTATTTGTGAAGGATTTTGAAAGCGTGGTAACTATTTGCGTAATGTTTTACCGGAACTGTTTACTAAATAGCTGACCATGTAGCAAGTGACGTTTGATAATAATAACTGTTTTAATTGCAGCGTGTTTCGCGTCGTTGAGGTCGATTCTTCTGGTGGATTTGATGGGCCTGGAGAAGTTAACGAACGCCTTTGGGCTCTGTCTGTTGTTCCAAGGAGTGGCGGCGGCTGTCGGCTCCCCTATGGCTGGAGCCTTCAAGGATGCCACTGGCAGCTTCGACGCTTCGTTCTATCTTTCTGGAAGTCTGATTCTGATTTCCGGAATCATGTGCTACCCGCTTAACATGATCAACCAGTGGGAGAAGCGCCGTGCGAAGGCGTCACCAGTTTAGTGCCATTGAACTAGTTTAATTACACCCCCACCCTTACTACTCCGTTAACGGAATTTTCCACGAACGACTGACTTATATTAAGTTAACTAGCCTGTATATAAACATACGTATCATGTAAAATATTTAATTGTTACACCTAGTTATTAATTAATTGTTGTTGTTTATTCTGTAAATATAGTGAAAATATTTGAGACTAAAATGAAAAATTTAATATATTTTAAAAATGTACGTAAATAATGTTAAAATATATTATTTTTTTATTGCAAAGTTCGAGACATTCAGTACTAATAAACCTGTTCTTGAATTTATGCATATTTATTAACACATTCTAAATACCGATAGGTTTTGTCTGGTTGACTTTTTCCGTGCTGCGATAAAATAGCAACAGCATAATACATTAATACGCAGAGACTAGATTTCGGTGAGACACACCTTCGGTCACGTGATCTTATCGCATGATTCCAGCTTTGGGTAAAAAACATAGGTATCTCTAGGTCAGTTCGGAATCTTGCCAACACTAAACGCATGCGCAAGCATCGCATTTAATTGCAGCATTCGGTAGCATTAGCTAATTTCCCGCTGAAACAATGGTTGCATGAATGTAATTATGACGCACGATGCAATCATTATGCGTTCAGACATAATATTGACGATTCACGGCGAACCAATTTCACTTATGCGATGGCGGTGGAACCTGTTCAACTTGCCGCTTGTAGATATTTCACGGTTGTGACGTCAGAATTAATCAGTGCGAGGTTTTTAAATGTTAATTTTTTTTATTAGGTTATTTATATATTAAATTGAAACATTTTTCACTAAATTGTACCTAAATTATTATTCTGTTCAATGTTCAATATAACACGTCGTGTGCGAAGAAATTAGAATCGTTGCCATTTCGATCAAACAAAATCATATTTATGAATACATTTGCTCTTGCTTCAATGCGTTTTAATTACTGTTGTGCTACTGTTTGTGCACATGGCTAATTTTTATCAAACAGATGAAAAGAAATATATACAGATGTTACTATGTAATTTAGTTTCATATTTGTTCGACAAACTAAATTTTTTGTAAGTTGTAAAAAGAAATGTAAGATTTTTGGTTTTCGGAATAGAAATATTATTATACGAATTGTCTTCCAAATTATTTTAGAAAAAAATGCTGCAAATAAAAGTTATAGAATTTAAAATTCTGCATCAACCTCAATAAACTAATTTCATTTCCTATGTTTTGTAACAATAGAAATTAAATTTATAGTAGTTATTTATACTATAACAAATCCTTTTGAACTACTCGTGAATAGAGATTTAAATAAATAGTAGTTTTGCACGATTAATATTAACTGATTTTTTATTGTATTAAAATGCTACTATTAATATTAATTTTCGGATCATTTGGGTACATATCGGGTCAAGTAGTATACATATAATCGGGTTAGATTGGATATCCATTAGGTTATTAAATCCAACAAAAGTCTCGATGAAAGATATTGAACAAGAACAAGAAGATAGGAATTCAGAAAATAAAGTTCCGCTTATAGAAACAATTAAGTTGGAAAAAAAAGCTAATATCCAGAATAAAGATTGCATGATTGGTGTAAATGCTGATTATCCAAGTGTTGCTGAAGTTTTATCAAAGAGTACGATGTCTTCACGAATCTACATACTCTCTTAACAAAAGACATAGTGTGCGTCCCATTTACGAAGAAGAAAAACCCAAACCTGATAATGGTGGTAACGAACCAGGTTGGATATCCAACAGGTTAGGTTGGGTTCGATATCCATCAGATCGAGTCAGGTTGGATATCTATCGAGTCGGATCAGATTGGATATCCATGGGATTGGGTCGGGTTGGAAATCCGTTGGGTTGGGTGTCCATTGGGACAGGTATCCATTGGGTCCCGTAAGATATTCGTCGGATGAGGTTTGGGTTACAATTATTTTTTTAAATGCGCATCTCTAATATCTATCTAAATAACTGGTTGTTATGATTTTAAAATGTTTAGTTTTGGGACAGTAATCATTCGTAATTTTCCAATAATATTTTTATTTTTGCCCTTTTCAATTATTATAAATATTTGTACAATTGTATTAAAAATCTTATTGCTCTTATTTTCATTATTTATTATTTAGTAGGTACATATTATTGTCGGTGTCGGTTCTTATACTAGGTATGTTGTTACTGATATTATTTTATTTTTATGGTACTTTTGTGGTTTCTATTTATTTCCTTATTTCTAGTTTGGTACTAAATTCATAATAGAGAGTATTCCATATTCTCAAATAATTGAAAATCATATTTTAATTGCTTTATAACTTGCTTGTATTTATATTTCTTTTAAAATTTGCAATTTTATTCTCCCCGATTCGTGACCGCGATCGAAACCTGGATTTACCACTATACACTAGCGACAAAGAGACATTCGAAGCAATGGATACTGCTTGTTGAAAGTGCGCCAAAGAAGGCGAAGACTGAAAAGATTATGACCTCAGTCTTTTGAGATGTTCAAGGAATTACTCTCATTAATATTTGTAATAGGGTAAGACCATTACAGCAGCATACTATGTAACATTCCTGGACTGTTTAAAAGCCGAGCTAAAAAATAAACGGCCACGATTGGCGAAGAAAATAGTCCTGTCTCATTAGGACAACGCACCGGCTCACATCTTCGCAATCGCAATGGCAAAAATTCACGAACTAGGCTTCGAATTGGTTTCACATCTACCTTGGCTCCGAACGACTTATTTTTGTTTTCCAATTTGAAAACATAACTCGAGGGGAAAATATTCTTATCCAATGAAGAAGTCATCGATGCCGTGAATGTATATTTTGCAGACCTCGAGAAATTGTACTTTTGTCAGGGGATATAAAACTGGAATTTCGCTGGACCAAGTGTGTAGCCTTTGAAGGAGACTAAGTTGAAAAATAAGGGCTAATTAAAAAGAAAAATAATTTATAGCTTTTTTATCACACTTATAAAACGATCCTCATATGCAATTTTAGTGGTTTATCAAATATATAAAACAATTTTTGGTTTGTTTTGTCAATTTATTTATTTCGACGTTTCGGTACATTCAACGTGTACCTTCGCCAGGAAAGTATAATAAATAACAAAACGTAACAAGTACACAAGTAATTATAATTTTGTCCCGCGTGATGGCCTGACTCATGACCACAAGGTCGTGGGTTCGGGTCCCGGCCGTGGCGACCATATCGGCATATGACCTGAGTAGTTGGCCCGATATATAAATTAAAAAGAATTAAATTATAATTTCGTGAACAATGAAAGCCAAAGTTGTTTTTTTATATCGGACCAACTACTATGGTCAAATGTCGATATATGTTCTTTTGTAGTAGATGACCGTCACGGGCGGGACCCGAACTCACGACCTTACGGTCGTGAGTCAGGTCCCAATCCGCGCGGCCATCAAGTAGGACAAATTATTTATTAAGTAAGACGATATTGGGTATTTCATAATTATAACTAGATAGTTTACTGTTGCGCTATTGCAATTATAAAAATAGGAATATCTCTGAAATAATGCATTTAGGGGCATGTGTTCAATTAATTTTTTCTATTAGTTTTAAGTGTTTAATTTATGGTTTTAGTTTGGCGAGTTTATCTCTGTATAACAGAAAAAATATATTGGATTAATACCCGAAGTAATATTAAAATTATATTGTACAGCATTGGTTAAGATTTGCATAATTCTTTCTAAATATTTTCCGAAGATTATAAAGAGATCTATTGTAAAGACGGTTTGTTCGTTTATAGCTCGTGGGTGAGTGAGAATGTTATCTATGTATATGTAGTAAATATTATAATTAATGCAAATTGTTAATATCTCTGCGATTGGTTGCAATTTAATCGGGTGATGTTTGTTTTCTCTCTTTCTCGTTTCTCATATATTTGCAAAATGCATTCTTGCCAACGCTTGTTTACGAGGACAGATTAACAGATAATTGACTGAGTAAATTAATATTTATTGCTGATAATCATATTACACAGATTTTTCAGTAATTTATGAAATGTTTCTGAAAGTGTTAAGTAAAAATATGAAATTATTAATTTGACAGTGTCCTTCGTGCTTGGACAATTCTTAAGAAATTATGGAAGCGGAATGTCAATGAATGACGTAACATATGTATATCTATACTTTTTTGCGATTTTAAATTAAGACCTTGATAGTGAAAAGTTAATTTAATCACGTACTGAATTATTTGTGTATTCATACAATATAGAAAAATAAATATTTTTCAGGAAGAATATTCTATAGAAAAATAATATCGTTATTTAAACTCTTTTTTAATAAAATATAATCTGTATTATTCAGCTCCGTAATACGATTTTCTGATATTTTTCTTTTTAATTTTTTTTTGTATTAGTTTAGAAAGATCAATAGAAGGACAAATATTTAACTTCTAATAAAAAATCGGTATATTAAGTGAGAAATGAATTTATAAAAATTTCGTGAAAATTTAAATTGTCTGTCATGGCGCTTATTGTGACGCACATTCGCCTGTTGACATTTGAGGCAGACTGAACCGCTAATTTGGAAGTACTTCCCCACGCGTTCTTGGGTAGCAGTCATTTGTTTGTTTACATTTGTTCAATTTGATTCTTTTAGTGAATTATATTTATCTATTTTTTCAAAGGCCTGATGATATATTTATTTATATTAAATTAAATATTAAACATGTAAATAATAAACAGATGAAATAATATTTCAATTCTTTAATTTAGTGTTTACAATTTTTGTTTGAAACTCTTCTCTACATCTACCACTAATTAAGAATTGTATTTAGTGAGTTATGCTTTTTGTTCAGACAAAAACATTATTCAAATGACATAGTAATGTGACAATTTGTTTCTAATTTAACTGTACTCGTAATTGAAGTTCTTATAGTTTTTCAAATTTTATAAATAAAACTGTTGGTTTATTTTTTTTTTAACAAAAGAAGGTCGAATTATTTGTCAAAATAAAAGATGCAGGGACTTTACTTGTATAAACATAATTTGAATTCCACTCGTTTCTTTTAATTTTCTTTAATACGTGAATGTCCGTTTAGATCTGCTACAAGTTTTATTTAGATAATTTTCTTCTATTCCCAATAATGAAGAAAATAACTGAAGTGCCTTATAGTCGGGAAACACCATATATAGAAAATCATGAAACAGTTTCCAAGGCAATATTTTTGACATCTTTTTTGTCTTTTCTATCAAATGCCAAAAGAAATATTTCAAAATGATGTTTATATAAAATGTCCGCAGGAATATTTAATGACGAAGAAGTACACACTTTAGTAGTACTTCCCCCTGATGGAGGTTGGGGATTTATGGTTGTATTTTGTTCATTTATTTGTCATTTCGTTATTGATGGAAATATTTATTCTTTCGGCGTGTTTCTTAATACTTTGAATGATGCATTTGGTACTAAAATGGCACAAATATGTTTTGCTGGAGCTTTGTTGAATGGAACAAGTTTCATGGTAGGTAAGTTGAAGAAATCATTCATAAAAATCTATATGGTATTCTACACGACCAAGAAGCATGTCCACAGGTTAAAGAGTAAACAAACCTATTATTTGAATTTCCATATTTATTTTGCTTAAAACAAGTAAGTCGATAATTGATTAAATATATATTCACAGCATTTATTCAAATTGTTTACTTTTTATGATCTGATTGTGGTCTAATAATTTTACAGTGAAAAAAATGTCAATAATTTTAGAGTAGTGCTTGCTCATAGTATAAATGAATATCAGTATTAATTCGCTTTAACATTATGCGACAGTGTAATACTAATTTCATATAATTTTAGGTCCATTTGTCAGTGCCTGTTTGAATCGCTATGATTTTCGACTTGTTTCCATAACTGGATGTTTGATAGCCTCATCAGCATATGCAATTAGTTCTTTTAGCGTGAATTATTATATGTTCTTGGCAGGATATGGATTCCTGCTTGGTAAGTTACATTGATTTATATTACAGAGCGGATTATATGCACCAAGAAATGGTTGTAATATGCTTACAATATACACTGAAATAAGGCTAAAATATTCGCAAGATAGGTGTTCAAATAGAATAGAATACTCGTATGTAGTAAAAAATGCAATATACATGCAATATTTTATAAATCTATGCAAAATACGGAAGTTCATTTAAATTTCTTCTTTTTTAATAAATGAAATATAAATACAAAAAGAGTGATTTTGTAATTTTTACGTAATAAAATAATATTTAAGTTCTTTCTTTTAAGAAAAATATGGTTTATATGAATTATCACAATTATATCTGCAATTGAAATTCATTTCGGATAAAAATCAGTGAAATAGTATAAGATTTAATAAATACGATTTTCTCAATTTTTTAGTGGGATAAACAGATAGCTCAGTGGTATCGTATTGGACAGTATAAGATTTAATAAATACGATTTTCTCTATTTTTTAGTGGGATAAACAGATAGCTTGAGACCTCGGGTTCGATTCCCACAGCCGAGAAACCATTTCATCATATTAAATTTATTCCTGTTCCTCACGCGCATAAATATGTACCGAGATCTGCTACGACTAAGTTTCACACTCAGTAATAGGTAAAAGGAGTGATGATATAGTACTCGTATATGGAAAAAGTTTTCAGAATTCATGTGAAATAATTAAAACCATTTTTGATTTAAACTCTGTAAATTTTACGTATTGTCCCTCTTCAGTCTTCCGGAATATACAGGATGTTTCTACACCTTTTTTGATATACTGATAATAGAACAAAAATATTTTTTTTGAAATTCGCAAAATTTAGAGTATTTTATTTCTAGCGAACATTTTTAGTGTCACTGGTTTAATAGTAGCATGTAGTTACATATATTTCTGTAACTTCTAATTTAAAATATATGCTACAAAATAAGTGATTTATTATTAATTATTATTGTTGATGGGGTAGGTGGCTCAGTAGTCTAGTGTCGGCCTGTAGATTTAAGAACCCGGGTTCGATTCCTACACCCGACAAACAAATTTCACTGCGTTAAAACTACCCCTGTGGCTCCCTTTCTACTAACATCTTTGAAGGCCGTGATTTGATGGTTGGTAACCGCACTTCACGTAAAAAATATATCACCACAAACTAGTATCTTTTTAAAGTTACGAATGAAGTAAACTTTAGATTTTTCATATAGATATTGTTTGCAGGAGTAGGTTTTGGAATGTTATATATAACAGCACTAGTGACCCCAGCTTTGTACTTTGCAAAATGGCGATCAATTGCAGTCGCTCTTGCAACGTGTGGTACTGGAATTGGAACCCTTACCGTACCTAATCTTCTGACTATATCAATCAGAGAGATTGGCTGGAGATATACTTTTTTAATGACGATTGGTAAGAATAGTTCTCTTCCGGTTTTGATTATATTGTTCGTAAACTATTTAATTTCTAATATAGGTCTTGTTGGTATTGCTGGTCTGGCATCATTAGCATTTATTCCTCTTCAAAATAAGAAAATAGTTAGCAAAAAACCAGTGCAGTATCGGGCTGAAACTTTAAGTATGAATTTTAGAGAAGATGATAGAAAATGTTGTACTTGCTGTCACTGGGGAAATAAATATTTTCCAACTACAGAAGATATCGCAGGAGAGGAAGTAAATGTAGAAAATACTGGTGGACAGTCGGAATATGTGAGTTTTAATTTTTTGCAATTTTAACAGACTCATCTGATTAATTAATTTATTTTCTAGCGGAAGTCTATGCATCAAAATTATTCTGTTCATCGAGAAAGATCACGTATGATTTCAAGGTAAATTATACATTAAATAAATATATCATCACGCCTTTTACACATTACTGGGTGTAGCACTCTTAGTAAGTGATATATTTCTTCGCGTAAAGTTCGGTTACCTGCCGTCAAATTACGGCTCTCAAAGATTATCATGGAGAGAGAGACACAGAGGTAGTTTTAACGTGGTGAAAATTGTTTGTCGACTGTGGGAATTGAACCCGGGTTCTCAAATCCACAGGCTAACTCGATACCACTGAGCCACCTACCTCATACATTAGATGCTTCAAATAAATGAATAAATGGATAAATATAATTAAAAGCTTGTTGTGTGAACGAAAGATTACGAGTGAGAGGAATAAACGAGCTTATATGAAAGGAATTATGAATATGGTTGAAGCAAAAGTAGTATGTTAGGATAGGAACGTTTGTGGAAGATTAATTGCGGAATGAATATGATAAATAAAGGCAAACGTAGGATTTTGGATTTTAGATTCGTTTAATTATTTCGTTAGAGTAATTATCTGCAATTGTGTGAAATTCACGTTCAAAAATAAGAACATAAATACTCTCTTATATTTTTTATTCGTTTTCCATTCTTAAATTTGAGTACACCCATACCTCGCTATACGGCCGCTCTTTATACAGCATTTAGCTATAACGGCCCTTTTCAATTAAGGCACGTTTTCGATTTACGGCCTAAAATGTTTCGCTATAACGGCAAAAAACATTTTTCCCATTGAATTTGTATTGATTCCTTATACGGCTTTTCGCTTTGCGGCCAAGTTTCGTGGAACGTATCTAGGCCGTAAAGCGAGGTATGGGTGTATTTAATTTAAATTGTGTAGAATTTACTTTCAAAAACAAGCGCAGCACGATGCTCTCTTCTTTTCTTATCTTAGTGATTCATTTCAGTTGTTACATATGAGTGTCTAACTGCAATTGTGTCGAGTTTACTTTCAAAACAAGAGAGAAGTGGGCGCGAGATGATTTGAGTATGTGGAACATATATTAAATTAAATATTAAAGAAACAAATGTTTAGAAGAGAATGAATGGATATGATTGAAGCTTTATTGCATAATAAATGATTCCGAATATGAGGAACATAGTGGAATATGAAAGTGTTTGAAGGGAGGATGGTGTGTGGTGATGAGAATGTTTCATGAAGATTGATTATTTGTTGTATTTGATAAATGTTTCAAGGGTTCGTACTATCCTATTTGATGATATATAGCGTGATGTTATGTATGTATGTAAATAATAACGTTTGACAACGAGAAAGATACGTACATTTTTAATGATATAATAGTCAGTCAATAAATTATTATTAGAAGGCAGATTTAACCAATAAGGTAGTCATTATATTTTTTGTTGTCTATGATTCTGCTTATACAGGGTGTTTCAGACCACCCGTACCTCCCGAATATCTCGCGAACAACAAAACGGATTGAGAAACAAAAAAAATACGTTCAAAATATTTTAAAAAGTTCTATTGAATAACACCAAATGAGAGTTCTCCCCACACCCTCTGGGGGGAAGGGGGACACTTCGAAATTTTAAATGGGAACCCCCAGTTTTTATTGCAGATTCGGATTCAGTGATGTACAAAATCAAGCTTTTATCCAAAAATTTTTTAAATAAAATTTAAATTATTCCATAAATTATTAAACTTAATCACCACAAATTGATTAATTATTACATTATTTTGGTAAATCCGAAATTGATTATTTCTTTCACCTCCGTTTAATGGTAGAGGGGGGAGGGCATCAATATGATTAACCCTTAATTTACAATTTTCAAAAGGTTAACACGTCTTTAATTTATTTTTCAAATCTGACCTTGAAAATCCTCAGAAATAGGAAAAAACTGTTTTTTTGCGATTGTAGCGTCATTTTTCGCGGATCGAAAAAAATTGTTGGATAAAAGTCCCGGGGGTGGAGGGGGGAACTCTCATTTGGTGTCATTTAATAGAACATTTAAAAATATTTTGGACGTATTTTTTTGTTTCTCACTCCGTTTTGTTGTTCGCGAAATAATCGGGGGGTACGGGTGGTCTGAAACACCCTGTATACTTTTCCTGATATAATTAGAGAACTGCATTTGATTTCTAGATTGTCTTTCATGGCGGAACGATTCAATTTTTGCTGGTATAACTGCTTAAATTGTCTGTGTTGTGGATTTTGTCAAACACCAGTTCGACCAATGTATCGGGACGATATCTTCTACGGGCATTCCGTCCAGTTGCTCAACAAAGGTAAACAACGTGCATTAAAAATGAAAGTAAAATTGATGAAACTTCAGGAAATGGAGGCACATAAAAAAGCAAAAGCTGTAAGAATAAAATTAGAAAAAGCATCGACTTCAGCCACAGTTGAAAAGAAAGAATCTCCTATAATTGTAGAAGATGATAGTGATGAAGATTTAACAAAGTACCATATGCAAGTAACACACGTCACTACTGAGCGAGAGCTTTACGATAATTTTAAACCTTGGTGTGCTTGTCACGTTTCCGGATTGAGAACTTTAACAACTATGTTGGACTTTAGAATTTTAAAATCTATAGCATTTATAATACTTTCCTTTAGTGGATTTTTCTTTAGTCTGGGATATATGATTCCATTTATGTTTGTAGCCGAGAGAGCCATAGAATCTGGTATAGCTAAAGAGGCAGCATTTCCGTTAATTTCCATAATTGGAGGAGCAAATACTATTGGTAGAATTATTAGTGGACTTGTTCCAATTATCACGAGAGTTAATGTTATTTGGTTTGTTGCGATTTGCGGTTTATGTCAAGGAACTGTGACAGCGGCATCTGAGTTTTATTTGGAATATTGGGCTCAGATTGTGTTTGTCTCTGCTTATGGATTGTTAGCAGGTAATAAACAAAAATAACTTCAGAATAGAGCAATGGGTCTTTAATTTTTTATTACCAAATTTTAAAAAATCCTGTTCCCTCATTCAATTAATTATAAATATAATGAAAAATCATTTTTGATAGTATTTCTGTTTTGAAATTCGTTTAAAAATGTTAAAATTTTTATGTTTTTATGGATACGATGATCTACTTAATTAGAAAAAATACACTTTGCACTAGTGTACGAAAAGTAATATTTTAAAATTGTTTTTCAAGCGTTTCTAAATGACGTGTACTACGAGCCGATAAATTGTCTTTGCTGCTCTTGCATAGTTGTTGCTCTCGACTGCACCTCGATCAATTATTCTCCAGACGTGAGCGGCAATAGACTATTTTCTGCACTAGGCACATAAATAATTATTTTCAATGAACAGGGCAGAAAGATAATTTTTCACATGTTACATCTCTATTATCTTACTAGGCCACTATTATCAAAATTACTACAGAAATATATAGTGTGTATGTTGGCATAGGGAAACAAGGGAAATCCGGTTTTTTTCAAATCAAAATTGTTCGACAAACAGCTTATTTCATATATATTACCTTATTTTAACGCCAAAGAGAAGAGAAATTAATTAAAATATGAGTATTTTTATAAAAACGCTTACTAATTTCTAATATTTATAACAGTTTCTACCATGTAATTGTTGCCAAAATTACATTTTTCTTATAGTTTAGTAAAACCGTCTATTAATTATAATTTTTAGCAACAACTTGCGATAGAATTAACAATTATCATTGTGACTGTCGCTTTTGTTATAATTATTTGTGTTGGTAAAAAAATATATCATCACGCCTTTTACTCATTACTGGGTGTAGCACTCTACCATAGCAGATCTCGGGAAGTGATATATTTCTTCGCGTGAAGTGCAGTTACCAGTTGTCAAATCACGCCTCCGTAAGATGTTAGTGGAGGGGGAGCCATAAGGGTAATTTTAATGTGGTGAAAATTGTTTGTTGGCTGTGGGAATCGAAACCGGGTTCTGAAATCTACAGGTCAACTCGATACCGCTGAACTACCTACCCTGAGGTAATCTGTATTAAATAAGGTGTTTGGACTACAATTTGTACCATAATTATTTGCTAGGCACTTTAGATTTACAAATAATTGATTCTCCGTATTATTTACATATGCCATATTTTATTGAGGCGATGCCAAATTTTAGTAAAAGATAATTTTTCAGCTCCAACTTTAGCACTACGAACCATTATAGTGGTAGAGATTTTTGGCCTGCAAAATTTAACAAACATGTTCGGATTGCTACTGGTAATGTCAGGAATTGCTGGCATGTGTGGACCTACTCTAGCAGGAGCTTTAAAGGATTATTTTAATAATTACACATATTCCTTCTACTTCTCTGCAGGGTGCTTATTAATGAGCGCGTTTTTGTTGATCTTTATCAGACCTGTAAGAAACTGGGAACTTCGATCTGGATACGTAAACTTCTAATGAAGTTACTGGATTTATAAATTTTTAAAATTGTAATCATATAGAATTAATATTTTCATGTTTTCTTAACAACAAAATACAGTGGCGGCTCGTGATTTTTTCTAGGAATTGAGACCAGTATGTAATGTATATACCGGATAGTAATATACTTTTTCTATTTTGCGTTCTTAAGGAAGTCATTACGAAATCCAGTCGCGTATCGAAGGAACGTTCATTACGATACGCAATAATTTGTTTTAGATGGCATACTGAATCTATCAAGCTGAGAACATCAACATTTCAATACAACCTCAAAATCTGAACAATTGCATAAATGTCTATAACAGATACCAACCACAACATTGTCCTAAATTGACTCTATTTAAAATATCGGTAATTTAAAATAAAATAAACAAAAGACGGAAAATAGAAAAAATAGTATAAATAATTAATTTTATAAGACTTTTATCGCACTTGTCACCTGCGGCTAGTTATCTAAACTTGGACGCGTGCGAAAAAACATGTCTTATAATACTAGTTTTTTAATATACTGTTGTTATGCGGGATTTAATTTAGTGATACGTAATTTCATTTCTTTTAATTTTCAAATAAATTTATGTGCATATCATAATTAAAACATATATTACCAAATTGTAATTAATTAAACGTCGTTTTAATTATGATTTTTTTTCAATTTAAATTCAGTATTATTTTAAAATTACTAGGATAGAACTGATTTGAGTAAGACCAAGTCGGTTTATATTTTTATTACAATAAATATTGAAAGAATATTGTCAGCTAAAAGTAAATTTGGTTTACAGATATTTTCAGGAAGTAGCGCCATATTAAACTTGTACCATCGTATTTCTTAAGTACGATTGATTGTAAAGTCAACACATTCTGAAGTGCGGGAAGGAAACTGGCCCATATAATTTTGTTTACAAATAAGTTTTTAATCAGAACTTGCATGATATGAGTAGATTTTTTGATATTCTAATTTTATTACGTGATTATTATAAATTAATAATAAATCACTCAGTTGCCATTCCGTACGATACCACATAGAAGACAAAACAGTTCTAGTATTCTTCGTCACTATTGGGATTTTTAAATGAGAATGTACTCATAGTGACGATAAGTGGACCTACGATAAAAGTACGGTTTGCTACTACCTTAATAAATAAGTACATAAAAAATAATAATATTAAATGATAATAGAACTAATATTTACCATAAAAAAGGTAATAAAACCATGTATTTAAGAAAAGAATTAATTTCTATCAAGAAAAACCTATGAACTATATATTTAAATTTGTACCTAAACGTTAAACGATAAATAAAACCACAATTAACGACAACATTAAACTATATTATATGAAATTAATAAAATACTACTATTAGCAAACACAAAATAAAAAACAAAGTAATACAAGTGATAGCAATGGCAACTTTATGAAGTCTATCTTTGTCTCAAGTTTGACAAATGCTGATCAACGTCATCTCTTAGTAGTTGATTATACCAGTTACTGTCTAAATTCATAGGTACTCCTAAACTCTGGTAAAACGCCTTCATGCATTTTTGTCATTTTATAACATTGTAACTATGGAAATTAAATACTAATGTTCACCATTAAAAAATATTCCCCGTATAATTTGTGTATTAAAAATGTGGTAATAGTATCGACGTGGGCGCGCCCCGTCTACGTATTTTAATGTTTTATAATATACAAAATTATATTACCAAGACAATATTTTTGACATTTTTTATCTTTTTTGTCAAATGCCAAAAGAAATATTTCAAAATTATATTGATGTAATATGTCGGCAATATTTAATGATGAAGAAGTAGAAACTTTAGTAGTACTCCCCCCTGATGGGGGCTGGGGATATATGGTTGTATTTTGTTCATTTATTTGTCACTTCGTTATTGATGGAAACATTTATTCTTTTGGGGTATTTCTTAAACCTTTAAATGATACCTTTGGTACTAAAATGGCACAAATGTCTTTTGTTGGAGCTTTGTTGAATGGGGTTTGTTACATAGTAGGTAAGTTGGAGAAATCATTTACAGAAAACTTTATGGTATACTATTTTCATTTTAAACTCGAGGGATCGGCATAAAACGATCGGCATAAAACGATTACATTTACAAAGGTACTCAAAATATGATCCGTCATAACTGGTTTCACAAGGTTCACACAGGGTTGTACAGCCCCATTCGCCGGTACGGTCAATCATAGGAAAAAACAAGAATACTTTTAGGCTGAATACGACCCTTGAAAATTTACCTATTTTGACCATCGATAAGCAATATGGGGTAGTCGCACTAATGGATTTCATTGTAGTTATATGGGACAGGGACGTTTTATCGTTTTATGTCGATCCTTCGAGTTTAAAATGAAAATAGTATATAATAATCGACCAAGGGATATATATGTTCACTGACTAAATAGAAAATCCCGTATTTATTTCGTTGTAAAACAGGTAAATCGATATATAATTGATTGAATATATAGTATTATTTCAAATTGTTTAATGCGATCTAATAATTGTAAATATAAAATAAATATATCATCACACCTTTTCCTCATTACTGGATGTGGTACTCTGCCGTCGCAGATCTCGGTAAGTGATAAAATTATGCGCGTGAAGTGCGGTACAAGCTAACAAATCATGTTCTCCAAAGATGTTAATGAAGGAAGAGCAACAGGCGTAATTTTTAATATGTTTTCATCGGACCTGGGTTTTCAAATTCACAGTCCGACTCGATACCAGTAAGCCACTTACCCCATAATAATTGTATACTAAAAATATGACAAAAATCTAAGAGCAGTTCAGTGGAGGAGACATGCCACTTGCTTATAGTATAAATCCATATTTTGCGACTGTTTCATTTAATTTCACATAATTTTAGGTCCATTTGTCAGTGCTTGTTTGAATCGCTATGATTTTCGACTTGTTTCCACAACTGGGTGTATGTTAGCAGCAGCAGCATATGCAATTAGTTATTTTAGCGTGAACTATTATATGTTCTTGGCAGGACATGGATTCCTGCTTGGTAAGTTACATCGACTTATATTACAGAGCGGATTATATGCACCAAGAAATGGTTGTAATATGCTTACAATATACACTAAAATAAAGCTAAATTATTCGCAAGATAAGTGTTCAAATATAATAGAATCTTTTTTAAATTTATAAAAGAATTAACAAGTTTACTTAATTACTATTCAAAATATAAGGCGCATTTAATTTGCTATTTGAATCAAATTTAATTTGCACTTACTGAAACATCACTTATTTGTCATTCTATATCGCTGACTTTACCATTACAATAATTACAGTGAGAATCTCAATGTATTAATAGATTTGCATGTAATTTAAAACTTACAGTAAATGAGTTCTTACAAGCTATTATTTTAAGATTAAGGAATAGTGAGCAGGTCTCCGGATCAAAGAAAAAAACCTTAGATATTGGTTAACATCTATTTTATATAAAATAGGTGTTAACTAATATCTAAAGCTTTTTTATTTGATTCGGCGACCTCATTACTATTCCATAAATTATACCTACGGATCTACTCCAATTTTGAATCACATTATTAAGTACCTAATTTAATAAAAAGTATAAAATAAACACTTGGCTTAGTTTCACAAAATTCAGCCTTCCAAGTCACCTTATGAGGGCATCGTCAGAGGCTGGCCAGCACAGTTAGTAACCATAGACGCGTTTCGTTCTTATTAGAGCTCTTCAGTATGGTATAACTCCCTTCTTCACCTAGAACAAAGTTCACTTGAAGAAGCTGCTGGCACAGTTCTTCGTCACCAGCTTCTTCGCGTGAACTTTGTTCTAGGTGAAGAAGTGAGTTATACCATACTGATGAGCTCTAATAAGAGCGAAACGCGTCTATGATTACTAACTGTGCTGGCCAGCCTCTGACGATGCCCTCATAAGGTGACTTGGGAGGCTGAATTTTGTGAAACTAAGCCAAGTGTTTATTTTATACTTTTTATTAAACCTAGTTTCACCAAGTGTTGGATGACAATTAATTTTGTCTTTGTTGTTACCTAATTTAATTTACGAATGAACTCAAATTTAAATTTTCCGTATGAATATTGTTTGCAGGAGTAGGTTATGGAATGTTGTATGTGACTGCACTAGTGACGCCAAGTTTGTACTTTGCAAGATGGCGAACAATAGCAGTTGCACTTGCAACGTGTGGTACTGGAGTTGGAACCCTTACCGTACCTAACGTGATTACTATATCACTCAGAGAGATTGGCTGGAGAAACACCTATTTAGTTATGATTGGTAAGAACAGTTCTCATTCGTCTTTGATTATATTGTTCGTAAACTATTTAATTTCTAATATAGGTATTGTTGGTATTGCTGCTTTGGCATCATTAGCATTTATTCCTCTTCAAAATAAGAAAGTAGTGAGCACAAAACCAACGCAGTATAATGCTACAACCTCAAGGATGAATTTTCAAAACGATAATAGAAAACGTTGTACTTGCTGTCACTGGGGAAATCAATATTTTCCAACCACACAAGATATCGCGGGCAAGGAAGCAAGAGTAGAAAATACTGGTGGACAGCCAGAATATGTAAGCATTTATTTTTTGTAATTTTAAGAGACCCAACTGATTAATTGATTTATTTTGTAGCGGAGATCTATGTACCAAAATTATTCTGTTCAGCAAAACAGAACACGTATGCTTTCAAGGTAAATTATACATGAAATAAATAAATAAATATACCATCACGCCTTTTGCCCATTACTGGGTGTAGCACTTTATCGTAGCAGATCTCAGTAAGTGATATATTTCTTCGAGTAAAGTGCGGTTACTTGCCGTCAAATCACGGCCCTCAAAGTTGTTTGTAGAGAGAGCCACAGGGGTAGTTTTAAAGTGGTGAAAATTGTTTATCGACTGTGGGAATCGAATCCGGGTTCTCAAATCCACAGGCTAAGTCGATACCACGAGCCACCTACCACATACATTAGATGCTTTAAATAAATAAATAAATGGAACATAACGAATTATTATACAAATTTGACAATGAAGATAATAAAAATGTATATATCTTTATTTAAATTATGTGTTAAATGGAAACAAATGAAAAAAAAAATAGTTTATTGTTTGAGAATCGTTTGGTGCGCGGTGGCCGAGCGTGTTAAGGCACATCTCTTAACGTACTGTGACGTCAACCGAACCAAGGTTCGTCAGTTCGAATCCGCCTGTCAACAATGTGTGATTTGTCGTAAATAAATAAATAAATATATCATCACGCCTTTTACCCATCACTGGGTGTGGCACTCTGCCTAAGCAGATCTCGATAAGTGATATATTTTTTTCGCGTGAAGTGCGGTTACCAGTCGTCAAATCACGGCCTCCAAAGATATTAGTGGAGGAGGAACCAAAGTTCTCAAGAACCACAGGCCGACTCGATACCACTGAGCCACCTAAAAATATAAAAAATACAGTTACATGTATTTATCACACTCGGGCGCTATAAGCTAGTCTTACGTCTTAAAATAATGTAGCATTTGACTACGGCAGCGTAAAAACTGCGACTCGGTGTGTCCGGTAGGCCCAGGCCCGATTTGGGCTGTAGCGCCACAGATGAGATGATGATCGTTTGGTTGCGGGAAAACTACTCACATTTTTGATGATGTCATTATTAAAGAGCAGATATTTTTCAATGAATTCCGGGATTTATAATGTTTGATATATTCTGAGAAGTAAATTTTATTTCTAGAGTGTCTTTCATGGCGGAACGATTCAATTATTGCTGGTATAACTGTTTAAATTGTATGTGTTGCGGATGTTGTCAAACACCAGTACGACCAATGTACCGCGACGATATCTTCTATGGACATTCTGTCCATTTGATTGACAAAAACAAACAACGCGCAATAAGAATGAGGGTCAAGTTGAGGAAACTTCAAGAAATGGAGGCACGTGAAAAAGCAAAAGCTGAAAATAAAAAATTAGATAAAGCAACGACTTCAGCCAAACCTGCAGAGAAGAAGAAACCTATAATTGTAGATGATGACAGTGATGAAGATTTAACAAAGTACCACATGAAAGTAACACACGTCACTACTGAGCGAGAGCTTTACGATAATTTCAAACCTTGTTGTGCTTGTCACGTTTCTGGATTGAGAACTTTAACATCTATGTTAGACTTGCGAATTATGAAGTCTATAGCATTTCTAATTCTTTCCTTTAATGGGTTTTTCTTCACTTTGGGATATATGATTCCATTTATGTTTGTGGCCGAGCGAGCCGTGGAATCTGGAATAGCGAAAGAGGCAGCAGTTCCTTTAATTTCTGTAATTGGAGGAGTAAATACCGTTGGAAGAATTATTAGTGGACTTCTTCCAATTCTCACAAGAGTTAATGTTATTTGGTTAACTGCGATCTGTGGGTTTGGTCAAGGAGCTGTGACGGCGGCATCTGGGATTTATATGGATTATTGGGCTCAGATTGGGTTTGTAGCCTCTTATGGATTGTTGGCAGGTAATATATATGCAGTACTTTAATAGTATGCTGCACATCATTTTATAAAAATAATAATGCTAGTGCCTTAGTCATGTACAAATATTTATTCACTTACAGCCCATAGGATTTTGCAAATTAAATATTCTACTTTAGAATAAACCAAAAATGCCCGATCGTGCAAAAATATTTTATAACAAATTTTATTATATTTCAATTTTATTCATGGTAATTTTGGTGCAAAGATTATAAATAAATTAAAAAATTATATCATCATGTCTTTTACCCATTTCTGGGTGTGACATACTGTCGTAGCAGATATCGGTAAGGCATATATTACGTCGCGAAAAATGCGGTTACCAGCCGTCAAATCATCTCCTCCGCAAAGATGTTAGTAGAGAGGAGCCAAAGGGGCATTTTAAATGTAGTGAAAATTGTTTGTCGACTGTAGGAATCGAACCAGGATTCTTAAAACCCCAGGCCGACTTAAAAAATTGAATGTTACAATTTAAATGAAATAAATATATCATCACGCCTTTTATCCATTACTGTGTGTGACACTCTGCCGTAGCAGATCTCAGTAATTGATATATTTATGTACGTGAAGTGCAGTTAACAGCCGTTAAATCACGGTCCCGAAAGATGTTAGTTTGAATACCACTACGCTATCTGTTCCATTAGGGAATGGAAAATCAATTTGTTTGCTTAGAATACTTTATTATTTGCTGTTTTTAAAGATTTTCTATGATTAGTTAACATTAATTCACATGTTAGATACAATCAATTAAAGCTAAAGATAAAACTGAAATAATTTAGGTTCGACTATTGTTGAAGAAAACTGCAATATAAAAATTAACGTATGTTAGAATTTTTGAAAATTCGCCGTGATTTGAACCCAGAACCTTTCACTCGCTAGGTGACAGCTCTACCACTTGAGCTACAAATACTCGGCGAGTATTCATGATTTTTCGTGCATTATAATTTAGTTATTAACTTGTTTAGCGAGTGAAAGGTTCTGGGTTCAAATCCCGGCGAATGCTCATGATTTTTTGAAAAATTCTAACATATTTACTGGACAGACAGAGATGTCGAATATATATATCTTAAACTATAAAAATTAACAATACAAATAGTTCAAGAAATTAAATTTTCTGTCATGTTTCTGAAGCTATGATCACATTTGTATGATTCTCTCATACATGTTATATGAAAATATGAAAACGTACCCGTATCATACAATTACGACACGGAAATACTAGTTGTCACTGTGACTGTAACTTTTATTATAAAAATTGGAAGTCAAAAGAAGGCGTCTTTATAAAATTATTTTAATTGCTTTATCTAATTTGTGGTGCTAATAATCTATATTAAATAAGGTATTTACATAGATCTAATATTGACATATGTACCAAATTACATATGTTTACTGTTTGCTAAACAATTTAAGAGTTACAAAAACAAAATTTCCATATTCCAACATTTTCTTGGGATACATCTAGTCAGATCTTTATTCGGGAGCTCCCAATATAAGCTAATGTGTATTTAAGGTGACGCCTAATTTAAAAATTAATTTTCAGGTCCTTTTTATGCACTACGAACCATTCTAGTAGTAGATCTCTTTGGCTTAAAAAATTTAACAAACATATTCGGACTGCAACTGGTAATGTCAGGAATTGCTGGTATGTGTGGACCTACCATAGCAGGAGCTTTACGAGACTATTTCAATGATTATACGTATTCTTTCTATTTCTCTGGAGGGTGCATTGCTTTTAGTGCGTTTTTGTTGACTTTTATTAAACCTGTAAGAAACTGGGAGGTTCGAACTGGTTTCGTACCTTTCTAATAAAATTGTTGTAATTGTTAAATTTGAAAATTGTAACCATGGAAATTTACGTATAGAATATTTTAAATTATTCTCTTTGGAAAACGTAAAATTTTGGTCAGAATGGACGATCGAGTGAGTAGAAGAAGTGTTAAATCTATAATTAAAGATGAAGAAATTGAAAACTACATTGTGGTACCGCCAGATGGTGGGTGGGGATGGGTTGTTGTAGCTGCTGCGTTTGGATGTAATGTCATTACCGATGGAATTACTTATACTTTTGGAATATTTTTGATGGAACTGTCGAAAGAATTTGGTGTATCGGTTGGAAAAGTTACCTTAACTGGCTCTCTTCAAACATTTTTCTATTATTTAGTTGGTAAGATATTTTGATAGACACTTTTTATTAATTGTAAATAAATATATCATCACGCCTTTTACCTATAACTGGATGTGGTACTCTGCTGTAGCAGATCTCGGTAAGTGATATATTTCTTTGCGTGAAGTGCGGTTTCCAGTCGTAAAAACACGCCCTCCCCAAAACGTTAGTGGAGGGAGAACCGCTGGGGTAGATTTAAATTGTTTGTGGCTTGTGGGAATCAAATCCACAGGCCACCTACCCCATAAATTAATTATTTGATTAATTGTGATAGTTAAATTAAAATTTTCAGGTCCATTTGTAAGTGCATTGTTAAATCGATATGGCTTCAGATTCGTTGCAATTTTGGGATGTTTGATTGCCACAGCTGGTTATGCTTTAGGTTCATTTTGTAAGGATATTACCCTGTTTTGGTTGTGTACAGGCGTATTGACAGGTTAGTTAATTTACAAAAAGTTTTCAAATATGTACATACTTAAGGTTTTAGGCATTGGATTTGGAATGATAACAATACCAACTGTTATAATCTGTGGTTTTTATTTCGAAAAATGGCGAGCTTTAGCTACTGGAATAGCTACATGCGGTTCTGGAATCGGAACTCTTATAACTCCCCCTTTAATAACGTTTTTATTAGATAAACTTGAATGGAGATATACCTATAGGATATTAGCTGGTAAGTACGTTTATTGTTGTAAGGTATGATTCAAAAGAGATAGAACCATAGATGGTTCTTGTTGCGCGCACTCTGCTCTTTGTACTTATACGTAATAGGTCATCTTTCATTTATATATATTTGTGAGCGGAGCATAGATCAGTGAAAGAGTTTTCAATATGTCTGCGGATGCATTTTATAAGTGTCAATGTGAAATATTTTGTATTATTATATTTAATTATAAAAACAGAAATAAATTTAGATAGGTTAATTTAATGGTCTAAATTACAAGAAAATATGAATATTACATTATATGTACGCGATTTTGCAATATATAAACAAAATAATATTGTTTAAATAAAATAACGAGAACAATGCAAAAATTGTATTCAAACAATATAAGAAACGTCATTTTTATTAAGTCAAACTAAAATTAATAATAAATTTGCATTAAATTGTCATGTACATTTATGATTTCACTCATATGATTGCCTTTAGTGGAAGTTTATGGACAAGTTATTTATTATTAGTCAGATAAAAATTACTTTAAATAAAGTTTGTTGCTTATCTTTAAACTTACAAAAATGTAAAAATATTACATTATAGGCAGGTCCAGCAGATCAAATTTTTATTTCGGTTTTAAATGACGAACAGAATATATATCATCACGCCTTTTACCCATTACTGGGTGTGGCACTCTGCCTTACCAGATATCGGTAATATATTTCTTCGTTTAATGTGCGGTTACTAGCCGTAAAATCACGGTCCCCATAGTTGCTAGTGGCGGGGGAATCACAAGGGTAGTTTTAACGTGGTCCATAGGCTCGATACCACTGAACCACCTATCCTATATGAATTTAAACAAAAATGATAAATTAGGTTAATATTTTTTATAGTAGTACTCTGTAAGCTTTTCTGTTGTATCATATATATTTATTGGTGTTTATCGATTTAAAATATTTACAACCCCTAGGTATGGTTTTATTGACTGGACTCATGGCATTATTTTATCGTCCTTTACAACCGATAAGAGCCGTACAAGACGAAAAAGAAATACAAATCTTTCAACAAGCAGATTCGATAGGAAGTTTCTACATAGAACCTAACAAACAAAAATGTTGTTCTTGGAGCTGTAGAAGACATCACAACATTAATTATCCAACAACAGCAGAGATTGTACCAGTAGAGACTGTTGTCTTCGAAATACCTGAACTATCCGAAGACAGATCATCATTTAGCTATGCTACTTTCACAACAGGAACGATGGTTACCACTTATGCTTCTACAACTCAAAATACTACCCAAGTCTGGAACAACGAATCAAGAGTTGTAACTCCTAAGAAGTGTCCACCTGTATGTTGTAAACAATGCTGCAAGGGGGTTTGCTGTGGCCGATGTGAAACTGTTTCAAGACCAATGTACCGCGACGATATATTCTTCGGTCATAGTTTGATGTTGCTACCACAGTATAAAGGTTCATTGGCGACGCAAAGAGTAAGAAAACAGAAAATGCGTCAAACTCAAACTAATTCTCGAGGAATCCCGAAAACTCGAAGCACCGGCTATCATATGTCAGTTACAAGAGTTACTACCCATCGGGAAATATACCGACAATCAGAGAGACCATGTTGTTCTTGTTCGTTAGCAGTGTTGAGGACTCTATCGACGATGCTGGACTTTCGATTATTGATGTCACCAGCGTTTCAGGTAGTGAACTATGATACTTAAAAGTCAATAAGTTTTTTTCTTTTTTACAATATCGATTAGTAGAACTTAGATAATTTACACATTTCGTCCTTATATTTTCTAACAATATTCTTATACCTATTATACATCAACACATTCTACAAAATACACTCACACAAGGGCTGAAGATTTACGAAACAGGTGTACAGGAGCGAATGGATGAATGTTTGTTGCGTGATGATGGATTTTGGTTGTGAGAGAAGAAAGAGTTCGTATGGAGGAAGTGTTAATGTGGTCGAAACGAGTATCATGTGTTAGGATGAGAATGTTGACTGGTTCGTGCTACCCCATTTAATGGGATATAGCGTGATGTTATGTATGTATGTATGTACAAGGGCTGCGAAGCCATGGAAGCAGAATTTTATATATATAGCAGAAATGTTTATGGGATTGACTTATGTCATCAATAACTTAATAAAATCATAAATAACGAATGCAATATTTAAATTAATATGATTTTTTTGAGCAACAAAACAATTAAAATATTTATAAAATTTTAAATTAATGAAATATCACTGCACTTAATATTTACTTGAATACCGGTTTGTATTAAGGATTTAAAAGTAGATAAATAAAAAATTTATGTTATATTTAACTGATGAAATATTTTGAGCCCCCTAATTAAAATAATTCCGCGGCTCTTGGAAGTATTACATCTCCACAACAGTTCACGTTATCATCCAAACACAACATTATCTACCATATATCAAAATAGACATCAACACACCATTAAACTTTTATTTACAACTAAGTAAGTAATTTAAATAATAACAAAATTTTAACTTTGAAATAAATCGATATTTTCTGATAATAAGTAAATTTCTTTTATGTTTTAGCGATACTAAATAATAATATATTTCTTCACTGTCAAATTAAACTAAACCATATTTCTAAAATAGTTTCAACTATATAAATATTAAATAGAGTTGTATAACAATTATTTCGAGAAAAATGAAATAAAAAAAATTTGAAATAATAACTATAACAGTTGAGTAGCCAAGCAATGAACAAATACAAATAAATGATACAGGTGACAGAGTTTTGTTACTTATGTTATTAATGCTTTACCTTCACGATCTTGAGAACCCTGGTTCGATCCCCACAGGCGACAAACAATTTTCACCAAATTAAATCTAACCCTGTGGCTTCCCCTCCACTAACATCTTTCGGGGTCGTGATTTGACGGCCGGTGACCACACTTCACGCGAAGAAATATATCACTTACCGAGATCTGCTCCGGCAGAGTGCCACACCCAGTAATGGGCTGATGATATATTTATTTATTTATTAGTAAACTATTTGTTACTTATATCATTTGTGTGTATTTGTTTATTACATAGCCTACTTTAGTATTGTAATATTATTTTTAATATCATTATTCTCAAAATAATTGTCATTCAATCTTATACAATAGTTCTACCGTCGAAATTAGAAAACAATGGTAATGGGTTAAAAAAATATATAGGTTAAAAAAATTATTGTACTGTTTGAGAACCACAGGTTGTTATTTCTGATAAATTAAGTCCTTATTCGTGATCATTTTATGTATATAACATTTTTAAGTTCACCCAAAAAGCACTGGTTGTTTTAAAATAAATATCCTGTACAGCCTTTAGATAAGATTTTGAACTAGTTAAACCATTTTTAAGAAGTGCCTTTCCATAAATTATTGGATTAAAATCCTTCTTTTGAACAGTTGAATTTCCATAGTCTATCAGTGTTATTTTCAGGTGTTCTCTTGGAGCGGAATGTTCATCGTTTTCGGATACATGATTCCGTATTTGTACATCAAGGATCGAGCGGTAGCTGGTGGCATCTCACCTAATTTGGCGTTCTGGCTGCTGTCAGCAATTGGAGCCGCTAACACTGTGGGGAGAATTATAAGCGGAGTGCTGCCGTCCGTGACGAATCTTCGAGTCATCGAGTACAGTTATGTGTGCATTACAGTCGCCGGGCTAACCACGGTGATCTCAGGATTCTGGATGAGTCTTGAGATTCAGTTTGTCTATGCTTGCATCTATGGCATGGCTGGAGGTGGGTTATCATTTAAATAGTTATTTGTGTATTAAGAGCGTAAAGTGATTCTTTGTTACTCGAACACGGTAATTGCAGCGCGAGCCGAAGGCGAGAACTGCAATAGTGTACACTTTACGCTCGTGATACACACATAATTTTTTCTACGATTGCATCTTAAAATTATTTAAAAACGTATACGTATTGACAATAAATTCGTCAATATGACAAGTTTCTGTTTTGTTTGTATCCCTGGCAACTATTGAAATAAGTGCGCATTTATAATCTTTGTCGCGCGTTGCCACTGGAGACGCGCAAAAAAGATATTTTTCGATTGTTCCACAGAAAACGTCAACTTTACGATGACAAATGAGAGCGCAATTATCAACTTTTCATAATAATCGTAGAAAAAAGTATTTCTTGTCTTATTTTTTTGAGGGAAAAATTTGACTGACAATTATTATTATTCACAAAAATAAATTGTAAAATTTTGACTAATTGCAAGTTCATCAAACGTTATTTTACCTATAAGACTGCGCACCCTCTAATATGTTCATATTATATAATCTGTCACAACGTCAAACGTTGATGTTTTGACAGATAAAACGTCAAGCATTTATTTATTTTTTTATTCAATTCCATGGCTACCAATATTTCCAACGTAATTTTCGACATTTTCATATTTAATTTCTGTCGTTACAAAGCACGTAAAAGTAATTCTGTTTATTGATTTAGATGCAGAATTTGATGCCCTAAAACTTTTATTTGACACGTTTTTGCTTAAAATAATTAGGGAATCAGGAAATTGCAAAAAACTGATTTTCCATGTTAAAGTCATATGACCGGCTGAGCGAGACACCACCCTGTATATATAAATAAATAAATAAATAAATAAATAAATAAATAAATAAATATATCATCACGCTTTTTACCCATTACTGGGTATGGCACTCTGCCGTAGCAGATTTCGGTAAGTGATATTCTTCGCGTGAAGTGCGGTTGCCAGCCGTTAAATCACGACCCCAAAATGTGGAAGGGGAGCCACAGGAGCAGATTTAAATTGGTGAAAATTGTTTGTTGGCTGTGGAGATCGAACCAAGGTTCTCAAGATATATATATATATATATATATATATATATATTATTTATAAGTTTCTAAAATACAAAAGTTTTATAACAAAGATAATATGTAAGAAACTCTCCATAACCACAGCAACCAGTCCACCAGCAGAGTACAAGCAGTCGTAGCTTGCAGGGTATAATTTGCGTTTACCAAGCAAGTAATTGTGAGTTCAAAACTCGTTGACATATATTAAAAAATATGACTGACTATATCAGAGTGGTTCGAATTTCACTATAAGCTGTGTACAGTAATTGGAATTAAGTTTCTGTTGTGTACAGTAGCAAATAAATAAATATTTCGTACAGCTCGCTTTACAATTTAATTAAATACTCGTAATCTTGTCAGCTTTGAATTATATTTCTAATTTTATTATCATGTATCGAAAAACTTGTTCCTTATCCCTCTAACACTTCCTTTTTATTTTCCAGCTTGCATTGCAACGTTACGCCCAATCATCGTAGTAGAATTATTTGGACTGGAACATTTGACAAATGCATTTGGACTACAACTAATGTTCATGGCTATCTCAGGATTTCTGGGAACAATGGTTGCAGGAATGGTATACGATAGTACCAAAGACTTTAATACGCCATTTTATATGTCTGGAGGATGTTTGATGTTTGCTGCATTTTTGTTATTGTTTATTAGGAAGATACGGGCATATGAGAAGACAAAAAATTGGTGTAGTATTTAATTCATTCTATTGGTTTTGGCGGTGCATTAAGTAAACTTGGATTGTAAAAAAAATCATAATTTGTAAATAAAAATGAGCAATTGATATAAGATTTTTTGTGTTTTTGTATCATCAGTTATTTGCTTAATTATAAAAATATCAAATATAATTCTTGCCCTTGGGTCATAATTAATAACATATCACCGATAAGCCATTAAATTTAAGAAATGAATTATCTACCCATGTACGAGTACCAAGCAGATCTATACATGGAGTTAGTCGCAAACATAATTTTTAATATCATCTGTAAGTAAATATATCTCTGATTATAATTTTAGTACATTAATGTATTGAGTTATCTGGTAGTTAACGTTCATAATGTAGCGATAAAGAGACGATTAACACAATTTTAAATGGAAAAGTGACTTTGATGCATGTTGGTTAACCTAATGAATAAAGATCAGTGACTGTTTTCATTTGATGGGGTATTGCGCGAGAATATGTAAGTATATCGTGATTTTATCTTAACATGAACCATGGGATCTGTCATATCCATCATCATCTGTGGCGCTACAGCCCAAATCGGGCCTGGGCCTACCGGACACACCGAGCCGCAGTTTTTACACTGCCGTACTGCCGGTTTTCGTAGTCAAATGCTACATTATTTAAGACGTATAAGTGACTAGCTTGTAGCGCCCGAGTGTGATAAATACATGTAGCTGTATTTTATATTTTACGACAAATCACACATTGTCGACAGGCGGATTCGAACTGACGAACCTTGGCTCGGGTGACGTCACAGTATGTTATGAGATGTGCCTCAACACGCTCGGCCACCGCGCCTGTATCTGTCATATCCATGACTACAAATTTGACAGAAATACATTTTAAAATCAAACAGCAACTAAAATATTTTGGTTAAACTATTATACGAGTATAAGATATATATGATGCCTTTTACCCATTACTGGGTGTGGCATTCTTCCGTAGCAGATCTTGGTAGGTGATATATTTCTCCGCGTGAAGTGCGGTTACCAGCCGTCAGATCACGGCTCCCAAAGATGTTAGTGGATGGAGAGCCACAGGGGTAGATTTAATTTGGTGAAAATTGTTTGTCGGCTGTGGGGATCGAACCAGCTTTTTCAAGACTCGCAGGTTGACTCGATACCACTGAGCCACCTACCCCATAGGAATAATAGATAATAGAAATAAATACACATATACAATAATTATAAGTTTTCAAAAATCCTGTATTATCTGCCAATCATTGGCATAGTCGGTTATAAAACTCGTTCATAACATTAGATATTTAGGCAGCTGTAATACTTCCAGGCATTTTGTTATACATACGAGTTTAATTTTTCAATTTATACTATGATTTTCATATCGTGAGTTTATTTTAACGTCAAACATGAGGTTTGCCATATCCATGGTTACGAATTTGATAGCAACGTATCAAAGCATTTATTTTAAAATGAAGCATAGTAAGCAAAATATTTGAACTATTATATTGAATATAAAATTTTTAAAATCTTTCCATTGCTAAATAATGTCTTGGTCAGTTATAAATCTTATTCATAACATTAGATATTGAGGCAGTTATAATATTTCCAGGCACGTTTTAAATTTGAATTTTTAATTCTTCAAAATTTAAAAAATTGCCATTGTATACTTTCGATTAAAAAAAATCAGTGGTGTTAGATCAGGAGATCGGGTTTAAAAAATTGAATACATACATACATAACATCACGCTATATCCCATTAAATGGGGTAGCACGAACCCCTGAAATATTCACAGAATATTCTCATTCTGACATACGATACTCGTCTCAACCACATTAACACTTCCTGCATAAGAACTCTTTCATTCCTCACAACCAAAATCCATCAGCACTCAACAAACCTTCATTCACATCCATTCATTCGCTCCTATACACCTGTTTCGTAAATCTTCACTAGCGCCCACTTCTCTAACAACGAATCTATAAAGAAATGAAGACAGCATCGCCTGCGCTTGTTTAAAAATAAATTTAACACAATTACAATTAGACACTGTATAGTAAAAACTGATAATGAATAAAAAAGGTGAGGAAAGAAGAGAGCATCTCCCTGCGATTATTTTTGAAATTGATTTCCACACAATTGCAGTTGGACACTCTATAGTAAAAACAAAAAATGAATCAAAAAGATAAGAAAGAAAGGTAGCATCTCCTGCGCTTGTATTTGAAAGTGCATTCCACACAATTGCAGATACACACTTGAAAAATCTAACCAATGAATCTAAAATCAAGGATCATGAAATTTAATATTTCAACATTTTCTTCAATTGCATTATAAATAATGCGATATTAATTAATACAAATGCTAATTTGACAACAAATAAACGCTCTAGAACATTGCTGTCAAATTCGTAACAATGGATATGGCAAATCCTATGTTTCACGTTAAAATTAATGTACAGTATACGGTATGATTTTTATGTTTTATTTGATAGATAAGTTATACGTCACTTTATCTCGGCATTAATAAATCGATTCTAAAAAATGTTTATTCAAAAATAAATTTGTTTCATGATTTTGAAATGAGCGTTAATGAGAAAATAATAATTGAGAACCGAATATTACTGGTTATACTCGTATATAAAATAAAAATATGAATTAGTAATTAGGGCCGTTTCACATGAGCGATATTTCATCACCTACGACTCGTGCTATAAACTATATACTCGTGCAATAATGTTACACTTTTAACACTAGTTACATAAATAAGTATTTAATTCATTAATTTCCTTTGCATTTAATGCAATTTCTTTTAATTCCTTTGAGATTGTTTGAACCTTTAAAACATTATAAACACATTATTTATATTGTTAAACATTATAAATATTGTTAAATAAATACAACAACAACAAAATAAATCGCTTCGATGGCAGTCGAATATAAAGCTTTGTATGTAACTCGAACATCGGACTTTATAGGACCAGCTTTATTTATCAGCTTCGTCCAATAAAGTTCTATATTGTGTATTTGTTACATAAATAGTTATTATTTACAATTATCCCCTATCGTGCATATTTTCATCTAATGTATGAAATGTCTGTCGATTGGGAACTCAAAGGGAGGTGAAACCATATTGTTTTTTTATTATATTGTGTTGATTATTCGTTTCTGTTCGTGCAGAAATAAGAAAAACTAGAGTAAGTATTTATTTAAATTAATTAGCAATCAACTTGAACAAAACTTGAATAAAAACATAAAAAGCAACCATGATGTCAGAATTTAAACAAGATAATTTTAATTGATGAGGTACCGTACGATAAAATGCCGGAGTAAAATATTATCGTGTGAAAAAAATTAGTGTGATATACTAACGCTCAAATGAAACGGCCCTTAATATCGTATGATCGTCCGACTCTGTAAAACTTCATACTGCATCTGAATACTAACTAGTTACTGAGAACAGCAAATTCAGTATAGTGGAATAAAAAAACACACGTAGCTTCTGGTCTTGTACCGTGATTTATGTGTGACGCGTACAGTCCATATCAAAACTAGCTGCTTCTAAGTAAATACCATCAAAAGAACAGTTCATTCAATCACAGCGCACTGTAATTTAATTCACGATTGAGAAAAGTACGTCTACATTTGATATTCGAGCGCGTTCTAAATAACGTGCGCGCGCATAAAACATCACACTGGGTTGAATTATCGGTATTATACTGTGGTAACTGTGACAGATTGTTATCTACTTCTTTAAAAGTACAAAATATTTGAATCTTGCCTATTTTATGTCAGGGACTCGAACCGAAAAATTTTAAGGTTCGGTTACGATAAACGGTTTTTATATTAGCAATATTTCGGTTTCGTTTATATTTCGAGAATATACTATCGGCCATTTTAAAAGTATTTAGAATCTTGTTAGGAAACGTCAAACAGATTGTATTTTCTTGACCCAATGTACTTAAAGATTATTGTTTTTAATAATTTTCTCTGGTAGCTCAGAATCATTGATGTTACGTGAAGTAGTAAACTTGGACATAACTTTTATGACATTGGTTATTGAGCTGAACAACTGAGATATGCTTTAAACTCGAAGTTCATATAAATAACTCACTTTGGTAGTAGATATACAATTTAATTCAAAAAGCAATTGAAAAACGGCATTTTTGACTTCGATGCGCCAGCTCAAGGGCCAAGGAAATTCGGTTCTGTTACCACAGAAAATTATTAAAAACAATAATCGTTAAGTTTTCACACCCCATTCACAGAATTCGAAAATGACCTTTATTAGATACACTCTTATATATTTATATATATATATATATATATATATATTGTTAGCAATTATAGATTTCCTTTTTTTTGTTATTAATCTCTTATGCCATTACTTTCAGAGTTATGTTTTGGTTGTTTATTACACAATGTATTTATTTAATTAATTATTTTATGTAATTAACTAGCCGCTGGCAATCGTGCAGTGAGTACGGCAGTATTCACCGGACGCTTGTGGGGAACGGCCGCTAGATTTGTCTTGGGTGATTTTAAATAATAAAGTGGTGACATAAAAATATATCACGCGTTTTGACTTACTAACGTCCTTATCCTGATATTTAGTGTGTGTATGTGTGTGTCCCGTGTTCATATAATACTGTGAGGTTACGTGTTGTTCTTATTTTTACTTGTTTACTCGTTTCTACCGCTAACATCAGAAGTGGGATTCGCTCGCGTTCCGCAGTAATAGTACAATGGAGGATATTTTGTCGGAATTAGTAAAAGCTATTAAATCATCGAAAACAACGCCTGAACAAGTGGAATTACCTGTTTTCAAACCTGATCTTAGTGAAGCTAAAAAATGGATCTTACAGATCGAAACTATCAAAGAGGAATTTAATTGGAGTGATCAGCAAATTTTAGTGCGGGTAGGGCGTTATCTAAGTGGTGTTTCTAAAACATGGTTTAATACGTGGACGCCGGAAGTTCGCAGCTGGGAAGGATTTAAACGAGATTTTTATGAGGCATTTCCACCCAAAAAGAATTTAGGTAAACTTCTATCAGATGCTTCTGCTTTTAATAGTGACCGGTGTAACACATACGAGGCATACGTTTACGAAAAGACTGCTTTATTAAAAAACCTGCGTTCAAATTGGAAGGAAGTCGATATTGTTGAACTGATCATTCACGGAATTCAGGAAAGAGATATTAGGATAACAGCAAGTAATCACAATTTCAAGAAGACATCTGAACTTTTATCCTTTCTCAGTTCTACTCCTAAGCGCCAGACACAGCAAGGAAACGATTCGTACACAGAATATGGCCCACCGCCATACAAGCGCTATCGTTCTGGCAAACAAGTAACTCACGGAAATGCTCCAGTAGTAAAATGTTTTAATTGCGGCAAGATGGGACATTTTAAAAGAAATTGTACTGCAACACCTACACAGAGAAGATTTAATAGTAGTGACTCATCAACTTCGAGGTCGAAACAATCCATTACGCGTACTAGTACTGAAACTAAACCCTCTGTCTGCAATTTTTGTTTTAAACCTGGACATAATGCAGAGGTTTGTTTCACAAAGAAAGCCATTGAACAACGGAAAGTTGTAAATATATGCAAAGCCGGAGCACAACTTAAAGCAAATAAAATAAAAATTAACGGAGATATTTATTTAGGTATCATCGATACGGGTGCTGACATTTCCCTAATTTCAGATCGTTACATTTCCCGTTTCGAAAATATAATAAAACCGTGCTCTATAAATATAACGGGTATTTTGCCGGGGAGTATAACTATAAACCATGAAATAGAAACAACCGTCGAAATCTCTGAAGTCTCGACTATTCTTACGTTTGCTGTTGTACCAGATTGTATTTTGGATAGTGATGTAATAATCGGACGTAACTTATACAATGACCCCGGATTATTTTCTATAACCGATCAAGACGGTACTCGTGTAGTGAGAAATAAAAATGCATTTATTCGTTACGCCATGAGTAGTGTTGATGAAAACAATAGTGTAAATGTGCCCGATGTGTATCGCGAATCTCTCATGAATGTGCTTTCACGTTATCCGAAATTATTTAATTCCGGTAACAATTTACCTGCAGTAAATAATGCTACATTGCAAATAAAGTTACGTGATAATTTTGTTGTAAACCGAAACCCTTATAGATTATCTGCACATGAAAGAGAAGCCGTCCGAAATATCGTAGACGATTTATTAAGAAATAACATTATTCGCGAAAGCGAATCACAGTTTGCAAGTCCAATTGTCCTCGTCCGTAAAAAGGAAGGCACATACAGGATGTGTATTGATTATCGCGAATTAAATGCACATACAATCAAAGATCGATACCCCCTTCCACTCATTGAAGATCAATTAGATCGACTGGGAAAAGGAAAGTTTTTCACAACGTTGGATATGTCTTCTGGGTTCCACCAAATACCCTTCGACGCCGATTCAATTGAGAAAACCGCCTTTATCACCCCAGATGGTCATTACGAGTATTTAAGAACACCATTTGGTCTAGCCAACGCACCGGCTGTTTTCCAACGCGCAGTAAATAAGGCTCTGGGTAACTTAAAAGATACAATAGCTCTCGTTTATTTAGACGACGTATTAATTCCATCAGTAACTGTAGAAGAAGGCTTGCAACACTTACATAAAATTTTGAATGCTTTTCAAAGTGCAGGTTTCTCTCTTAATATAAGTAAATGTCACTTTTTAAAAGATAAACTTGAATACCTAGGACGCGAAATCAGTGCTGACGGTGTCCGCCCAAGCACTAGGAAAATCAATGCCCTTCTCCAAGCCCCATCACCAACGAACGTAAAACAGATACGTCAGTTTTTGGGACTTTCCGGTTATTTTCGGAAATTCATACCAAACTTTGCCACTCGCACAACATGCATAACCAAATTAACTAAATTGAAAGAACCGTTTTGTTGGACATCGCAGTGTGAAGATGCAAAGAAATATATTATTGACTGTATTACTTCAAGTCCACTGCTTTCAATTTTTGATCCTGATTTGCCAACCGAGTTACACACAGACGCTAGTTCGATCGGATATGGAGCAGTGCTGCTACAAAGACAAAATGGAAATAGAAAGGTTATTGGGTACTTCAGCAAGAAAACTACTCCTACTGAAGAAAAATACCATTCCTACGAGCTAGAAACGCTGGCCGTAGTTAATGCTCTAAAATATTTTCGTGTGTATCTGCTGGGAATTCATTTTACGTTAGTAACCGATTGTAATGCAATTAAAGCAACTGCCACGAAGAAAGATATTTTACCTCGCATAGCTCGCTGGTGGATATACATGCAAGATTTTAACTTCACAATTGTTTATCGCAAAGGTAGCTCCTTACCACACGTTGACTTTCTCAGTCGAAATCCCGTTGTAACCAGGCGAATTATCACCGACAAAAATAAACATGACTGGCTTTATATCGAACAAAGAGGTAACGCAGAAACTCGTAGACTCCTTCAAGATTTCGAAGATGGTAAGCTTGACACAACTCGTTACGCTGTTAAAAACGGTACCCTCTTCTATCTTACAAAAACAGTCAATGGAGTTACTCCTAAGCAATTTGTTCCACGCCAAAGTAGACTTGGCCTATTGCGCATTTTCCACGATGAACAGTGCCACATTGGAGTCGACAAAACTCTAGAGCTAATACAAAGACATTTCTGGTTTCCAAAATTACGCAACTTTGTTAAAAATTATATAAAACATTGTATAGTTTGTGCGGTCAAGAAAACTCGCACGGGCCCCCTACAGGGTTTCATATCAAACATCGAAAAACCGTCCGAACCTATGCGAGTAATTCATGCCGATTGTCTGGGTCCTCTACAAAAAAGTGTTGAAAAACATCAATATGTGCTTGTACTGATAGATGCATTTACGAAATATTGTCTGCTACAGCCACTTAAAACCGTAACTATAGATGAAACAAGGTCTGCTTTCAAACTATTTATATCGATATTCGGAACACCGATAGAAATAATCATGGATGCTGGCTCAAACTTCAAAAATTTAAACATACCTGCTTGTTTAGATGCTCTCGGAGTAAGATATCATTATATAACACCCGACGTACACCGTTCCAATGGTCAAGTCGAACGTTATATGCGAACTATAATGAATTTGATTCGTATCGAAACAAGCTTAAAGTCAGAATGGTCGAGCGGATTGTGGAAGATACAACTTGTCCTAAACACCACAGTCCAGAAATCTACAAAGACTTCACCTTTGAGGGCGCTAATCGGAATAGACACCGCTACACCGCTCATTCAAAGTATCTTACAAAATGTGTCTAATGACTTACAGCCAATAAGAAACCTAGATCTAGACCGAGAACGTGTAAGAGAGCAGTTGAACATTAATAAAAGAATACAAAATAAAGAAAATTTGAAGCGAAGGGATATAATAAAAATTGCAGTAGGCGATTTTGTATTGATGCATCGAACTGAAACCATGCATCGGGGAAAGTTGAATTATGAATATCAGGGTCCCTTTGAAGTTGTAGGCGTAACAACTGAGGGACGATATGAAATTCGTCGTGTAGGCAAAAACACGATAACCAGAGCAGCGAAAGAACAATTAAGAAAATGGCCCACTGATTGGTCACTTTCTGTTGAGATGACAGAGTTGCTTTCACAGCTTGAAGAAGACTCAGGTGAGAGTAACAATTTGTCGTTGCGAAATGACTGTTGAAAGCTTGGCGCTTTGCAGGGTTAAATTGCAGCTCTCGCCCTTGAGTGGTAGAGTTTGCGGAATGACTGTTGAAAGCTTGGCGCTTTGCAGGGTTAAATTGCAGCTCTCGCCCTTGAGTGGTAGAGTTTGCGGAATGACTGTTGAAAGCTTGGCGCTTTGCAGGGTTAAATTGCAGCTCTCGCCGTTGAGTGGTAGAGTTTGCGGGTTATCATTATCACTGAGATACTAACTCTTGTTGTGAACAAGAGCTATTAATTTATTCTCTTTTGTTGTAATGATCCTTACATTTTTGTTTTCTGTTGTTAGGAGATGATTCTCAGGACTGTGGAAACACCAACTAATCGGAGGCTGAAGCTCCGAGAACGAAGCTTACGTCAGAATGGCCGTGTTAGCAATTATAGATTTCCTTTTTTTTGTTATTAATCTCTTATGCCATTACTTTCAGAGTTATGTTTTGGTTGTTTATTACACAATGTATTTATTTAATTAATTATTTTATGTAATTAACTAGCCGCTGGCAATCGTGCAGTGAGTACGGCAGTATTCACCGGACGCTTGTGGGGAACGGCCGCTAGATTTGTCTTGGGTGATTTTAAATAATAAAGTGGTGACATAAAAATATATCACGCGTTTTGACTTACTAACGTCCTTATCCTGATATTTAGTGTGTGTATGTGTGTGTCCCGTGTTCATATAATACTGTGAGGTTACGTGTTGTTCTTATTTTTACTTGTTTACTCGTTTCTACCGCTAACAATATATATATATATAAATTGTGTATGGATGGTTGACAAATATACGATATGAATATAAAAATATGCGATTGATTTTGACCTATTGCCCTATAAAGCAAAAATTATCTGAACTTGCAAACAAAAGGGTCAAAGGACAATACAAGATAAACTGACAAAAATGTTCTCTGTGAGCTACAATCTCAAATTGCATGTTTTTTCGTACATTATTCAAAGTAACAAAAATATCTACTTTTCTATTATATAGGATAATGATAAGATTTTCAATTTTAGAAACAAATTGTAAAAACAATTTTCTAAATTTCACACTTTTAAGGTGCCTTCACCAACTACTGCCACCTAAAAAGAACTTTGACCAGCTTCCTGACATTCAATTGCAAGTTAACAAAAAATAAAGTCCGACAATTTTTATTATAAGTCCATTCGATGAGAAATTACAGTATGGTCGTATAGAACGCATTTCATTTTGATAGACTTCAGTTTGACGTGATCTGCACTGTAACCTCGCACCGAAAGGAGTTCTGCAGAATTATTTTGGCTGATTCGGTGAAACTGAACATGTAATGAATTTCAGAACACTTGTTCAGTTAAACTGATAAATCATTTATTACTGTCAGTAGAAGTGCGCTTCTACTTTTGTTTATTTTAAAGAACAAATCATTATTAAAAAGGTATATAAAATGAACTGTGTGAACAAGGTTTTCATTTGTTAGTTATTGTTAAGGTTGTATTTAATGTTATTATTTTATTAATCTATTATAATAAAGTTCTATAATCACAAAGTCTGTTTTAATATAAGCAATGGTGGACCGCTGAAATCAGTTTAATGCCAGTGAGACATATAAGCTGGTAGCACAAGCTCTGTATTTTGGTGTTCTCGAGCATGGTTGTAACATGTTAGAGATAGCTAAAACATCCAAAAACACTGCTCTTAAAATAGAAAAAAACAGAGCTTGTGCTACCTGCCATAGAGTTTAAACTCCGAGTTTTGTCTGCACAAAATAGAAACGCCGCTATTTTCAGAAGTCAGACTGCCAAAAACCAACTTCATTGTGTTTTATTTATTAGATACTTTTTAGTTTTTATGTTTGTTTTATAGTTTTTGTTTCTTTTTTATTTCATTTTATTATATGTATATATATATATATACAGGGTGTAGAATTGAAATGTGGCGTATAGAGATTTCAATGTTATTTTTTAAATATTGCTGTATCTCTTTACCTATTCACTTTAGAGCAAAAGCGTAAATACAAAAATTGTTAAGAAATTAAAAAAAATACCACTCAATACATTGAATTTTTTCTTGCGTGCTAAGATTATTCATTATTTCCTTACAATATTCTTCAAAAACTTGTTCAACAAATATTACAACACTGTAATAAACAAATGTCAAACTCTTTTACAATATGTCAAATATTCAGTTCATTTGTTTAATTTTCCAACGCAATCTACAAGAAATTTGAATAAATTTTGAATTTCATTTAATTAATATCTCGTGAACTATTCACATTTATGTAATGAAATTTACTTTATAGGAAGCGTTTTTAATTTCTGAACAATTTTTGTATTTACGCTTTTGCTCTAAAGTGAATAGGTAAAGAGATACAGCAATATTTTAAAAAATAACATTTCAATTCTACAGCCTGTATATAATATTCTTATATTTATTTTTTATGGAAAATTAACAAATACAAATTATTATTTATTTTAACTGCGAAAAATCGAAAGAAGAGATATTTTTCTGACTGTATATTTGTCATCTGTTTTGCGAAACTAACTAGTTAGAATTTGCCATTAGGTTTAGGTTACTAGAGGGATAATTAAAATTTAAATTAGTATATATTTTACCCGGGGATTATATCTGGTAGATTTATTTGGATTTACATTAAAATTTTAGATTTTTATTGTTATTATTTATTTATACCTCGTTTAACTTAAGAATACAGCACTTAGCAAGAAATGTATTATTCAACATGGATTGTCAATTTTAATTAGCTATTGTAACAAAGAGAAACAATTCAGAATTAGATTTTGCTGTATTTAGGATTTTTAATATGAACTCAGGAGTGATACAGACTAATTAAATGTTATCTTAAGTATCTTTTTAAAAGTTGAGTTTTGGTTATTGAATAGATTAGAGGATATGTCTGTAATAATTTCAGTATTCCTTAGATTATTATTTATCGAATTTATGGCTTCTCTAAATTGTTGGGCTATATTGAGACGCTATATATGGGGTAGGTGGCTCAGTGGTATTGAATCGGCCTGTGGATCTTAAAACCCTGGTTCGATCCCCACAGCCGACAAACAATTTTCGCCAAATTAAATCTACCCCTGTGGCTCCCCCTCCAGTAACATCTTTGGGGTCGTGATTTGACGGCTGGTAACCGCACTTCATGCGAAGAAATATATCATTTACCGAGATCTGCTACGGAGGAGTACCACACCCAGTAATGGGTAAAAGGCGTGATGATATATTTATTTATTTATATTATGATGATTTAAATACGAGTATTTGGCTAAATTAATAGCTGAGCGTTGTTCTGGGTTGGGACTGCGTCAATTAAGTCTTATTTCCGTACAAAAAATTCACTGGGTGGCTTAATTTACTATGTTAATACTTATGTGTTCTAAAATATGATGAATACAATTAGTCTTAATTGACTTGTTTACTAAGTTAACTATTTTATTAGTTGATATTTTAATATTAGACAATCAAGATCACTAATTTAAATGTTACGGAGAACATATTTTAGTTTAAAATAATTTAGAAACCTTTGACAGATGTCAAATGTTGAAGGTAGTTTGAAAACACTATAATTATTCATATGCAAAAACGATGATTTCAATGCAATTTTAATTGTTGGCATAAAAATATAGTGTTCGTATGATGAATGAATGAAAAATTATAAAAAGGGTATATGTAGGTGAAATTGAGATTGAAAAATTACGTGGACGACTATGACTTGGAAATAAATGAACAAATCAATCTTGAAAGATTTCGAATGTTAGGAATAAACGAACGTCTATGAGATGAATTATAAATGTACATGAAACGAAAGTGGTGTGTCAGGATTGGAATTTTTAGTGATGCTTATTTGTAGGATAAAGCTAATTAATAAATATTTAGTGAATGCTTAAAAGGCTTGTGTTACTATATTAATGGGACATCTTTGACAAAGAAAATTTTAAATGCCAAAATAATATGAATAATTAAGTCGGTTATTGCAGAAACAATATAAATGTAACATTTTTTACGATTTTAAGTTAGAATCGAAATCTTATACAGGGGATGTTTTAAAATTATTGCAAAAAAAATGAAAAGATTACACCTAGAACGCAATTTTTGTTTTTCTGAAATTCGTAAAAATAATTGCACAACAGCAAACATTTTTCGAGCATCTGGATTAATAGGTTACAGTTATGAATAAAAATTAGCAGATCTCGGTAAGCGATATATTTCTTCGCGTGAAGTGCGGTTACTAGCCGGCAAATCACGGACACAATATTGCTAGTGTAGGGGGTGCCACAGGGGTAGTTTTAACGTGGTGAAAATTGTTTGTCGGCTGTGGGAATCAAACCTGGGTTCTTAAATCCATTTGATTTTTTTTTTATATATATCTATACTACTTAGGTCATATGCCGATATGTCCTTTATATGGCCGCCACGGGCGGGACCCGAACCCACAACCTTATGGTCGTCAGTCAGGCCCTCAACCTCCGCGGCCACCACGCGGGACAATTTGATTTATTAATTTATATTTAGGTACAAACAATGGATTAGAAAAGAACTACTACAAGAATTCAAAAAGACAAAAATAAAAACAAATTGGTAATTGCCCCCAGTGCTCGCCGCTGAATTTCAACATCAAAAATCAAATTCATTTGACATTAACGGAAATTTTAAAATTGATGCCGCGATGCCAAATTACATTTAATTTTGACGTTTCATTAGAGAATCACAATCAAGGTTAAATATGTCTTATTATATTTCGCAATGCAGCGTTCTTAAGTGGGACAAGGTATAAAACATGTATTTAATATTTGATATGACTAATAGGGGAATTGAACTCCCGAGAATTCTAGTCCATGTGATGAGCTCTCGCGCATCCAGTCAACTTTCCTCGCAGGCGCGCTTCCCACGCGTCTATTGATTACAACCGACGGCAACCGTCGTTTGTGCATCGATCCTGCGTCGTTGCTTTGCTTTCGCTGACAGACAATCCTGCTGACGGTGTCGGAGTAGTGCCCGTGTCTGCGTCGCTGATTCCTGGTGCCCGCAGTCCAGCCGCCGAGATATGGACGGTCTGGAGAATGGAGACCACATGTACATGGATCAGCAGCTGCCTCCCGCAGCACCTGGCGTTCGGCCTTTGGTCGACCCAGAGGCACTTGGCGAAGTCGATCCGTCGAGGTTTGTAATGAGTTTTCTTATTAACATATGTGATTCATGGGAAACATAATTTCTCTCGGAGGAACTCTTTTGTAGTTTTCAATTTATTTGACCTACATTCGACGTATTTCAAGCGTCCTGTAGGAATGTTTTAATTATTCTCGTCACGAAATAATATTAAAAAAGAACATGGAAATACAATTTATAAAGAATTTTTCACTTGTCGTCTTGACCTTTTCTTTTCAGTGCCTACATTTTGCTTTTTTAAATTTTCATTACAATATTGTTTTTTTTCTTAGATGAAATTAATTTATGGTGTTTTGCATTTTACTGTTGTTTCTGTTATACGTATCTGCCTGTTAAATATATATAATTTATATTGCTGTTAGTTACGAGAATATTTATATAACTATCGATTGATTAAACGGGCGTTAAAAATTTATATATATTTAGCTAATCCTGATGTTAGATTTAGCTAATCTTATTTTAATGAGGAAAACATAATCTAAAATAACGTAAAATCGTAATATGATTAGATTTGGATTTGATGAACCTTTTTGAGATTATAATTTAGCTGGATTTGACTAAAGTAAAAATCAAGATTAGCTACAAAATTTTGAGAATCGACCTGATAATGATTGCAATAAGGTAAAATATGAAGTTTAGTACTTCAATATATTATTAATATTAATGAGATAGAAAATCAATTTTTCGTTGATATAAATGAGTCAAGAGTTTGTCCATATGTTTACTTCTCTAATTGATTAACTGTTTGATTATAATATTTATTTAATTTTAGTCGATATTATTTACTCTTATTATTCATTATTGCGTACAATCAGAAATAATCAATCAAGTTTGTATTTTTTTAAAAACAATTTAGCAGATGCTGTGGTTTTTTAGATATGGTCCTGCAAAAGATGCAACGCACAAAATTCGAGGCCGCTCCGACGTACTAGAAATGCTTTTCGGGACTGTTGATCAAGAACTGCTGATTGTGAAAACATTTTACTTCTTCTTTTACTCCGCTTTTGGTTCTTTGTTTCCTTTGATGGGTGTTTATTTCAAGCAAATGGGAATGAATGCTGGACAATGTGGTCTTTTAATCGGAACGAGACCATTTGTTGAGTTTCTGGCAGCGCCTTTTTGGGGAAGTCTTGCTGACAGGTAAAGAGACAATACAATGTTATTTTTAAAGAAAATTAAATTAAATTTCAATTGTAGATGGCAGAAAGGAAAGATGCTCCTTTTATTGTCTTTATCTGCTTGGATAATTTTCACCCTACCTTTAGGATTTATTCAACCACCTGCCACATCTTGTATGGATCACAGAAACGATACAGCGTATTTGAGGACTCCTGAATACACGTCTCGAATCGACAAACGATCTGTAGACATGCAGTTGTCCGAATTGAAATCAAATCTATTTTTAATTGATCCGCAGGATACAGTGTAAGCAACAACAATTTATTTATATATCAGATATTTATTTTATATTTTCCAACAGACTGCATCGATCAATTAGATCTGCAAGAACACTCCCCAGTGGGGGACAGTCACCTGTTAGCGTAGATTATGCATCGAATTATAAACCGGAAGAACAAGGAAATTGGGTTAAGCCAGCCATTTCGTCAATTGTTTATCGTACTCAGGACATTCAAAAAGCTTTCTTCCTACTTTTACTTCTGGTCATCATTGGGGAGTTTTTTAGTGCTCCTGCGATTACTTTAGCAGATTCTGCTGTAATTACTCTTTTAGGGGAAGATGCCGACAGGTAAATTGTATCAAGTTCAACTAAAACCCAAAGGATCGGCATAAAAATTAAAAGTATAGATATTTTACGCATTTAAGAATATGTTCCATACAAAAATAAATATATATAACTTGGAATCATATTTACTGAAATTTAATATAACGGGTAGCGTATGCTCAATGTCGTTGAGATATATTTGTTAAAAATACAAATAATGAAAGCCTAGGCAAACATTCGTGCTAATTCAAAAATAAATGTCACTGATTTTCGAAGTTTTATACAGCCTTCGACTTTGCTGTTATATAAAAAAATTATCATATTTTTCAATTGACGTTTATGAAAATAGCATTTACTTTATTGGTAACCAAGTAGATTCAATTACAGTGAAAAATTTTCATTTATTAATTTCACTAGTGGAAAACTATTAAAATAGCTTTAATTTTTAATATAAACTATAATGCATTAGCAAAAATCTCACAAGTAATAGTAACACTCCAAATTTTATCCATAAATTTTGAACAATTTTTTTAAAGAGCAAACTGAATGACAAATACCAGTATAAACAAAAAATTGAGAGCTTAAAAATAAACATTTGTCTAGAGAAAATTTGAGAGATCATATACTATTTAATAAGATAATTTACCGAGACAAATAAAATAATGATTTTTCGACAAGATAATTTAACATTAAAAGAAAATAAATCAAATGAGATTAGTTTTTATCTGGTAGCTAAGAGGTAAATAAGGTTTTATCAGTTTTTTTTTTGTTAGTGGTTTACTTTGTATTGAAGTAAAATTATCAGCTATAATATACCATTGATTTTACGACATAATTTTACCATATTTCGAAAGTACGGTCTTGTTAACTAAAAACAACGAGTTTGAAGAAATTGTGAAAAAGCGTCGACCTATAAAGACTGAAATGTCACACTAGTTTCCAAGTAAAAATGATGGAACAAATGTTGCAAAATTTGCACTTTCCAACGATTTTGATGAAGTCTTCTCTTATATACAAATGTTAGTTCTTCCAGTTAATTTTTTTGACAGTTACAGTTAAAGAAAACGTATACTTTTCTTAATTTTCATCATTCTAATTTTACATACAATTATTGTGTAAAATAGTGCGTGTATTTGTTTTAAAATGAACCTACGCATTTTCTACTTTAGGAAAGAGCGCTTCTTGCGAACAAGTTTAATATTCAGAATTCTTGTGACAATCCAGGCTTCGTAGGCGACGAATAATAGTTATTTACGTAAAAAGTTTTTTATTTCATATTTCGTATTTAACTCTCTTTCTGGTTCACGAAACAAATTCATTTTAACCTGGGTTATAAAGATTGTTAATTAGCATCGAATTTTATTCATTCCGTTCATCTATTTTAATTTGAAATGGAATTATAGATAATAAAAAAATGGTAATAGAGCTAATCCGTTTTATGAATTTGACTGTAAAGTACCAATATTATTTTGTATATATTTTCATAAGTAACATGGATTTTAAACGTAATGATAAGCCAAATTTAGCATCCTTCTCTAACTAAAGAAAATTCTATAAAAATAATAATACAAAGAAAGATATATGCAAAGATAAATAAGAAAAAGATGCAAGATCTTTAAGCTCAAGACAAGTGCCGACTTCAGCTCATTCAGTTTAAGCCATCATTATAATTTTCGCCCTTAGCAAATTACTATTGTATCTTATGACTGTATTATCAATTTATTTTTTAATTAGGTTTTTCTTTAGTAATTACATGAAAATCACTTTGCACAGAATGTCAACTAATTATTGTGACAAATATATTTCAATAAATAAATAAATATATCATCACACCTTTTACCCATTACTGGGTGAGGCACTTTGCCGCAGTAAATCTCGGTAAGTGATATATTTCTTCGCGTGAAGTACGATTACCAGCCGTCAAATCACGCCCCCTTAGATATTAATGGAAGGGTAGTAGTGAAAATTGTTTGTCGATTGTGGAAATCGAACCCGGGTTCTCAAATCTACAAGCCGATTCGATACCTACCCCATAAAAATATATTTTATTATAACATAAAATCATTATTCTAATGTAGACGACGACAACTACACATCTTGATTTATAGAAACTGCATGCAAGTTCCGAAAATAAAATGCACAATATCAAAGCGATTTGAAGCATAAACGTTAAAAATTTCTTTAATAGTTTAAATTATTTTATGCCGATCCAATGGGTATTGGTGAGCTACACTTTGATTTTAGTGAGTTTCTAAATACTTAGTTCGTTGTGTTTTTTATAGATACGGCCATCAAAGAATGTTTGGATCACTTGGTTGGGGCCTGGCTATGTTTTTCGTCGGTATTGCTTTAGATCATTCCACAACATTTCCTGATCATCCTTGTGGACCAGCCTTGAAAGAAAAAAACTACACGATATGTTTTGCGACTTTTTCAGTTCTTATGGGTGCAGCTCTTATAACAGCTACCCAAATTACGTTTAAATATGAAGAATATCCTGATGATATAAATCAAGAAAAAGTACCTGAACCACTGAGTCATGAGGACACCTTGCAAGCACAGCTTGCTGAGCAATTACAGTTGCCTTCTTTAGCAGACACGAGTGGAATGAAATCCACTGGTCCGGTTGAACCGAAGGTAAGAATACACACAATACACTGAAATTGTTTTTTGCAAATGTGGGATGGATTAAAAGGTTTTCTGATAAATTATAATATAATATTTTTTCATTTACGTTTCGGTCTCGGGATTGGGCCATTATCAAAGTCTTACAATTGGTAGAAGTGTCTTGTATTTAATGATAATTAGTATAGTCAAAAATAAAACATAAAATCTTTGTTAAATAAGTGTATTAACAATTAAAACAGCTATGTCGATTGGAAATTGGTCAGTCAATTCCAAGAATCTGAAAACTATAAATTTCGGCTTATCCAACTTTCCTATTTTTGTGCTGTTAATAATGGCACTATTTAAATAGTAACGATAATATCTATAATTTCAATTATTTCTTTCTAAGTTACTTTGCTTGTTTTGCTGTTATCTTTTTTTTATAACTTCGTTAAAAAGTAGTATACTAATTACAATGATGTATTTCGGATTCAGTATTGAGGGGATTAAGTAAAATTTTCCTTACATTATTATATTTAGCATATAAACAGCCATCATTAGAATCTCAAGCATTATAAGAATTAATCTGGATTTAGAATGTAGTACTGTAAGAGGTAACGCGAATGATATTTGTAACGTAATAAGTTAAAAGTGTGCTAGAGCTATTAAAGTAGTAAAGTAGAAGATGCAAAGCAACTTTTATCTATCTGCTTTGTATTTCTTAAAATATAATCTACGTCCTACCAATCAGAAGTTAGGATATTTGCGTAAGCTGGGATATGGTTATCTTAAATTCGAAAAACGGTGATCAGTATTATAAGTTGCTATCTGTAAGAAATGAATGTTTACTTGATTAATCTTGGTGTTACATAAAAAGGGCTCCCGAAGTTATACAAATACAAATAGTACAAATTCATATATAATTGTATGATAGATAGAATTAACAGATTAATGCCGTTCAAACAAGGGAAGTTAAACGAAAGATGCCGAAATTCTATCATATTATCTGATTGGTTATAATTGGATACTAACTGATGCGTTTAGTATAAATCATCAATTTCGCTTACGTTGCTTCTTACTTTATTTCAACTTTTAAGTTACTTCATTGTAAATCCAGTTTTATAACTTCGGTTAAATTAGGCAAAAGTTTCCAAACTTGGTCGCAGTAAATTTTAGAGAAAAAATAAAAATAATTAAATTAAGTATATAATTATTTCATATACGAAATTGGTTAAAGTAGCAAACAATTTCTGTTTTATAAGACTACATTAATTAAGCGAAACAAGATTGTTTTAAATTATTTAGTTATCACATCACAAAATATTTAAGAAAAATGTATATTAATTTGACATTAGTTTAATTCAAATATCATGGGAATCAGCGTGCTATAAAAGAAACGAATGAACAAATCATAATATTTTTGTTTGTTTGATTAATTATTAAATGTGAATACAACTGTGTCATAGAATTAAACTGTTAAATAAATTTTGATATTCAGTTGTTTTTGTAATTTACAGCATGCTTTAATTAATTTTATCGAAGTCGCAATTGAACTACTACAATTATCAAGAGTCGGAATTTGTATTGCATTTTTTTTATCAACTCCGTTCTTCCGTCTAGCAAAATCTCTTTTTTTTAAATATATTGATTGCGAATGTGCAGAGAAAAATATCCTCTCAACAAGAGGGTCCATTTAAAAGAATCATAAGAGATTTCACTTTAGTTTTCGACTGAATATAACTGGAAACTGCATTTGAAATTGATTTTCAGACGAAGATGTTTGCACAAACAACACGGGAGATGCCGGAATGGTTGACCGTGTTGCACCAATTCAAGAACTTGAAGTGTGCTTCGTTCCTATTCGTTGCATGGTTCATGGGATTCGGAATTGGTCTCATTTTCACCTTCCTCTTCTGGCATTTGCAAGATTATGGTGGATCGCCAACACTTTTCGGTGTTGCGTCGGTCATCAATCACATTTCAGAAATCTTTGCTTATTTCTTCAGTTTTAGGCTAATTAGACAAATAGGTCACGTTAAGGTACGTACATCTTATTTATGTTCTTGTTAAACAATTATTTTTTCTACGACCTTAAATGAAAATAGACTTTACTTTCCGGGTCAAAAGTTTGCTATTCCCTCGCTAGGGAAGAAAGTAACTATTATTGTTTATTTATATATATATATATATATATATATATATATATATATATATATATATATATATATATATATATATATATATACAGGGTGTTTCATAACTTCGAGTACATACGTTAATGATATATGTTGTTTGATATGCTGATTACGAATCTAATTTATTTTTTTTAATTCGAAAAATTAAGGGTTGTTTACCTAAAACATTTTTTGTAGTACTGCACTGGATTCGCTTACCTATTAAACACAAACAATGAAGTAGGTAATCAACAATTTAAATTACATAATACTAGTAAAATAAACATACAAAATTTAATTATTTTTAATGAAACAATAATTATAGTTTATTATGTATTTCAAATAAATAAAACGCACACAATTCGAATAATTTTTATAAAAATTGCTCAAAATTGTTGCCATTCTCTGCCATACATAATGCAGCACGGTGAATTAAAGACACGCTGAATTAAAGACACGCTGCAAGCTTCGTTGAACGAATTATGATGTCATAAAATTAGCAGCGTTTTTAACCCGTTCCCTCAGTTGTTCCAGAGTTTCAGGAGCTTCCTGGTTATCAAAAACTAATGATTTGAAATAGCCCCGAAAATAAAAATATAATGGATTTACATCCGAAGATCTAAGAGGCCATTGTAAAGGACCACTATGTCCTATCCACCTATCCTCAAAGGTTTGAGTTAAGTATTGCCGCACATTACGTGTAAAGTGCGGTGGTGCACCGTCATGCTGGAACCATGCATGCTGCCGTACATTTAAGAGAATATCTTCCAATAACTCCGGCAAATTATTTTGTTCGACTTATCCATTTTTAAAACAAATATTCAATTCTTTTACACTGTTATGTATGTATCATTCACAAAAGAAACAATAAATTGACCTACTGACGTACTACGAAAGAATAATTACACAATTCAATTATTAGCAGTTATTTATAATAGAATTTTATTTAATTAATAACTTTAACATAATCATCCACCCATTGGCAGTGGCAACGAAAAATTTTGGACTGGAAAATAATTTTGCGATTTAAAAAATAAATTCTTTTTGATTCGTAATCAGCATATCAAATAACATATACCATTAACGTATGTACTTGAAGTTATGAAACACCCTGTATATATATAATCGTTAATTTAAATTTTTACTTAAATAACATAAAAGAATGGTCGTAAAAGAAATTATATGTATACCTCTAGAGTAAAGTGTTATTTACTCCTAGTGGAAATAATGCACATTTTTCGAACGTTATTCAAATAGTTATTAATGTATGTATTATTTCTAGGTGCTGTGCTTAGGTTTGGTTGCAAATATTTTAAGATTCTTGTACATTTCATGGCTGCACAACCCATGGTGGGTACTTCCATTTGAGTTTATGCAAGGGATTACTCATGCTGCTGTTTGGGCCGCATGTTGTTCATACATTGCACATAATACTCCACAACAATTGCGTTCATCTGCTCAAGGTGTTCTTCAGGTAAAACTTATTAACACCGATAGTTTTAGCTTTATACATGAATTTTTGCTTTACAAGTTTACGAACAGTTCACAGGCTTATACCTAACTTATTTAAACATAAAACCAAAATTACTATTGTGTTCGAATGCTTCAGATTCCATTATAAGCTGTAGCTTCCCTATCTCTATATTGTCCTGCGTAGAAAAACTATAATATAAATAAAAACATACAAATGCTCACATCATTCGGTCACTTGTAAATAATAAATGTAGAAGAGTTTATTGATCTGTTAGGTTTAGTCATTTCTATCTGGATTATAGTAAAAATCATGATTAGCAAAATCATCTAGCCGATAGTATAAAGCAAATTTAAATTTTACCGTAGTTCAAATAGTTTTCTAATCTTACATCTTCAAGATTATGAAAGAAACTATGGATACTAATTTATTAAATCACGTTCTAAATTTAAAGTGTTAGTTTGCGAGATCAAATCTAGCTGTTTTAACTTAAAATAACACTATTTGTTCACCTCTTGTGTCATAGTAGAAATTAATTTCCTGTTGTGCAGTATAGAAAACAAATAAATTTGGTATATATTTTCAAAGGGTATCCATCACGGTCTGGGCCGTGGTTGCGGCGCAGTGATCGGCGGCCTCTTCGTCAACTCATTCGGAAGCACTGCTACATTCCGCGGATACGGTTTCTTCTGCATGCTTGTCCTAGCTGCCTTCATCTTCATCAACTTCTACCGAAAGGAACAAGGCTTCGTGTCGGACATTCCTCAAACCGAAGATCCACGACAGGTAAGATGAGCAAGTGACAGCTATCTTACCGGCTTCTCGTTTCTTACTAAGCAATTCCCGAAAGAAACAAAGTTGATAGGGGACTTTTTTATTCCCAGGTGGCTGAGGAAACAGCTCACTTAGCTCCACATGGAGTGCCTAGCAACCCCATTCCTCGAGCTTTATCCAGCACGAGGCTGCATGAGCTCTCGCAACAAGAGTCTGGATACGGCGCCACGTATCAGACAGGAGCAGATGGTAGTCTTAATATTCCTGGAGCAAATCCGAATAATCCGTTCGTCCAAAATGGCTCTCAATCTCAGGGTGGATACAGATCCGGTTTTCAGGTTGGTAATCCAAATCGGTTCGTGCTACCGTACTGTGCGAGTACTACACTAAACTAATATACAAAAAAGTTTCCGTTACGTGAACATTTGATCTTTACGAAATTCGAAGTCGTTTTTTATTTAATCCACTTCCGTGAAATTTAAGATATAGATTACATCAATGAAGATTGATTGACTACTCAAAGACATGTAGTAATACCCAATCGATCAGAAGGATTTAAAAGGAACGCGTGGACAACTTTAGCTTTTTACTCATATAACCTAGTTTCGCAATACAAATTCTCTTAAAGAGAAATTTATTAAAATATTTCAAGGAAAGATAAAAAACGATAAATAAAAAATATATCATCACGCCTTTTTCCCATTACTGGGTATGGCACTGCGCCGTAGCAGATCTCGGTAAATGATATATTTCTTCGCGTGAAGTGCGGTTACCAGCCGTTAAATCACGGCCTCCAAAGATGTCAGAGGAGAAGGGCCACAGGGGTAGTTTTAACATATTGAAAATTGTTTGTCGCCTATGGGATTCGAACCCGGGTTCTTAATTCCACAGGTCGCCTCGATACATATATACATATATTTAAGAGATAGACTTTAAAAAATATTATATAGGGGATTAGCTCCAACAAAAGAATAAAAATGTCCAGATCTTTTTTCTTTCACTATAAATAACGTAGCGGTTCTGTAAAATGTCAGGCTTCCTTTTAGATGAAGTAGTAAAGCTTAAGATAAATTGAACTATTCAAGAAGAACACGTCTTTGAACTTACCATATCCATGTTACATTCTTCACACACACTCTATCTTATCGGCAGTACGGTGGTACGAATCGATAAAAGCCAATTTCGGCGCCCTTTGCTACTATATTCACTACCCTCATGACAGTGAGTCGGCGACGACTTGTTGCAGGTGACGGACCAGTGCGGGATCAGTGCAACGACGCCCTTCACGAGTCTGCACGCGCAGCAGCCAATCGCAGCTGCGCCTGGTTATTACGACTGGTGAACGTCGCCGAAACTAACCGCGGGAAAATTGAACTTGGTGCTGGTGTAATTGCGGACTTTTAGGTTCTCGAGAATTTACTTTTGATTCTTCCAGTATAGTTCAATTAGATTCCATTAATAACTTAAGTTATCATATAAGTAGTGACATCACCAAAGGCAGGAATTTTGAATACTTCTCTACTATAAATATGTATATTTAATTAATCTACTATTATGCTAACTTATAAATAAATTTTAAGATACAAAATTCCTGTGCTGATGACGTTGCACAATTTTGTATTTTATTTAGTGTCGATAACAAGGAAATATTTTTATTTGTAGTTTTTGTTATAACTGTAACTATTAGTTTAGTTAGATTTATGTGATGAAACGAAATCGTGTTGGTTGTAGGGTATTTCGAATTTAATGTACATAAATGTCAAGAAAGAAGGGGCTCTAGATACTAATTATTATAAATATTCATGGTTCAAAAACATGATATAAATATTACTAAGTAATAATTCACCTAAAATATACATGTCCGTGACTCAATGTGGCATTATTGTTTCATTTTAGCGTTTTACATATCTAAAAATATTCAACCTATTACTATTAAGTAGCTATTTAATAAAGAAATTATATTGTATGTTAGTAAACGTCGCGAATAATGCAGATATGTAAATATTTATAAATATAAGACGAATATTCTCAACAACCAAAGTACGCCATGCCATAAGCATCACGAAACATCAATCTAGCATCGAATACAAAATTTAGAGAACCTATTTTACACGCAAAAATTATTGTAAATATCGTAAAACGCTGCCTTCAGGGACATTTAACAACAAATTTAAATCTCATGTATGTAAATGTTGCTTTTAACTGTAGCCAGAAGAGATAGGTATTGTACGATATTTTTAGAATAGAGAATTTATCATGTATTAACTGTTATATAGAAATTATTTTGTGATGTTTGTGTGACTGAATGTCAAAATGCTTAGAACTACACAGTTATTCTGTTCCTTGACTTTTTATTTTATGTTGTTGTCCAAATTGTTAAAAATATTCTAAACCTGACACGAAACTGACCAGACACGTGGTTGTTAATATTAGGAAATAATCAACAAAGTAATATTTAGTACTAATACGTTGCTAAGTAATAAATTGATTTATCGTAGTGTTAGCTGTAATTTAGCAGACATTTATTTATAATGTAAAAAATGAACAAAGTGATCACAAGCTGTTTTGGTACATATCGTTAGGTTGCTGAGCAATCTAATATGTAACTAGGGACTTTATTTATTGTTAAATAATTCATATATTCTTGTGATGTTGGCACCATGTATTTATATTCTGTATATTTGTTAAACAATACAAGCTGCACCTGACATGTTATTTGACTTTTTTTCTTTTATTTAATTCAACAAGATTTCCAAAATTAAGTTTCAAATGCATATAATAAACTAATATAGATATTTTAACAGTGATTCCCAATTTTAGACAAACAAAAATTCAATTATTATTTTGGAACAAAATTAAACAGTGACCTTTTATTATTATTTTTAAATAATAATATCTTTCAATATTAAAATAATTTTAGTCTTAAAATCTGTTCTTTCAGTCATAAAATATAATTTAGGAATCACTATTTTCAATCTAAAAATAAAACAGAAATTCTCAAATGATTTTTCATTGATTAATTCATAAAAACTAAATAAATAAAAAAGAACTATAAGTAATATTTTAACATTTGAGAAGTGTTGTTTTTAATATATTTTATTTATTTAACAACAATGATATTAGTTAGTAAATTATCTGTTTGAGCGTAAAAAGACAACAGTAAAATATTTTGATTTTTATTTGGCATTAAACCTTAATATTAATAAGAATATTTTTCTATTTAACAGGTAGTTCGATACAATATATTGACTAGTTATCTTTGGTACAAAAATTAAGAAATTTGGCATTCAAATAACTATGTCTAATCACTCTCATGCTAATATTTAATAAATAATTTCCGTAACTCTATAATAAATATTTTACGATATAACAGAACCTTATAATAATGATATATATCTATAAACAGTTGAATATCAAATCTTGTAGTGCGTAATAAAAATCACTACAATTTGGCACAGACCTAATTTTAGATTCAGTTCAAAGAAGAAATCGATATTTGAATAATTTGTAAACTTGGTAGATAATTCAATTTCTCAGGGGTACGATATTAAAGGGTTACCGTTTTATGTTAAAATAGAATTATGATCCTTTGTGCTCCATAAATTCACGGAAGATAACATTATATCCATGTAGATGTATCCCGGAATTTGCTAACTGGCCCGTAGCATCAAAATACAGTTACGATGTTAGGAAATTCGTAAACATGTTCAAGATGGAAATTTAAATTTAATAAAGAACGTTTTGAATAGAATCATAAATATACGAATGCAATATAGGGTACGTTATAAAGAGGTAAAAATAATAATAAAGATTTATTTGGCACACGAATATGGCACGATTATTTATGTTTTCATTAACATATTGTAGTCAATTTGATTAAAAGTGTAATTATGACGAAAAAACGTACTTATCTAATTAACTGATTTATCAAAAGTTTTGCGAGTTTTACAAATTCAGTTTGCAACTTTTTTGTCAGTTTTTAGCTACATTTGTTTAATTAAATAAAAAATGGAAATATAAAATATAAATTTCAATTAGTTTTCGATTTCTTCGTAGAAAACTAGAAATATTCTATATTTATGAAAAAGTTTTACATAATTTTCTGGCCAAATTTTATTAGTTAACAATAATTGTTAAAAATTGATGACTAGAAAATTCAGTCTTCAAAGACTAATAAAAACATCTTACGCACTACATCAATCACCAGCACACACTATAAAAGATTTAGTGAAAAAATAGTCCTCGTTACGACTAGAATAGTACAGTTGAAATTCGGAAGATTTTGTTACCAAATACTTGGTCCCAGTTCATATTTGAACTTTAAACGATTCTACTACCGACGATCGAATGATCATGATATTGCTATTCGAGGTTTCCGCACTAGACTAAGTTAAATATACTGCAGGTTCATTGGTGGATAGTCGTGACAATTGAGCATCGTGGACGACCCCAAGCTGATGGTGATGTTACGAAGTTGACAGCTGCCAGATTCGCTGACAGAGCCGTCGGAGAGACATTCTTCTGTGATTCGGATTCCGTTTGGGATGGACATAGCTCTGAGAAGAAAATTGTAAATAATTTTTGGGAAAGTTTGAATATAACTGACCTTGCGAAAAGCTCTATCAAAGTACTTTTAGGAAAATTAAGCAGGCTGCTATAAAACAAGTTGGAAAGCAAAAGAAAAACTGTGCTATTTGAGGAATGTTTGGAAGATTTATTGGCAAGTAATACAAAGCAACACAGCTCACAGAAAAAGACAAAATGAACTTTACAGAAAAGCAGCAAATACAAACTGTCTCAATTTTGAAGGGCTATCATTGCTTCTAAACAAAAAGAGTTACAAATTCGCTTAAATGACATTCATTCTGCACATTTGGGGAACCATCTCAAACCTGTTTTTGTTTCCAAAACTTCCCCTAGGTCACTAGGAGCCGATAGTATAAAACAGGTTTAAATTTAAATGCAGTTAAAATAGTTTCGTATCCAATGATCTAACAAGATTATGAACGTGACTATGAATACGAACTGCTTCAACTATGTTCAAAATTTAAATCTCCTTTATATTACTGGTCCTAGATATTGGCGAAAAACTAATTATGGACGATTAGGTCATTATCAATTAATTCATAAATGGTTTCACAAAAAGTTTCAAATTTAAAAAAAAGTAGATACGAGTACAATTTGTACTTAACCAGAGATGTACGAACATGTTTTTATAGGGCACATTTATATGCTATAAACTTAAGATTTTTCAAATGGAATCAATATTTTCAATAAAGTATTTATCTTATTTTAATAATGCTAAGCTTGCTCTGATTTGCGAATTTTATAATGATCACAACAGTCTTGTCGGTGTGATTGCATAGGACATATTTTATTATAATTCTGTTTGGCTGATCAAAATGAGTCGATCCCCACAGCCGACAAACAATTTTCACCAAATTATATCTACCCCTATGGCTCCCTTCCACTAATATATTTGGGGACCGCACTTCACGCGAAAAAATATATCACTTACCGAGATCTGCTTAGGCAGAGTGCCACACCCAGTGATAGGTAAAAGACGTGATATATATTTATTTATTTTATTTATATATTTACAAAACATACAAAATTTGTGACAGTAACAGCTCTAATTGTCCTCTAAACAAACATGACGTATAACTTGGTTAAATGTTTTAAAATGCCCTACGGATTTGCTGTGACATTTCAATAGTATCTATCAACAAATGTGAAACAATAAAAATGATAGAGGACTGTCACTGTCATGCTATGTAAACATGTTTTTATTTTGACGTTTTGGCCATAAAATACGTCCTATACAATCACATTGTTATCTCTCACCGAACGGACTTTAGTAACATTTGTCTAGCATACATTTCAAAACTGTTTCTATTTGCTTTACAACTAATGATTTTATTATGTTTTCTTTGGTACTTCGTATTTAATAATTTATATTATAGACAAGCTTAGCATTATTGAAATAAATAACAAGCACTTTAATGAATATATTTTTAAATATTGGTTACATTTTAAAAATCATAAATTTGTTGTATACCAAAAATGTGCCGTTTTAGGTTAGGTATCAAAAGAGTCTAGTTTATTTGAGATTGGCATTAAAAACCTCGTCCAAAATTGGCTTTTCGTCACTCTATAATAAAATATAGTAATTTTTGAAAAACAAAATCACGTTTGAAATCTCCCCTCCTCTCTCATCAAAAAGACCAATTTAACCGAATTTGTGGTTCTTGTAGATTAGAGGTTAGCAAAGATAGCTTCCCTAAATTGAGATACATGTACAGAAGAATTTAAAACTCCCGAAAAAAAAGTAGAAAAAAAATACAAATTATGTAAATAACAAAATTCAGAATTGTATGAACAAAAATTTACGGTCCAAGTAAATGATAAAACAAATCATACTAGAAAACTGTATATTTCAGACCAACTGAGACTGCAACTAATATATGCAGAATGTTGTAAATAAATCTTAGAAAAACAACATAATGTAACAATTTACCTCAAAAGAAACAAATATATTCTCATTCAAAATGTCTATCTAATTCTCAATTTCCTTTGGGCTAGTTCGTCCCTGCTACATCATACTAGAACTTAAACAAACAGGCTGTAGTGAATAATTTTCTATGTAAATATACAAAATATAAAAGTGAAAATAGCACACAATAGCATCAACCGATAAAGCGGTCTATGAAAACAATTTAAAACTAATTTCGAATTATTCGATAATGAAAAAGTTGGTGATAACGAACACATACAATGTTAGCGTATGTAAAAAGCACACTGATACCAAACTATAAAGCTTTCACAACTGCTCATCGATTTTTCCACCATAAAGACATCAAGGCTTTGGATACGGTACAGGATAGTTATACTACAGTAGCGTGAAAAACAGAAAAGTGAAAAGCAAAACGACCAAATAAATGTTGCGAAAATGAAAACAAAAGCGAAAAATAAAATATCGAAAAAAATTATTGATGCATTACGGTTCAAATATACCAGTGCTTCTCAATGTGGGAGATATAACCCTCTGGAGGGCGACTGTATTATCTAAGGGGGCGCCAGGTATGTCGGTGGGCGACATTAGGCACGACAGGGGCGTTAGGCATGCCGTGGACGTCAAAAAGATATTGCTCTAAATATTAAATTATTATTACATTTTTAAATTAATTTTATGAATTATTAATTAATAACTACTGTCATGACTTCAAGTTTTTTCTACGATTGCTATGAAAAGCTGACAATTACGCTCTTATTTATCATCGTAAAGTTGACGTTTTCTGTGGAACAATAAAAAAATATCTTTATCGCACGTCTCCAATGGCAACGCGCGAAAAAGATATTAAATTTCCGGTTCTTTTAATAGTTACCAGGGATAGAAACAAAACAGAAACTTGTCATATTGACAGTTGACAGAACGAATTTATTTTCAGTACGTATATTTTTGTTAATAATTAAAAATGCAATCGTAGAAAAAATTATGTGGGTATCACGAGCGTAGAGTGTCTTTGTTCCTCTTACACTATTGAAGCTCTCGCCTTCGGCTCGCGCTGAAATTACCGTGTTCGAGTAACAAAGAAAGACTTTACGCTCTTAATACACAAATAACTATTTTTTATCATGCGTGCCGGGCCGCATTTTCTTTATATTGGTGACAGGACTAGAAATATACCGAAGCAATTGCTCTGATTCGTGTAATTGTAGTAAATATTATTCTTGTTCAGTAAAACACGGTAAATGTTGTAGCGATTTGTGAAATTTCTCCGTTCCGGGTCATAAAATAAAACATGACATTAGATAAATATATTATTTTAATTTGAAAGATGTGACAAGTCGTACCATAATTTTGAATTGGCATTCCAGTTCTTGATATTTTCCACTTCGAACTGTAATTGGCGAATTTGAAAAAAAAAATTCTCCACTGTTTCTAATAAAGCTACCGCATACGCGGCATAGGGGGTGTTATTATTTAAACTACGTATAAAGGGAGCGGTGATCCAAAAAAGTTTGAGAAGCACTGGAATACACCAAGCTTAGACCTTACCTTATTGAAGATGTTTTGAACGTTAAATAACAAAGAAAACTCGATGTATATTTTCTTACTAATACATTAGGACAATATGTTTACTCCAACATGTTTTGAAAATTTATTTTTCAAATGGCAGTGACTCACAATTCACCGTACAATTTTTCTTCGAAGAGTTTTCCAGATTAATTCTAATTGGAGTCAGTATCTTAATTCAATTATCCCTTCGTAAATTATTTTCCGATAATTCGTATCTGCCAATTCGTCACTTAGATTCTTAGACTTTCTTCCCATCTTTTTATTTTTTTATCGAAAGATTGTAATTTGAAATTCTAGTTCAACAGCAGCGTAGCCAAGACTTAAAGGACAATTAAAATTTTGAAAGAATTATCGTTCAATCTATTTTGAGCATGTACAGCGGACCTACCATAAAAAGCTCACCATTATCCGATATCCGATCCGATTACAATTAAGTTGATTTTATTTTTTGTGATTTAGTATTCTTGTGATTTAGTATTCTATCACGTGAAACATAAATTTTGTAATTATACAATTGATTTTCAATAAAATAATTAATTGTTACCAAGGGAATAAATTGATATATTTTTCCGAAGGTGCCGTATAAAGCACTTTAAGAAGGAATGACAATTTTTTCACGAACATAAAAAGCTCACCATTTTTTTGTTGAAGAAATAGAGAGAAAGTTAAATAGGTAGAGTAGTGCTATTTTATCCACGAAAACAATTTAAATAAGCGGGTTAAAATCAAAATAATGATTTTCATAATGGAATACTGTTTTGAAAATAATACCATCCAATAGCTTCCCAAGAAAAGAGCATTATCACTAATATTAACACAGATAAAAATTAAAAGTAAGAACAAAAGGTAATTTTAATTCCGTAAATACTAATCAAATGGCCATGCATTTCTTGTTTTTGTTTCTGTAATTTACATTTTCAATATACCTAGCTCAAGGAATCAACATCGTGAATTCAAAACAAACGAAATTCTCTAATCATTTGAGATGGCGTCACCATTTTCAATGTTTAAATAATATTGTTAATGCAGCATTACATTTAAATTCTCATTTATTGTTCTTTCTGCCGCAATGTTAAACATTTATATTTGAAACAATGTCTTATCATTTAAGCTAATAATAGATGGATCTGTTAATTTATTTGCGAAATTAAAATTCTGCTATTGAGAATTATGTCGATATTAACTATAAATATTTCAGTTAAGATTAACTTTAGCAAATAGCAGCATGATGATAATAAACTATTTTTGTTAAAAAAGATATCGAATATTATTTGTCGTAATATAGCGTTCCATTAAAAAAATATATTTTTCGTAATAACTCGCTTATTTGATCCACAATTACTAACAGTTATATACCAATAAATTAGTCTCTATCTCGCGCATCAAAGTAATTTATAGATTAATGTTTGTTCTCAATGAAGGGGGAACTATTTCATAATACAAATTGATTAATAAATATGGAATAAGTAATGTGACAGTTTCCAGATAAAAAAATTTTCTCTGAGATATCCGATCCGATTACGATTAGATTGATTTTATTTTTTGTGATCTAGTATTATATCACGTGAAACATAAATTTTGTAATTATACAATTGATTTTCAATAAAATAATTATTTGTTACCAAGGAAATATATTTTTCAGGAACCGTATAAAGCACTTGAAGGAAAAATGATAATTCTTTCACAACCCTATCAAGAAGTAAATTTTTCAGAAATAAATCAAGAATCTAGACAGGATTATTCTCTTGACAGAAGTCACTTGGATGTCATAAATGTCAAATTAAGTGTTTTCCTGTAGTTACACATGGATTTATGTTGATTCTTTAAGGAAGAAAGTGAATTTTCTTTTCTAGGAACGGAAGTATCACATTTTTCTTTCAATTTAACTTCTGATAGGGTCGCGAAAAAAATATTTAGGGATATTCGTTTAAAGAGGTGCGGTTATCAACCGTCAAATCACAGCCCCAAAGCTAAAAGATGAGTTTTGTTTCAGAATTGTGAGCATTGATTCAGATGTTTTTTTTTTCGACAAATCATTTTTTAGAAGATAGTCTGGTTGAATTTTATTCTTGAGACAATTAACAATTTTGAATAAACTTTGTTATAACTTTAATTAAATTTGCTTTAATTATTCAAAACATCTTCAAAAGTATAATCTCTTCAACTTCCACCAACCTCCGTCGATCATCAATCGGCGTTTGACAACAATTCTCTCGACACTTCTTGTCATCGTGTGCTTGGAGGAGAATCAGCAGCAGCTCCGATCCCGTCTGACAGCTCAATGACCTCTTCTCGGGCCGATTACGAAGGCTTAGGTCCGTCTGCGAGGACATTTTCCAGGAGTCGGCCGGGTGCACGCTAGAGCTCTTATCGGATACGGCGGAGGCCACACGGGATCCGATGTGACATCGGATGCTCTTTGAGGTGGTGAAGAGTGCGCGGTTGTTTCGCTCGGGGTGCAAGAGTATGATGTAGAGTTTGGGGATGAAGAGGAAGGCCCATGTGACCATTGCGGTGAGGGTTACGCACATACACATGGTTATTATCTGTGAAGAGGTAGATGACATTTTTATTGTTGTTTCTTGTTTTTCTATGTTTGTAAAGAATGTGTTTGTTTCATTTGGAAAGAATTTATGTTTTAGTTTATAAAGTTAACCTTATTTTTTTTTTGTTTCTTTGAACTGATGTAGAAGTATTATTGACATATTTCTCCGTCTGCTGGTGTTGTCTGTATTTAATACCTCGCCATAAAATGATACTAAAAGTTCAGTTCCTGGGTTTTGTAGTGTTCTATGTTTAAATACATTGGCTGGTAGCACAAGCTCTGTTTTTGGGTGTTCTAAGAACACGGTTTTAATATGATAGAGATAGCTAATACGCTCTTAAAACATGCAAAAACAGAACTTGTGCTACCAGCCATTAACTTTATATTATAGATTCACTGACAAATGAAATTTTGTTATTAAATAATCGTTTTATAAATTTAAAACAGTCACCTGGAAGTCAATTTTACACAAGGTCGTAGATAAACTAAATTAAACATATTTGATAGTGAAAAATATACGATGCTGAAATGTTCAAAATGTTTCAAACGCCTCAGGAGTATGAAGTAAATGCAGCGTCGTTCCACAACTGACTATCTATAAAGTAGGAACTACGAGTATATCCTGGATTTGCTGATTCATCCAGTCAGAAAAATAAGAAATAAAATAATAAACTAGCGATCTCACTCTAGATTTTAGACAGAATTACAACAAGATATGTGTATACGAGTACATTACCCCTATCTTTGCGGACACTTGGTGTTGCCGCGAGACTTAAGTCGTGACGAGACCATAAATGAGTCTCGAGGTCATACGCGAGACCAAGACGAAACTAAGTTACAATTATTTTAATAGATTGTTAACTACTTTTGTTTATTCAATGAATAATAAGACGATAATTTTAACTTCGGTGTGAATATTTTGTATATTACATAAGATATGGTTTGATATTTTAAAATTACTTTGTGACATCATATAAATTGTAGAAACAGTAGTATTTTTAATTAAGCTGTTTTTAATAGTTTTTGTTTCTAATAAGATACATATAAAAATTGAATTATGTTCAATATTTAATTTTATACTTGATAATGTAATACTAGTCGATAAAATAAATAGAATAGAATAAATTTGCAGCCGTTGTAAATGTATTTAAATTAATAAATTCGAATCAAGTTTATTTATTTTGTGGCATATATTATTAACATTACTGTGAAAAGTTTGACTGTCATTTGAATGAATAAATATTATTTACTCTAGAAATAAATAAATCTGTCGTTTATAAAAGCAGATATAAGAACTATAAGATTAGTTTAGTCAAAATTATAATAGTAATATTGTACTAATTTATAATTTCACCACATCATTAAATTTTTGAAAATGGTTGAAATGATAGGGAGAAATGAATATTTTTGTTTATAATTAATTTTAGACTTATATAGTTTAAATTACAAAGTTATAAACAATTGTAAAAGTCACTTGAAGTAAAACGATTCACCGAAACCGATATTATTTACATTAAAAAAAATTAATGATATTATTCTCTGTAAATAGTTTTCAATAATTCTCAATTATACAGTATTTAAACTTGTGCCCCCCTCCCTATGTTTTTAATATTACAATTTTGAATGTAAAAGGTGTTTTAAATCAATAAATACTCAATTATAATTATTTTCTATAAAGTTTACTTATAAACTATAATGCTTATTTTTACTCAAATGCGAATAAAAAAGTTTAAAAATATGTACCCCTTATTCGTATCCCTGCGTAACGTTGCTTATCGTGTATTATTTAATTTATTTAAATTGAAAAAAATATAGGTTGCGATCCTTTTACATAATTCCAGTCATATTGACATAAGTTTCTTTTTATACCAAAAGTAAAATTAATATTTGTAAACTACATCGTAATATAAGCTATAAATCACGAATTAATAATAAAAACGTTGCGCGCGGGGTGTATTTGGATGGGTGACCGTCCCGAGAAACCTGCGTTGCTGTTGACTAAAAGACCTAAAAACGCGGATCAGGGCGTAATGGCGGCATATGACCTGAGTAGTTGGTCCGCCAAAGAAGCCAAAAAAAAAAAATAATAATAAAGAAAATAACCATTTGTCCCTATGTTTCCAGTGATAAAGTAATAAATTAATTTAACGTTTCAGTAATTGTTAAAACAAACAAAGGTAAGATAAATGTATGGGTGTGGTAAAATAGATTTTTTGTTCTGTGTTTAGAATTTAAAATAATTGGAGAAGATAGAATATGCAGTTTATAATTGGTGGGTAATTGTTTGAAGAGAGCTACATTACAGAGAGAACTGTTCATTACCGCTAAACGGAAAGTGTATATTGATGTATCGTGCTGGGTGAAAAAGCATTTTGCATTAATCCCGGTTTAAACGTAGCCTATAAATGACTCTTTTCCATTTTATCAGCCAGTAAAAATAACCATTCCAAGTACTTTACCCACAACGTGACTACATTTTACAGGGAAATGCAAAATGTTTCAAATTTCCGGATACAACTCAAATTCCGCGAACTGGAATAAATTGCGTAGATAACTAGGTAGGTATTCGTATATTGTAATCATATTGTACAATATTATTTTTATTTGAATAAATAATATTGCAATCCTACATTCACATAATTGTTATTTATTGAAATTGACGCTGTTCACCGATGAAAATAATTAACCTTTTAATAATTATCATATTATTTACAAACAAATTATTTTATAAATTATTGCAAAATATACATGCTTAAAAATTTAGGTAAATATATGTCAACATATTTTAAAATAAATAAATAAATATATCATCATGCCTTTTACCCATTTCTGGGTATACCGGAATACCGGCATCATAATAGATCGCTGGAATTTCAGCTGCCGAATGTTTTATATAATTTTGGTCAAAATTTACTTCCTTAAATTTTAACGTGTTACAGAAAAGTAAAAAGTTAATGATAAGAGAAAAAAAGAAAGTTTATAATTTGTATATTTAAATTATCTACGAGTATATATGTATTTACTTCTTATTGTTTCACATTATCTATTGATTCAATTTTTTTTTAGATATATGTTTAATGAATAAAACCTTTGCTCATGAAGTGCAATATTTAATTTAATAAATTTAAGAATATATATTGATTTATAAAATAAAACACTCTTTACCAAAAAATTGTGTTATATGATTCGGCCAATATATTGCGCGATCCAGATAAGTGAACAAATATACTAGTAAATAACAGATATTAAATCATTTGTGCAGTTTAAATTACGATTTATAAATGATATTTTTTTTCATATTTTGTTGCGAAATCATGTTTAAAAAATAGTAATTAGGGGTTGTCCTTAAATTACGTAACGCCTCAGGACGGGGGAATCCAAAGTAGCATTGCGTAACGTTACGAAGGGGTACGGAGAGAGGGGTTAATGTAACGATATAATATAATTTAAATAGTATATTAAATAGCGAGGTGAAAAGTGTTTCTTTGCTAGCCCGAGGCCAGTGATACTTTCCACCGAGATTTGAATACTATTTTATTCACAATCAGAAATTAATATGGATAATAAATAATATTAGTTTGTATGCTCTACCGTGCAAAATAATTTAGTAGGTAATGATTTTTAAATTATTTTTGTATGTCAACAAATTTATTGTTGATTTTTCCGAGTGCATTTATTGTTCAAAGCGTAAAAATCACAGAATATTGAAACGTCAGATTCTGAAAATTAAATAATTCTATCTAATTTCGGAGTAACAACAAATTACATATTCCGAGATGATTTCCTTAGTTTCACTTTGCGTTGAAAGTTCCAAGTCGGAAAAGTGATAGTTCCATGATGAAAAATTGTCAGTTCCAGGTAGGAAAATTTAAAGTTAAAATAACTTTTTTCCAACTTTTTATAAGTCAGAAATTGACATATTACAAACTTATTATGAATAAAAAATTTTAAATTTGCATTTTGCGTTGTAGTTTATTAGAGTAAAACAATTATAATTATGTATTTATTTATTTTTTTTTATTTAAGGGTTTATAGAGATTTCGACTGCAGGGTCATTAATTATTGTATTTATTGATTGATAACATAGATTCAAAGTTATAATATTAAAAAATACTGCAATAACTAATATTTAGGGGAAGTCTTGTTTGCGTTACGGGTTCATTATAACCGAAGGGAGGGGAGTATAAAAAAATTGCTCAATTTTGCCCCTTATTATAAATAAATTATTTTACGCTAAAATATATGCTTGGAGCTGTTAAATCCATGCGTTTTCAGATAAAATTCTTTTTAAAGATCGCTTAAAAATGTCTTTACAAAGTCAATTTTGGTATAGAAAGAAGTTTGAATTATGTGTTGTGAGCTCGAAAATTGATGACAAAAAATTTAAATAAAGCGGCGACATGCGTGGGTATATGTTGTGTTGGTGAGACTTGAGTGAGAAGCTGTTTATCTCGAAGTCAGGATTCAGGAGCAAACAGAAACCATATCTCCTTCACAAACTTATCTGGCTAGACCGATCATTTACAAATAATTTTAACACTCGCAAAAAACATTACTTGTACGAAACGTGTTTTATCGCATTCATATCACACAGAGGTAGCATCAGATTTTTTCTCGCCACACAAAAAAAAACATAAAAAACTAATATCAAAATAAGATTGAAAAAAAGTTAAACGTGTGGATAGAAATTTAACAGCATTGACTGATGTGTTAGTAAATATATTTATTATTGAAGTAATGCTACGGCGACTCTAAGGTAGGTAAAAATAAAAATTACTTACTTTTTTCCAACCTTACACAACTTTTAAGAGTATATTAAAGTTTTACACAGCGTACACTATTTGAAAACACGGCGGTTTATGTATCTATTGAAATATTTAATGAACTAGAGTTATGCGGGTAATTATATAGTTAGTTTATATTTTTGCCGTCAGAGGTCATGTTTTATTTCAACATCAACAGCAAACTATAAACTCGTTCAAAATGTACTAAATGTGTAAGAGAAAATATTGCAAAACTCGTAGACTGAATTTAATTTTGCAGGCAATAATATGAAAATAATATTTCTCAGTTTGAATAAAGGTAACCAAGTATAATGGGTTTTAATTTTACACATACATAAATGTAACAAGGTTAAAACAATACAAAACTAAAATATTTTAATAAAGAATACACCTTTTTTAATTGGTTGCCATTCCGTTTGACTAAGTTAGGTATTGTATAGTAGTCAACATGCGCAAAAAAACTTATAAGCACACTGAGTTACTTGTTACTTTACCTATTCCACTCCACAAATATTTTCGTTCACTATTACTGTCTCACTCCATACAACTCGCTACGCTATACGTACATTCGTCTATATACGTCACAAGGCTATTTAATATTTTTTTCTACCTTAATGCCTTTGGCACACTGGTCGATGAGCGTCGATGACCATCGATGAAGTCCTCGATGAAACAACAGAACGCACCCGTCATCTCCTCTATTTCCATCGAAGAGCTCATCGATGAAACGAACGTATCTCATTTCACTCGTATCTTTTGTGTCTCACTTCACGTTAGCATATTTTTGAAATTTAGTTTTATATGTATGAACTACGGTTACCAGCCCTTAAGTTATGGTTTCCAAAGATATTAGTAGAGGAGGAACCACAAGAGTAATTTTAATTAATTAATTTAATAAAGTTTGTAGGCTGAGGGAATCGGACTCGGGTTCTCTACTCGTAATAACATAGGCTGATCTATCTAGCCTATTGGAAAATGATATAATCACGAAAAAGGGAATAAGGTTTGTAAAGTAATGTTATTGTTCAAATTTCAAATACTTTATAGCGATAAAATTAAGGAATAAATCCTTAAAATAATTTTCAAAACATAATAAAGTGTGTTCAAATCGAAAGTAACAAAAAAATCTCTTTGGTGATTTTAGAAACGAAGAAAATTTGATTTATCTTATACTCTAATACGAGGAGCAATTCTTGTTTGTTTGCCTGTGTGTGTGTGTGTTTGTGTGTGTCAACAAATTTAGAATCAGCTGTAACGACTTTTAAGAAACTTAGTCATCCATACCTAGGGTTGTGCATTTGACCAGTCAAATATTTTTCGGTCAATTGACCGACTATTTGACCGGTCAATTGACCAGTCAATTGATCAAGAAACATTTAATAAAAATCACAATTAAAATTGTAATTTATTCAAATAGTACTGTTTACTACATCCAATATTACTGAAAATTAAAAACCAACAACAACAAATAAACAAAACCACATCAAATTAAAAATAAAGTAAAAGACGTAATGAAATGAAATAATATGTATTTATTTTATTTGTAAAGTAAAGTAAGCAAATTCTCCAGAACCCAGAATACCAAACTAGATATATTCATGTAATAATAGTAAGTACCTATTTCTATTGAACAACAGATGTCGTGGCGGTTCCATTTAGATTATTTGACCGTTTTTTTTGGCCGTCAAATATTTTTGGTCAATTGACCAGTTAATTGACCGGTCAATTGACCACGGCACAACCCTACCCATACCTCGCTATACGGCCGCTCTTTATACGGCATTTCGCTATAACGGCCCTTTTCAACTAAGGCACGTTTTCGATTTACGGCCTAAAATGTTTCGCTATAACGGCAAAAAAACATTTTGTATGAATTTGTATTAGAATTGATTGATTCTTTATACGGCTTTTCGCTTTGCGGCCAAGTTTCGTGGAACGTATCTAGGCCGTAAAGCGAGGTATGGGTGTATTCTTTTTTTTTGATAATTGATTCATCTAGGTCTCATCTTTCGGACAAGTAAGTCATTTTGAAAAAAATTTAGGTACTAAAATATAGGCATATGGGCAAAGTAATTTGACCCAAAAAATTGAGTGAGACCAAAATCAAGTAACTGTTTCCAAAATAAGAGCAAATATTAAAAAAAAATTGGAGAAAATCGTTGTTTCTTTTATCTATTTCTTGGTTTCATATTTTTCATTTTAACCTTTTCACTTCACATAATTTCCCGAGCGAAGCTCGGGCTTCCAGATGTGTCGATGAAATTTTTGAGATATGTTTGCGCATTTTTGGTGTAACGAATAAAGTACAAACAAATTCTTGCATAATTCTTCTGTGGTGTAAAGTTCTTAAATTATTTCGAAGTAAAAATTTTATACATGAAAGTGTTTAGCGAAGTGTAAGTGTTCATTCATTACAAAATATATAATACATCAAAAACCACAAAAAAAAATGGTAAATATTATCCTACCTTTCGATCGCTGCCAAAGTACGTGGGGACAAACGCAATCCAAATCACGCAAGTGGTGTACATCGCAAACCCAATGAACTTCGCTTCGTTGAAGTTCTCAGGAACGTTTCTTGTCTTCACCGCATAGACTGTGCATAGTACGATCAGCAGGAAGTCGAAGGCCAAGGGTGCGAGAACACCCAAGGCCGTGGTGTTGCACACTAAAAGCGCCCGATCGTGTGTGGGGTACTCCATGGTTGCGTCGGCGTGCTCGTAGACTAACATACCGGTTACGATTACGATTTCGACCCCAATTAGAAGGCAGGTTATTACTACCTGAAAGATGGAGAAAATATTTTATTAAATTTAATGGATATTGAATATTTTATAAATATGACATATAGTACTTCTTTTGCAATTTTAGATTTATAATAGGGACAGGCGCGGTGGCCGAGCGTGTTAAGGCACATCTCTTAACATACTGTGACGTCACCCGAACCAAGGTTCGTCAGTTCGAATCCGCCTGTTGACAATTAGTGATTTGTCGTAAAATATAAAATACAGTTACATGTATTTATCACACTCGGGAGCTATACACTAGTCACTTATACGCCTTAAATAATGTAGCACCCGACTACGAAAACCGGCAGTACGGCAGTGTAAAAACTGCGGCTTGGTGTGTCCGGTAGGCCCAGGCCCGATTTGAGCTGTAGTGCCATCAGAAGAAGAAGAAGATTTATAATAGACAGAAAATGAATTCCAATATGGGTTTATCACCCTACGAATATATTAATATTGTTTCTTTTGATCAAAAATAATATTTATATAACAGTAATTTTAAAATATTTACATCGTTGCCATCTAGTCACTTGTTCTATTAAGATATTACTACGATCCCAGAGCCTATTACCCCATTTCACTCAACAGATACTATGATAGGTATTTACAAAATAATATGGAGGCACTTTCGTTCTTAAATTTTATATATTAAGAAGAAAAAAATTATTACTCAATAACAACATAAAAAGTTATATTGTTAATTTTTTTTTGTTATAACACAGTAAAACTTAACACAAGTTGAAGCATGCCTAGAAACATTGACAATATCGTAACATAGCGCGTTAGTAATCCTATTTGATTACAACAATGAAAAATAACAATAATGAAAGATTATAAATAAGACAGAAAGATTGTGATTTCAACAATCAAATAATCAGTAATTTTAACATTTGAATATTTATTCTTGAGCGATCTAAATTCAGCATGTATAGTTTGTATAGTAAGTATATTAAAAGCTACAAGAATTCATTAAAATTTTAGATTAAAGTAGTTTCGATTTTTTTTTTGAGTAGCGCACGTTTTGGCACCTATATGATAGGAACGTATGTTACTACTCAATACTAACACTATCTGGGTGTAGTACGTTACTAAATAACCGTAAAAGATTTATTCAAACATTATAAATTTAGTACTTTTTAGCGAAATAAGAAAATCTAATAATTTTATGCATAGATTAAAATAAAATTTATTGCAAATCTGATGCTATTCCTATTATTTCTATTGAGTTCATCAATTGTTAAGTATATACATAGTAAAAATATTTACTTAAAAAAATTCTAATAGAATATGTTTAATGAGATATACAAATTCAAAGCTGCCATTACTATACTTAATACTAAATATAAGTATTAATAATTAATATCGATATTTGAATTAATTGAATTTGTGATTATAATATTTCAACTATATTTTTTTGTTTTAAAATATTTTAAATATTTTTGTTTTATATTGTAGTATGAAATTAAATTAAAATGGCTATAAAAATTATTCAAAAATATACGGGGTGAAATAAATTTGCATTTTTTATTATTTCAATTAAATATTAACTAATCTTTGTTCGGAAAAGGTTCGGTTTAGGAATATTTGACTTTTATCATTTTCACTCTTTATCTTTAATTGAGATTGACGTATTTATGTTTGTGGGTTGTCGAATGAACTGAAGTAAATTAGAATGTCAATTTGGAGGTATCAATCATGGACAAATTTTAAAACCTATAAAATTATGTTATTAAAATTTACAAAAATCAGTGAACGTACAAAGATTAAAGAACTTCTGTAAAAAATAAGCACACTAGAGTAGATCAGGATCAGTCAACGTAGCTTAAATCCGGTTGAAATTTATTTCCTTTGATGAAAACCTACTTCAGTCATATAATGTCAACCGTTCTTTGCGTTTATTCTTCAGTTTTAATCCGATGAAAAGTACGCGTGAACAGATGCGAGCATAAACGCCAGCTTCTAGGTTTGCCAGCTTCGCAAATTAAAATAACACTGTAAATACGTACAAGTGAAATACTCAAATACGAGTCCACCCAATGATTTCCTACTAGTAGACGTATCGCGCAGCATTTGTTGTGAAATTGGCACTTACAGGGACAGGAAGAAATGCCAGCGGCCCGCGAATTGACTAACTTTTATTACGGAAACACTTATTGGATTACATGTTCATAATAATGTCCCAATAATTACTATTTAATTGTTATTTAAATAAATATATGTCCCAACTAAATTTAAGATTTTTAATCTTTTGTTTTAAGAGTGTTCTGATTACAAAATTATTAAAAATACTGCTATTTATACAATTTTGACCTATTGTATATCGATAATTAAAAGTAATAGGGTCCCGCGTGATAGTCGCGCGAGTTGCAGCCAGGCTCACAACCGTAAGGTTCGGAATCCGCCCGTGGCGGCTATTTACAAAGGATATATGCAGCATATAATCTTAGAAGTTGGTCCGATGTATACAATAAAATAATAATAATAATAAATGTATAAATTAGCGCTATTCGAACTGTGAATAGTTAGTTTTGTTAAGGTTGTGAAGTCCTGCTTTTACAGGCTAGGCCGTAAGAGTGTTGCTAACGAAAAACAATAAATTTGACATTTATGTTTAACTCATAATTTAAAATATATTTACAACCACGTGCTACTGCATGCATATTTATTTATAGCAACCACTTAACAAATGCATAATAACATGATAAAATAAATAAATAAATATACCATCTCGCCAATTTTAATTATAAAAAAAATATTTTTGTTCCATGATTAGTACGTCTTATAGAATATACCCTTTAATTTTTTTCCGAAGTACAGATACACCCAGTATATTTGTAGTACCGTCGGTACGGTGGTGTGAATAGCGATACGGAATTCGAATCCGGAGATCCCGAGTTCGAATCTCACTCAAACTAAATAGTTATTTGTGTATTAAGAGCGTAAAGTGATTCTTTGTTACTCGAGCACGGTAATTGCAGCGCGAGCCGAAGGCGAGAGCTGCAATAGTGCAAGAGGAACAAAGACACTTTACGCTCGTGATACACACATAATTTTTTCTACGATTGCATCTTAAAGTTATTAAAAAACGTAGGTATACGTCTAAAACTAAATTCGTTTTGTTAACTGTCAATATGACAAGTTTCTGTTTTGTTTGTATCCCTGGTAACTATTGAAATAATCTTTTTCGCGCGTTGCCATTGGAAACGCGCGAATTTAACGTCTTTTTCGCGCGTTGCCATTGGAGACGCACAAAAAAGATATTTTTCGATTGTTCCACAGAAAACGTCAACTTTACGATGACAAATCAGAGCGTAATTGTCATCTTTTCATAGCAATCGTAGAAAAAATTATATGAACTACTACACTGCGGCTCGGTGAGTGCGGACCCTGTACTGTAATTGTGATTAAGTTCTTGTTGTACAGCGTAACATAAATAAATAAATAAATAATATGTTTATTCACATGTTTCATTTCATAGGTACTGATAAATATAATATATTTTAATTTTTCCAAGCGTGCATTTATATCCATAATTTTGAGAAGCACTGGTATAATTCGATGTCTATAATAAAGCGTTAAAGGTAACGAATTGTTATGTTTAAAGTAATTTCATTAAAATTAAACTAAATCTTTTCATCATATTTTAGAAAAATATAAAAAAGTCATATTAAATAATTATTATAAACTATTAATATTTATTTACATCTCTAAAACGAGGTCCGCTAATAAATATTTTCCTTGTTCTAAAGTCCAACAAAGTTATAAAACGATTTGAAACTAACCAAGTAATAAAATATAAATATTACGACTGAATAAATATTATTATAAATTTACTTCAAAATTTATAAATATACAAAAATTTGCAGATATAAATACATGCTTATAACGACAGAATAAATAAACTAAGTGTTCTGCTACATAAACACGGAAAACTCCATTTCTATAACATGGGATAGTTGGTTCGGACAGTGGATTTGAGAATCTGGGTTTGATTCTCACAGCTGGCAAACAATTTTCACCACATTAATTACTCTAGTTGCTTCCCCTCCTTTAACATCTTCTGGAGTCGTGATTTTACGGTTGGTATTCGCACTTCATGCTCATAAATATATCATTTACCGAGATCTGCAACGACAGAGTGCCATACCCAGTAATGAATAAAAGGCGTGATGATATATTTGATTAAAACAATACATGTACATAAGTAGGGTAAATTACATTATGCTGTGTTTGCACGTAGTAAAAGAATGTCATTGGATATAGTACTGCTGCAGGTGTGAATTCATGCCATTATTACAGTGGTTTAAGTGCAGAATTTTATGTTTGAACAATTCCGTTTTAACCAAAATTCGGATTAGCATGCATCACGGATTAAGAATATATTGCATTGTATGCTACGAGGGTTTATCTTGCCTTGGATTTATTGAATGAGATAGTAGATTATAATTCTACCCTACTTCTCGTTGCCTTTTATTTGGAGAGATAAATTCATGCCTGAATTTTGTAATAAACAACACCTGTGTTCTCGATTAAATTCGTTATTACCTACAGTTATACCACAAAAACAATAATTAACAATAGCTTTTGAAATTATCTACGGCCAAAGAAATCTTGGTTACAAATTCAAATTATTTCTACTAATAATGTGATAGAAACTAGACTGAGTGAACATGAAAAAATGTGTTCCTTTTTGTCATTCTAATGATTGGTTGTACTTTCACAAATTAAATTTTAACAATAAATAAATAAATATATCACCACGCCTTTTACTCATTACTGGGTGTGGCACTGTGCCTAAGCAAATCTCGGTAAATGATATATTATTTTCGCGAGAAGTGCGGTTACTAGCCGTCAAATCACGGCCCTCAAAGATATTAGTGGAGGAGGAGACACAAGGATAGATTTAAATTGGTGAAAATTGTTTGTCGGCTTTGGGGATCGAACCAGGGTTCTCGAGATCCACAGATCGGCTCGATACCACTGAGCCACCTACCCCATAAAAATGGTTTAAATAAATAAAAGCAAAGCGGAATCATTTGCCATTTAAAGTAACAGACATTCTGTCAAATATTATGTTTGATTTTATTTATTTATCTTCGGATAAAATTCCTGCAAAATAATTATTGAAAAGAAATAACATCAGAAAATGGCATTCAGTATAATTATTTCCATTTGTTCTATGATTTCGATACGATAATATTGTACATATTCAGTTGATAGTTAATGGGAACTTTATCCAGAAATGGAAACCTGTCCTTAAGTCTAAAATTCAACTATTGGCGATGCAACTGGCCATAAGATTTATATGTTTATTAGCTTTAAGTTTAAATTAGGAAGTGCGAATGTAATATTTTATAATTTAAATAAATAAAATATATCATCACGCCTTTTAACCATTACTGAGTGGGGTACTCTGCTATAGTAGAGCTTGTTAAGTGTATATTATACGCGTGAAGTACGGTTACCAGCCATTAAATCACGGCTCCAAAGATGTTAGTGGAGGGAGAGCTACAGGGGTAATTTTAATGTGATGAAAATCAGTTTGTAAGCTGTGGGTATAAAACTCAGGTTCTTCAATTCATAGTCCGACGCGTTGCCACAATTTGTCGAGAGTAATACCGTAAGTGATTTAGTATTTTTCGAACAAATTTGTATTTACGAGAACGTGAGAAATTTAATTTGGTGAAAATTGTTTGTCGGCTGTGGGGATCAAACCAGAGTACTCAAGATCCACAGGCAAACTTGATACCACTGAGCCACCTACCCCTTGTACATATGTGCATGTAATTCCAAAAGTTCTTATTCTGTACATCAATTTGTACGTGAAAAAGTGTGATTTATTTTATCAAGTGAAACATAAAATGAATAAGAAATATTAATATATATTAAAAAAAATATATCATCACGCCTTTTTACCGATTACTGGGTGTGGCACTCTGCCTAAGTAGATCTCGGTAAGTGATATATTTTTTTGCGTGATGTGCGGTTACCAGCCGTCAAACCACGGCCCCCAAAGATATTAGTGGAGGGTAGATTTAAATTGGTGAAAATTTTTTGTCGGCTGTGGAAATCGAACCAGGGTTCTCAAGATCGACTCGATACCACTGAGCCACCTACCCCAATATAAATTAATATAAATATAACAAAAAAATCGAATATTATAGTAAAATCATAAAAATTTTAACCAAAATAGTTGTCTTAAAAAATGTTATCAAAAATGTAACTGTCCAAACATCAATAAAAGTAAAACTATTGAACATAAAATTGTTTTAAAAAAATATTTACTATCTCTTAATATGTAAACACTATAAAATTGTAGAAATATGCAACAGCAATTGGAAAAGCAACTCAACTACTAGTAACCCAGCCCTAAACTTTAACTGCATTTTGGAAAGAAGCAACAAAGTGTGGTAGAATCCCACGTTAAAAAAGTCACTCAACACTGATTTTACTTTAAAATTGGGGAGTCCTCTGGACGTTAAACTTTTTTGTGTATCGTGGCGTCGGCTGATTTGTATTGCACTATGTCTTTCACTTAAGGTATAAGCAGGTCAGTCCAGCTCTTGCCAGAAACTGAGCGGAGTGTAGTGTATTGTCTTTATGTCTAGGGTGCATGGTCCAGCCTGGCGATTCTGTTCGGATATTGAATAATTATTAGTCAATACTTAGCAAAATGGAAATAAACCAGGATTGGCTCTAGGGCCCGCCATGTATCTCTAACAGAACAGAACAGAACTATAAAATTGTAGAAATATGTATTAGCAACACAATTTTCATGTACATAATACTTGTCACTTTGGAATTATATGCATATATACTTATTAAAAATATATTCTATCTATACAATAAAAATCGCACATTTAATAGCGACATATGTATCATTATTCACTAGTTTGACAGTTACGGAACATATTTAAATTTGAGACATCAAAAGGAATTGTTAAAGTTTAACACATTCACTAAATCTGCCCGGTAAATGTAATGGGTAACAATGATAAGTTACTCAATCTACTTCTCTAGTAACCGAGATAAAAATAATAAAATCATGCTATTTATGAAACATAATTTAGTTTAATGTAACTAGATATAATAATTTAAAAAGACACTCTTCATTCTTATGAAAATGTATAAAGAAAATTACTGTATAATCATATTCTTGTCATAAAACTAATTTCCTAACCTCATTTATAACTTAAATGAATTCTCATTTTGCGATGTCACAAAAATAATTAGGTATACAAAGATTCTTACCTGTGCCATTGCCGACATGAAGAGAGGTTTTCTTGTAGGAAATCTCTTCTTAGAACCAGCAAGAATCCTGGCAATTCTGTTAGTTTTCGTGAACAAGGACGCGTATATCATCGCAAAGCTGATGCCCGGAAGCAGACGACTCATTGCGCATGACTCGTACGAAGGCTTGGCCAAAATCGGAAACGACGCGGCGTGGGAAATGGACATCCCTGCAGAATTTAAATTTATAAAATAATATGAGATCTAATACATTTTAAGACATAAAGTTGAGCATGTGTTTCTGACAGGATTATATTCGGAATTTTGAATAAGTGCATGATATATTTTAACGCGTTAAATAAGTTACTACCAAATGTTACTTTTATTTCCATTTTGAATGAAATAATTTTCACGAGTAAAATACTTTCGCTAAGAACTGAAAACCATTATAATTTTCTGAAGTATTAACTATTAAACTTTAAACATTTCTAATTTCAGTTTTTTTTATAAATATTGGGAAATTGAGCATGGTTAAATATTTTATAGTAGGGTTGAATTAACCGAGGTTCTATATCAAGAACTCTTCTTTTTTATGGGGTAGGTGGCTCAGTGGTATCGAGTCGGCCTGTGGATCTTGAGAACCCTGGTTCGATCCCCACAGCCGACAAACAATTTTCACCAATTTAAAAAATCTACCCCTGTGGCTCCTCCTCCACTAATATCTTTGGAGGCCGTGATTTGACGGCTGGTAACCGCACTTCACGCGAAAAAATATATCACTTACCAAGATCTGCTTAGGCAGAGTGCCACACCCAGTGATGGGTAAAAGGCGTGATGATGATATTTTTTTTCTTTCATATAAATAAATTATAAAATTGTTAGTTCTGTACAATTTATATACCACAAGAATATTTATTTTACGTTGTTATACATTTTTAATTCCAGTGGTGTATCCAAAAATTTTACCAAGGAGTTAATGACATTATTGTTTTCGGTTGTCATAAATACAAAACATGACAGGGAAACAATGAATCCACAACAATCTTTGATATTATTTTAGAAAATTAAAAATTAAGTAATTTCTTGTAGTGTAAAATATATTCACTAGAAATAATTTATATGGCAAAACAACGTTTGCCGGGTCAGCTAGTAAATATATATATATATATATATATATATATATATATATATATATATATATATATATATATATATATATATATATCATCATGCCTTTTACTCATTACTGGATGTGGCACTCCGCCGTAGCAAATCTCGGTAAGTGATATATTTCTTAGCGTGAAGTGCGATTACCAGCCATTAAGTTACGGCCTTAATATGTTACTGGAGGGGAGCAACAGTTTGTAGGCTGTGGGAATCTAACCCGGTTTCTGAAAGTCACAGTCCAATTCGATACTACTAAGCCACCTACCCCATAAAAAATAGTATACAGGGTGTTAAAAAAGTTCAGGGACGGTGAAATATCTCGATAAATACACATCGAATCAAGAAACAAAAAAACACGTGTTTCATATTTTGCAAAAACCTATCTATGCACACCAAACATAAACCCCAACTCCAACTCCCAGGGGGTGGGGCGGAGGGCAACTTTTGAACCTTAAATGGGAACCCCCATTTTTTATTGAAGATTCGTATTCTGCGAAAAAAAATAAGTTAATTTTATCTGAAACTTTTTTCCAAATCGGAATAGATCGCCTCTAATAGCAAAATAAGTTTTAACATGATTCTGAAAGAAAAGTAAAAAATGGCCTAATATCACAAGAAATAAACATTGAATCAAATATAACTTAAATGAGGGTTCCCATTTAAGGTTACAAAATATATGCTGTTAAATGTTTTTTCCTGAAATATAAAACACTCTGTATGTAGGTAGTATTTACGATGTTTAAATAACTTTTGAATTTGCGTAAATAGCAGTTGAATATATAGTACATGACATCAATGTAATAATACGAGGAATGATAAATTTAAAATAACAATAGGTAGAGGTATACAAAAACAAAAGTTTTTCTTACAATAATTTTGTTTTTGAAACGTTTTGTATGGTCTGTCTACATAGCGTAGCTCTAGACCTTATTATGTTTTGGTTGGTCAAAGTTTATATACATTTTCAAGTTAAACGTAACATCGTTATTTTAGTACTTGAATTCTATGAGTAGTATAATATTTAAAATTACATACATTTCATTATTTGATGTGACAGAAAATACAAATTCCTTCTGAAGAGATTCTTATGTAACATAAGAAGCATATCAAATTTCAATGTTCTCAACATCTCAAAACTTAAGAGAGCCTTTTATAATTTCAAGTACCATCCAAACTTTCACCGAAACAAGAAACAATCGATCGAAAAAACTTTCATCAAACACTTTTTACAATTCCGTGAATTCGTTTTACATCCTCTGGCGATTGATTTCCGACTAAGAACAAAAGCCAAATGTGACATAATGGCGGAAAGCACGAAAGTGGTGGAGTATTAGTGGGGTTAAGTGTGTGCAAAGTGCGTGGACTGCAGACTCACCTGCCAGGATTAAGTAGGAAAGTTCCCGCGTAGAAGATTTGACGACTGGCGTGTCGTTGTACCGCAGAAACACAGTGGCGCTGAATGTTGTGGTCAGAAAGCCCAAACATGAGAAGACAATTGCGACGATGGCTTCGGTGTCGTGCCATTGCATGAATTCTATTGCTACTGGAAGACATTCTGTAACATATTTTAAAACATATTGCCTTTGTTAATTATATGCTGGGATGAAAAATATAACATACCCGATAAAGTCATAATAGGGATTCAACTATGATGTCTAATACAATAAACGTAACGATATTTTAGTAACGTTATATTTCATAGAAAGTTATTTTTTCTACTTCCGTTAGGAAATAGACGTTTTATTTCACTTATTTGAGTTAGGTAATGAACTGCATTATTTAACTAGTGAAATAATGAGGTAACATAGAAACACAAAAAATTAAGATATCTTGGTAGACGAATTCTGATGTGTTATTCTTTTATTTTTTGAATTTATAACTGTCATTAATATGTCAAAATTTCATAATTTCAAAAACGCTCTTTCGTATTTATTAGAACGGAAGTAGAAAAATATTGTATGAAACCAGTAAGGAAATAGGTTATTAAATTACTTATGTGTTTACAAAACTCGGCTACGCCTCGTTCTGCAAATTTCACATGCGTAAGATAATAACCTTAATTTCCTTACTAGTTTCATAAATAGCTATTATAATGTTATTCTCTATGAATTATATTCTAATATTTGTGTTCTGTAGTATGGTATCGGCAGCACAATAAAAAATGTTTGTATTTAAAATATAAAAATTAAATTTGGTACTGGTTTTTAAGATCTATACTTTACACATCCCAAAAATATATAATTGATTTTTTTCAGTTACAAAAAAAATAAAATATTTTTCTACTTTCGTTATTAAAATATCATTTTTGCATTGGTTTCCATGCCTTTATTCTGCCGTATTTGGAAATGGAAAAGCCGGCTGTAAGTCAATTAAATGATCAAAAAACAAAAGTGTCATTTCAAGAGGCGATTGTATTTATAATATTTAGTTTTAAAAAAAAAGTATTAGCAACAAACGAAAATGCGAAACCGATAATTTTCTAAAACAATAATTATTGCTAAATGGTATCAGATACAGAAAAAAGCTCTTTTTGCGTTACATACAAAAATTGCATTTTTAAATGGAACAATACTTACAAAATATATAGTAAAATCCATATTTTTATTTCTCATTTAGTACTGTTTTTTTTTCACATTCTAAGTAAATACGAATTACTATTTGTAGCAATAATCTGCCGTTACAGAACTAAGTAAGTGATATACAGAATGTTCTTATACTTTGGGAAAAAATTAAGGACATATGTTATATGACGTATTTATCATAGAGCAAACAAATATTTTTTTAATTGCAAAATTAAGGCTGGTTTACCTTAAATAAACATATTTAGTATAAATGGTTTGATAGATACTTCTAATATATTAATAATTAAATTATAATTATAAATACTACAATAATCAATTAATTCATTATACAATATCAGACAAATGACTGTTCGTAATGTTGCCCAGTGGCACTAAAAATGTATAGTTCAAAACCATGTTCTGCATTTTGCGAATTAAAAAAAATATTTAGGTTTATAATTAGTACGTCATATAATTTATAGGTTAGACTCAATACCCGTATACATTCCAAATCCGAATAATATGCTCCATAACCCAATTTCTGGACATGATCTAAATTTTTATTTTTTTTAGTCGACCTGTGGATCTTGAGAATCCTGGTTCGATCCCCACCGCCGTCAAACAATTTTCACCAATTTAAATCTACCTCTGTGGCTCCCCCTCCACTAACATCTTTGGGGTCGTGATTTGACGGCTGGTAACCGCACTTCACGCAAAGAAATATACCACTTACCGAGATCTGCTACTACAGAGTGCCACGCCCAGTAATGGGTAAAAGGCGTGATGATATATTTTTATATTTTTTTTTATCTAAATTTATCTTTAATTAATTAATATTATATTAATAAAGTCACTATACACCATGCCTGACTTATTTATAATATGTATGATATAGTTTCAGTCTAAACTTATACTGAGAATTTTTTTTCGAATATTATCCGAATTCGGGTACTGGTGCTAACATATACACTTACAGGCAGATTCATAAAGCGGATGAGCGCTAATACTACTTTCTTTTTCCAATTTAAGAAACAAGTTTACTTTAATCTGGATTAAAAAGATTGTCAATTCGTATCAAGTTTCATTCAATTCATGAATCTGTTTCAATTTAAATCAAAGTTACTTATAGAAAATATTAAAAGTGATATTAATGCTAATCCGCTTTATGAATCTGGCTGTTAACTTTTACCCGAAATATAAAAACATAACCTGCAAAGATGTTAGTGAAGGGAAAGCAATAGAGGTAAAAGGCTGTGGAAATCGAACTCGCGATTTCAAATGAGCTATCTACATTATTAGACAGAAAACAGTTTGCCGAATTTAATAATTTATTTTGTTAAAATATATGTAATGTAATGAAATATAGATAAAATAAATAAGTTAAACAGAGCAGAAATTTGATTGTGACATTAATTTAAGACAGACATTTCCGTTTCTTATTCTTTTTTTAAATCATTTTATATTTTCCTTGTTATTCTGGTATTTTTTTATTTGCACTCAATTTAACTTACTATTCACATAAATAAAAATCAAAACAAAATGTGAAATGTAAACTTACGAGTCTTGGTTTCGTTGTCAGGAAGAGACCCAGGGGAACAAGTCCTGCAGGACGATTGTCCTGGTTTGTCGGGGTCCTCCCAAAGGATATCAGTGCTTGAACAAGCTACACATACCCAGCAGCATCTTTTATCCTTGCCGCCTTTTTGCACATTCTAGAAAAGGAAATATTAACATTATATATAAAAGCATTATATAAAAATAAAGCATTTTAAAATAGATCTTAATTGCTTACTTTTTAAAATGAATATATATCATTCTTATTTTCTGCTTTTAAAGCAATGAATAAAAATAGCGAATAATTGTCATAATTCATCTTAGTTTCAACTTGAAATGATACTATTGTTTATAATGGAATTTGTAATTTAATATGCAGGAAAATTTTTATCTCGTATTACACAAGTGAGAGCTTTTGTAGAAGAAATATTGCTGTTGGAAAAGTTTTTAAAGTCTTCGAAGTTATTTGAGACTATTCTACGAGGAGTTTTTACAAAAAGTTTGCGGAAATTCCGGAAATTGTGTGTAATACTTTTATTTGATTATGTTGTATGACGTACAAATACAAATACTATGTATCTATTGTAATAATATTTAAAGAAATTAGTTAATTTGAATTTTTATTATTAAAATTTAATGTTATTATCTTTATTTCAGTTCCTCTTAAGTTTTATAGTTCAAATATTTTCAGTGTTTTCAATTTATAATAATAAAAACGTATATGTATATACAAGGAATCGAAAATTTTTAATTAAAATTTCATATGTAGATAGCAGCAGTTATTATATATACAATAAGAAACAGTTTTAAACATTCAAATTTAAAAATAGGATTATTGCTAAAAATATGGTAGAGCGATGAATAATTATCAATTAAGGTATTAACAAACTTAAAATCGAGAAAAATTTGTTTCAAACTAATCTACAAAAAAGTTCTATACCATATTCAATGTAGTAAGTAACATAATATTTAGCATCACATTAGATTTCAGGAAATAATTAAAACACATCTTTGAGAATAACTCGCAAGCTCGGAACTAGCAAAAATGTAAATACCGTGGTTTGCGGAAATGCAAACATATGTAACATCCAGAGAATTTCAAGATTTTTAATTAAACCAACAGCCGTCTTAAATCCCAAATGTTCATTACAGTGATCACATATTTGAAATACTTTATGAATAAAACATAATTTTGATCGGGCGAGATAGGTATTGATATTGATTAGGTGACGTCCCTTTTCGGTCATTTTCTATTCGCCCTTTGACCCTTAAGTGTCTCTTGTTTTGTTTTGTACAGTTGGCAAACTGTTTTACGTACACATTTACCTATAGTACTTACTAAGCATTATTTTGCAAAGCTAGAAATAGTTTAAAAGGTAAATATTTATAAACATTTAAACGAAGCGAACATTTTGAGGTACAAACAACGAAATTAATTTAAGTCATTTATGCTGCGTTTGTGCCTCTTTGTGCTTTATAAATAAAATCTATGGGTCCAATCATCTCCGAAATATAAGCGTTTGAAAAAGGTCCACAATTTCATACTTCATTGAAAGCACAAACGACGAGTTTAAGTTCATTCGTTTGTATCCGTTTGTGCTTCGGAAATAACTTCACGTATTATTGAAAGCACAAACGAAAAAATGTAGATGAATCGTTTGTACCTATTTGTGCTTCATAGTCAAAATCAGCGCGCCCCTCAAATCTCCAAGATAAGGATTTCAATAGGATTCGCCACCTGCACGCTTCATTTTAAATACAAACGACAAACTATTTAATTCAGTCATTTGTGCTTTCTTTGTGTCTATTTGTGCATCAGCGGACTCAACCATTTCCGAGATATAAGTAATTTAAAAGGACTCGCCAACTTCACGCTTCAATGGAAGCACAAACGGTGAAATTAAGTCACTTTGTTTCTAGACCACAGGTCGAGATAAAAAAGTCATTCGAACATTTTTTTAAATTATTAAAAACGAATAATACAATAAATATTGGTTTATTTAAGCAAATTAAAAAAATATATGTATTTGGTTCTATTGATGTGTTGTAACCAATGGAACGGGAGAAAAATAATTTGAGACCATGCGCGAAATACTCATTTTGCGCACTAGAATGCAAAACAGTGTGCAAAATACGCGTAGTCATGGTAATATAAATGATTTTAAAAATCACGTAATACGCGTATTTTTTGATAGTTGCAGAAAAAAATATTTTGAAAGTCTGTTTGCAAACTTCGACTAGTTGGAGTCCTTTAGAAGAAAAATAACTTTGTTAGTTATTATCGTTATAGCAAAAGAATAACTAATTGATTTTTCAAGGGTTTAAATACGAAATACTAGCTATAAATAATGAACACCTGTCACTTTATTGACAAGACAAGAAGGGAGTCTCAATTCTCGAACAACTTGTTAAGCATGAGGATTTCGAGAGCCGTACCTAAGAGACACAATGTCGATTAAATTCGGCAACACGGATTTAATAAAGTTTTTGTTTTTCTAAAAAAAATGCTTTGTGAATTAATAGGTTTGCTCAGATGTAACAACTTTTAATATGTTTTCATTAGAAGAGGAAAAGGATATTTAAAAAATATTTTATGAAATTCTTGAGAAATCTGCTATCGCGGTAGAATTATGTCATACGAGATTTCCTAAAAGACAGCAACCACATAGAATATATTTAAAGAAGTTGCAGAGATTATTTAGAACGGTATTATAAATAAGCGACTGTGACTAGGAATGGAAATATAAATAAGCAGGAATCCAGTCAAAATTATCCGTGTATTTTTCTAAGCCAACGTTTCGTTGCCAAATGCAACCTCACCAGGGCAAAGCCAAAAACAGATGTAAATAGTTACAATAATATAATAGTTATTTACATTGCAAGACCGTTATACAGAAATTTACAGGCGAGCATAGAAAGGTAACGGGCGAGCGCTAGCGAGCCTGTTATCTGTGTGAGCCTGTAAATTTCAGTTAACGGTCGAGCATTGTACAATGTTTTATGTGCATTTGAATCGCAATATATGTATATTTAATCAAATTAATTGCAATAGTATAACGTAATAACTAAAATGTTCAATCAAGGTAGACTTTGAAAATCTGACAGATTTTGTTTAATCAAAAAATATTTAAGTGTCAAACGTTTAAAATTAGATATGTTGTCATGATAACCAATGTCAACAGCCCGTTATAATTTTTACACGGGCTAGCACGTTATAAGTCTCGTAACCCCTAGAGACAGAGTTAAGTAAACAGTTCATTACGATTCAAATGTACGTAAAAAATCATACAAAACATGAAAAAAGATGCAGTCAATAAAAGTAGAAAACAAAATAACGTCCAAAGCTTCATCTAACAGGTTCGTATTAAACAGTGAAAAAATATTTATTTATGTCCTACAGACAGGTCGAATGACGAGCCCTTGCACCTGTTTTTTTACTTTTATTGACTACATCTTTTTTGATGTTTTGTATGATTTTTTATATTATTGTAACTATTTACACCTGTTTTTGGCTTTGCCCTGATGAGGTTGCATTTGGCAACGAAACGTTGGCTTAGAAAAATACACGGATAATTTTGACTGGATTCCTGCTTATTTATATTTCCATTATTTAGAACTACGGGCCAAATTAGAGAATCATACAACAAAGAACCAAATTTAATAAACGAAGAAAGTTGTTATTACTGGTTGAACCTCGAGTTGAACTTAACTTCAGTTTTTCTATCTTAAGTTTAAGGGTCGGTAATAAAATCTCAACAAAGTTTCTAATAGAAACAAAAAATATCGTATTGAATTCATAATTCAAATTATGAAATTTATATTAACTGTCATTTTTTAATGTGCTATTTTTTATTTGTTAGATGAATAAGTTTATTAGAAACTTGGCAAATTGAAATATCGACCCTAAATATAAAATTTTAAATTTAATTTTTGGCGGTGTAACTGTCCAGTAAACGTGAAAATCTATGAAAATTACTATCTGCGGTGCTTTCTAGTATAAAATTTTCAGCTTTGTAAAAACCGCTTATATCGCCAAATTTTCTACCAAACCTTCAAACAGAGTTTCGTAAACCAATCAACATCATTATATCCCATCTTCTCATCATCCGAATCAACCCATAGCTAAATCTACTCCCAATCATTCTTACCTTGTACTCTCCCACTCCACAGGGTTCAGAGCAGACGGATCGGACGCCCCCGGGTCCTGCGCCGGGGCCCTGCTGCAACGTTCCGTTAAACTCCAGCGTGCCGTTGTTCCAGTCGCCTACCTGAACAGAACAGACAATGCTAAACTTTCCTTTTCCACCACCACAAACAGACCAACACTGGCCAAGCGGCAATCGTATCTCAGATGCCTCTGCCGCGATGCTGTGGCTATCGTTATCGTGTTCCGAAACATGGCTATTGTGGTTGGGGTGTTGTTCATGTTCAAATGAATATAGATACTTTTTGATAAATGAAATATTTGGATGAGTTTGAAGTTGAAATGGAATTTATAAATAATTGTTTGACATGAGTTATATCAGTTTTTAAATAAATGGAGTTTTGTCCCGAAATAATTGTTTGTCGTTAATCAGCTTATTCATTTCAATTAGTTACTGAAAAACATGGTGTTTTTATACTTCAGGGAAAAAATAAGAGTACATATTATTTGATGTAAAAACATTTTTTCACAAATTTGCAAAAATAATTGCAAATTACAAATATTTTCGAGCCACTGTACTGATAAGCTACAGTAATGGATAAAAATGAGTAAGAATTAACCATTGAAAGAAGCTACAAGGTATCAGAAAAAGAGGCCAACCGGACATTACTGGAAGACGCACAGTCTGAAAGAAAGCGGAAAAAACATGTCGGGAAATCAAGGCTTTCGCCCACAACCTAATCCGATGGAGGAATTTCGTCGAGACCCTATGCTTCTCCTGAGAAACGAAAGAAAGAAACAAACAAATATATATATATATATATATATATATATATATATATATATATATATATATATATATATATATATATATATATATATTTGAAATTATATTTTCTTAATTGGAACAGGTAGATAGCCCGAAATATTCCCTTTTCATCGATATAACATGTTCCTAAGTTAAAAATAAATAATATTAACATCTTTAATATTGAAAGTCAAGAGTATCAATAAAGCAAACAATAACTTTTTTTTGTTTCACAGCCTATCTGAAGTTTTATTTGTGCAATTATTTTTACGAATTTCGGAAAAATTATTTTTGCATTGCAATCAGTACATCAAATGACATGTGCCTGAAATATATAAACATTCTGTATGTGGGTCAAGTGATAAAATGAATATAAGGAATGTGCCAACACTTTCAAACCAGAAGGGCCGACTTTTTAAATTTTGTGAGGTGTACTTTCATTCTGAAATTTATGATAAAAATATTGGTATTATTCACAGTAACGACATAAAAAGGATATATCAATAATTTAGTAAATAAATTTCTAACCACTAAAGCGTAACCTAAGTTGAAGCATCTTGTCCTACTTGTGATTATAATAATGAAAAATTACAACAAGAAAAGATCACAACAATAAAAAATTACAACAATGAAAGATTACAACAAAGAAATATTATAATTTCAACAATTAAGTGACCAGTAATTTGAACATATGAATTATCATTGTTGTGGAACTGAATTCAGCAACACTATTCTCTAACTTCTAACTTATGCTCATAACAGAATATTTTGATTTTGCTCACGATTTTGTGGATCCCGGAATGACCAATCGTGACCCGATAAAAATCACGGCCCGCGCCCAGTTCTATCACTTATCAGTGCCTATGTTTCTACGCATTATTATAATCATAATTATTATAATTTAAAAATTATTATATATTATTCTAGTGAAAAATAAAATTTAGTATGCATCACGGACGTTACTAAATGATAATTCCTCGGGCCAGAGACCTTTGGGTTGAATACATTAATTCTTAGTGCATTATCATCATCTACTTAACTACCTTGATGCATAAATAACTATTATTCATTTCTTAAAATAGAGACTTAGATATTTATAATTTGATATTAATTCATATTTAGCTCTAGATAAAATTGAAATGAAAAACTGATTTCATAAGCAAAAAAAATTGTTCTCCTATTCTATTTCACTACATTCTAATGGCAAAGAGTAAAAACTACAAATAAATTAATCATTGAAATTGCATGTAAGTTGATTTACATGAGAGTTTAAATGTACCCTGCGGCATCTTGGCGGTGTTATAAGAAAGTAAGTTTGCTGTCTGTCCCTTTGGTTGAGGAGCGCTGATCAATTTGAACCTAATCTAAGTGGTGATAGTTTATGAAACACCCAGGGAGATACCGAACCGAACAGACCAACAACGAACAACGGAATATTGGAAGTTACACGTCTGTAATGCAGTAACCTACATTCCACCACGGAAATTGACTACACTTCCTCTAAGTCTAAGAGTTTTACCGCATCAAGAATTAATATCATTGATAGAAACAGAAACGTAACTTCTAAAACCAAAGTTTATGTCAAACTAAATGAGAAGTGAAAATATGATAGGTACTTTTTAGAATTTAGAAACTTATTTTCCTGAAAACATAAAGCTGATTTTGTGTGATAACCAGCAAAATGTTTAATGACATTCTAAAACGGAAATGAAACCTGAGACACATTTCCATTATTCGGAAAACTATTTCCTAAATCCATTTTATATCAAATAATAAAAAGCCACCTTATGACAACCTAAAAAGGAGATAGAGAATAAGACATTTCAACCACAATTTACAAAAAATGAAAGCAGATGCTACTAAATAAGAAACCTGTGCTCCGTAAAATGTATAAGAAAAATCCATTATTTATATATTTTCATCATACCTATTTAATTTTTATTATCACGGTTATTATTAATAGAGTATATTTAAAATGGTAAATTAAGAGAAGAATCTATTTAAAAATTACGAAAGAAAATTTGGTGTAACACAGATTAATGAAAAATTAACTGAAATATGAAATACTGATTAAGTAATAAATTACCTGAACGTAGTCGTAAGTACCATCATCTTTGAGCTGAAAATTCACGATGTCATACCTGAAATTAATTAAGATAATTAACGGAGCTTAATTAGGGTTACGCTGAGATTTTTAGTTTTTATTTCTTTGCTGAATGTTCATTCCTACGAGAGACACTAAAGAGTTGAATAATAAATTAACTACGAGCTCTCAAGATTCAACTTTGTTTTTAGTTCTAAAGTTTCCAAAGAAGGAATTTGCTTTATTCTTTATCCTTTTTACGTTTTCAATTGTAGCTTAAACAAATTTTTACAGATAATTGAATTTTTTGCAGAATTCTCAAACATTTTTAATCTTCAAGTACCGGAATAACATTTTGAATTAACTTAATATTTATATATTTGTCATGCTATAAAAGCGACAACTTTCTTAAACTCATTGAACTTTTCTTTTAGTAACCTTTTCCAAAAGTAAAAGATGGTAGATACTAGAAATTATGTTTAGTTTAAATTAGCTGTCATATTATAATCGCGTTTACGCCATTGAGGTACTAATTAAAAAAGAAGAAACTTTGATAATCGGAATATCAGTCTAATATATTTTAAATTGTTACAATTCCAACGTTTCGATGATAACCATCGCCTTCTTCAGGGATATGTAACGTCTAGTAATTAACATAAACAAAATGTTTAAAAATACTGAACATAATTAGTCACAATTTAAAATAATAAATAGTCAAAAATGTTTAAAATTACAACAACTCTTAAATTGTGACTAATTATGTTCAGTTTTTTTAAACATTTTGTTTATGTTAATTACTAGACGTTACATATCCCTGAAGAAGGCGATGGTTATCACCGAAATGTTGGAATTGTAACAATTTTAAAATATATTAGACTGATATTCCGATTATCAAAGTTTCTTCATTATTTAAACAGTCGATCATCGTATTTAATCTACTAATTAAAAAGTTAAATGTTAAGATAAAAAGAACTTATTAATAAACTATTAATAACTTTGAAGAAAACAGTTTGTGAAATAAGACATACGTTACTCATTTTATTTCTGTCGTTTACAAATATATTTAAGAACAGTAAATAGCAATAAACAGCATCTTATAAACTGAGTCTATGAGTAGGTAGATGTTTATTCCACTAGGGTTATTCTATTTTTGTAGGAGAAACTTTATTTGACATACAAAGTGAATAAAAATTCAAAATGAAAAATGTTCCAAAAGCAGTATAAATTTCTTTTACTATCCAAATAATCTCAAGAGTAGTTCACAGCATTAAATTTAACAAAAATTTACGATGCCTCAATAAAATATTGACACAACTTTATTACTATATAAATATAATTTCCGTTTCGCAATAATACAAGCTAACATATATAACTTACCGTCCTGGAGGATCGCCTTTCTTGTCAAATTCCACCACTTCCCCATTGTAATCGAAAGAGACGTTCATGAGATAGTTCTACAAAATAAAACATCTGCGCGTCACCACAGGAAGTCACCAGAAAGCGGAAATTCAAAATCTCCGTAGCAATTTATGCGGTGATATATTTTTAATTAAGAAGTCTTTGAGGAAAATCGCTAGGATGTATTTACTGCAAATTTTTGCAATGATTTTGATTTTGATGTTAATATGGTGAAAATAAATCAACTATATTTTAATATTTATTTTCAGTTAAATGAATAACATCAAAATAAATATAGATGGATCAAAATAAAAACTGTTTATATTTATTTAAAATAAGTTTAAATATGTAAATTTAACATAAATACTAACTAGCATTCTACTACAAATTCAAGAAAAGAAAAACATATTTTTGCTGTATTAATAGTACAGGATGAACTACTCTGAATAAAGTGTGTATGAAATTTAAATTGTATTGATGCGGAAAGATTGTTTCCAACTTTGATGAAGTTTTGTTTGAAATTGGAGTAATTAGGAAACGAAATATTGACGGTAAATTAGAAATTTATGTGTTAGTATTTAATGAGAAATCAATATAAGGGAATGTAAAATCAGAATAGTTGAAGTAAAATTGAGATTTTAAAATAATTTGTTGGTGTTGTTTCAACCTAACGATTAAACAATGGTTTAGTTATTAGATCTTTATTACTTTTAATTTAATTAATTATTAATAAAATAAACTTGATAATAACAAATTAAGCAAAAATATATTTCCCTTTAAAAATAATCTGCAGTGTAATCGGTTTAATTAAGCTTCTATGATTAAAGGAAAACTTTGATCATATTGAAACATATATGTTCATAAATCAACATAATAAAATAGGAATCATTAGGAACAATGTCAATATAATTATTCCATTCTCGAGTAAATCATATACAGGATGTGGCAAAAGTTTGGAAATATCTCAAAAACTAATCAACCAATTGCCAAACAAAAAAATACGTCCAAAAAGTTTTCAAAAACTCTACTAAAAAATACCAAAAAATGTCCCCCACCCACCCCCTGGGGGCCGGAGGGGGGAGGGCAACTCGAAAATTTTAAACGGAAACGTACACTTTTCATTGCAGATTCTAATTCTGCATAAAATTATGTGTTCATGTTGTCTGGATCATTTTTTAAATTCGCGATAGATGGCGCTGTAATCGCAAAAATAACATTTAAAATCTTAAATGACAACCTACATTTTTATTTGCAGACTCGGATTCTACGCTGAAAACAACAATTTTATCCAACAATGGTAATTTTTCAGGTATCATTAATCATTGTTTTTGTTATTGCAACGACATCTGTTGCAATTTTCAAAAAATATCTCAGTCAAAATCAACACACATTTGGTGTAGTATCCGAATCTGCAATAAAAATGTAGGTTACCGTCAAAGATATTGAATAATTCCGTTTTTGCGATTACAGCGCCATCTACCTCGAATTAAAAAAAAATGAGTCACACGAAATAAACACATTTTCAGCGTAGAATCCAAATCTGCAATGAAAAGTGTACGTTTCCATTTAAAATTTTCGAGTTGCCCAGCCCCCTCCGGCACCCAGGGGGATGGGGGACATTTTTTGGTATTTTTGAGTAGAGTTTTTGAAAACTTTTTGGACGTATTTTTTTGTTTGACAATTGGTTGATTAGTTTTCGAGATATTTGACCGTTTCCAAACTTTGCCACATCCTATAGGTATAAATTATACGAGTATATATACGAACGAGTATGATCATTATTCAAAATTATGAACAGCTTTGTTTTTCTAGTTTGTATTATAACTTTTGTAAAACAAATACAATTACAAAAGAACCGAGATAGTTTGTAAATTTAGTATTACTGATCGTCCTGTCTCCATTTAACCTACATTATCTTTTTTATTTATTTATTTGATACGCTATACAACAGGAACTTAATCCCAATTACAGTACAGGGTACGCACTCACCGAACCGCGGTGTGATAGTTCATATAATTTTTAGCTTGAGTGAGATTCGAACTCGGGATCTCTGGATTCGAATTCCGTATTGCTATCCACACAACGTACTGACGGACAATATTTGCAATATTTAAAGTGTACAATGGAATTGTACAAATGAAACTTTTTTATGATTGAATCTAAAGCAGATCACAGGTTTATGATACATACCTGTCATATATTTATCATTGCAGAATTTTGAGTTAAACTATTGTTACAAATAAATAAATTTAAAAAATTCCATCATGTCTTTTGACTAAAATGTGGTATTGGTAGTCTACTGTAAGACATATCGGTAATGATATATTTTGCGTGTAAAATGTGGTTACCAGGCGTCAAATTATAGCTCCCAAAGATGCTTATGGTGAAAGAACCACATGAGTAATTTTACTCGTAAAAAAGGAGAAAATATGGGTTCTCAAATCCACAATCCGACGCATTGTCACAGATGTATTAACGGCATTTTTTATTTTTTTTACTATTGTTGGTTATTTTATATCATAGTCGTCAATATAGGGCAGATAGCTCAGTGGCAATGCGTCGGACTGTAAACCTGGTTTGTTTCTCACAGCCGATTAACTAATTTTCTTAACATTAAAACCCGTACGGCTCACCCTTCATTAACATCTCCGGAGACCGTGATTTGACGGCTGGTAATCGCACATCACGAGTATAAATATATCACATAGCGAGAACTGCCACGGCATTGTACCACACCCAGTAATGGGTAGAAATAAACATGGTGATATATTTATTAACTATAAAAATTTGACAGTTAATTAAACTACTATTTAATGACTTTAATCTTTTGTTTATTTCAAATGTTGAAATAAACAAAAGATTCAAGCCATGTAATTCATCCATTGTTACTATTATATTTTTTACACCTAATTTGTTTATTCCCAGTGTATTTTAATTAGATAAAAAAAGTATTTAAAAAATGTAAATTCAATTTGAATTTTTTCCTCCAAACAATAAATTCATTAAACTTCAACATTCAAATCATATCACTCCATCACTAAACTTTCCTAACATCCATCCAAACTTCCAGTCGACTTCCTTCATACAATCACAACACAGCATCCGTCCTTGCGTCCTCGACACTCTCCAGCAGTTCCTGGCACTCAGAGGTTCCGAGGAACTCCTACCAAGCTAACAGATGTTGACGCTTACCTTGAACAAAGAGCCGTTGAAGGGTAACAGCTGAGGGCAGAGCCCTACCGAGGGTTTTCCACAAACATCCTGTTGCATGGAATGGATGGCGTACGCGAGAGTGTAGATCGCTTTGATGACGAAGCTTAGTTTTGAGTCCTGGCGATACTTTTCTGTCAGGTTTTCGGCTCCTGCAGAGTAAAAGGAAAAATAATTAAGATATGGATTAATTAGCAGATTTTGCCAATAATAAATGTTGCATGCCTAATGCGTATTTCTCGCAAGGATATTTGTTTAAAACGATTTAGTACAAGTATATCGAATGTGAATTCTATAAATTCGAAAATGGGAAGGTTCCTAATAATATAAATTTAGAAGAGTTGGCTTAAGGATTCCTTTTTGTATCGTTATTTTATATAATCAGGACGTTTAGAGCTCTAAATACGGCTCATCTTCAGCTTTAAAGCAAAAGAAATTCTTAAAGCTACTCTTCTTAATTTGGATTCTACAAACTTTGAATTTGTTTTATTAGATTTTTTAAAATAAATAATAATTGAATTAGATTGCTTTGTTCAAGAAAAACAAATTAAGCGAGTCCTATTCATCATACTTATTGTTATTGATACTAATATAATATTTTGTAGTGATATTTTCTGACCCATAGTTTTTCATGAAATGTGAAATGAGATGTTTAAAACACTTATTGCCAGTTGCACCAACAAAACTTAAATATGAAACTTAGTTCAAATAAATAAAAGCTTATCGAATGTTTGACAGTAATATCAATTATTCCACATAATATGTACTTTCGATTAGCTTATATAAAGTTAAATTCAATTTAAAATTTAAGTTCTGTTGGTCAAACTAGCCATTAATTACAAAAGAAAGAAAACACATAATTTTTATAATGAAGCTTTCATAGCTGTATTTCTTTTACATAATAAATAAATTTGCTATAAGAACTATTTCAGCACTAAATAATCTGAACTGTGTTTTACCTTGCAGTAAAATATAATATAATATAAATATAATATGACGATTGGCAACTATACTTCGTAATAAATAAAAGATGTTTCAATAAGTCAGGAAAAAATAGCAGATATTCCATGATATACTGATTTCGGATAAAAAAAGAACTTTTGCAAAATTAAATTAAATGCAGTTTACCTGAACTAACCTTTTTAATTTAAGAGTTATTTCTAATATATTAAAAATTAAATTAAAATTCTAAACAGTAGTCAATTCATTCATAAAACAACATCAGATAAATTACTATTTGTAGTGTGTATAATTTTAATTAAATTATTAATATATTCTAAATAACTACTTAACAAAGCAGCACTAAAATTTGTACTTCATGTGAAGTGTAAATAATTTTACGAATGATTAAAAAAGTTATTTTTTATCCGAGATTAGTATATCATGTAGTATTTAATTACTATCTGTAAATGTAATGTACAGAGAGTCAAACACAAGACTTTTAATTATGTACGAGTAAAATGCGGATGTCATTATTAATTACAATATTCATAATCATAATTAAAGCAAGAAAAATTATATGACAATTTAAAATATAAACATCATAACCGAGTTTATAATAAAACATTTACATACTTCTAGGTTATTTTTGTTTATAAAAAAATATTTCTGGAATGTAGGTGAATATATGACGTATGGCGCAACAATTTTCCTGAGAAATACCAGAACCGGAACCACTGTTACGAGAAGCTTTCAAAACAGCCTACATCATCTCATTCTCAAGTAGATGAGCCGCTATAAAAATGTTATTCATATTGAAGCCTCTATTTTGACAAAAATGGAGGATTGCCCATTACTGGGAGTGGCATTCTGGTACCATGGTCTCGTTCCGTCTCGGTTAAGAATTGGCTGCGGGTCTCAAATTTTCAAGCCTTAAATTATTATAATAATTACAACAGCATATATAAATGAAGGTACCTATATAAATAAATAAAATAAATATATGTATAGCCACGCTCATTAGTAAGTGTGAGACCTTGCCGTAGCATTCTCGGTAAATGATAGATTATGCGCGTGATGTGCGGTTATCAGGGGTAATTTTAATGTCGTGAAAATCAGTTTCTCTGCTATGGGAATCGAACTCGGATTCTCAAATGCACAGTCCGGCGCCTTGCTACTAAGCTATCTACCTCATTGTAGGATTTGAATGAAAAATATTTACTAATTTATTTATTATTCTGTGCCCTCTTGATTGTTACATTAATTTATCATTTCTCAAATATAAATGCTAATCAGACGATTCCTGCATAATAAATACAAAAATGACTTCTTTGTTCCTACAAATTACAGAAGTGAGCCTCCTTTGGAAAAAATCTTTTCAGCAGTTGCCATTTAGCTAAATCACAGCTTATCTGCGGATAAACAGGCTTTCCGGAAAATTAATGCGTTGATCCCAGCCATTACCCGCCCGAAAAAATATATCAAGACAATAGAAAAGCAGTAATCCTTAAAAAGTTACATTGAAATCACATTACATCGTTCACTATTCAACAAACTAAAACCAACTGAAGTTAGAAGAAAGATTGACCTAAATTTTTAAGTCTACAAAACAAAATAATCAAGTGTACGTATCCGATGCAATCTGTAGAATTTTTTGTTCTTTGTTTCGTTCCTGCATTCGGATGAACAAGCAGACTAACACAGTGGCGTCACTACTAGCGGTCCCACAAGAAATGTAAACTTTCATTTTTATTATTGTACGAGTACTATACAGTGCAATCAACGGGAAGTAACGTCCGGAAAATATGTGAACTGAAGTGTAACTTCGTTTTAATCTCTACAAAATATGTCATAACAAACAAAACAACAAAATGTTGATAGATTTTGTTCCTATTAACTATCATTTAAATAATTGTGTCTATACAATTCATCGAAAAATAAATCAACCAGATAGTTCAGTTTTCTTTAGTTATGCTATACCATTCGAGATACAATTTTTTTTGTTAACTTGCAAATTATTACAAATTTCGCAAACACCACTCGACTTTCGGTCTCGTAATGTTTTTTACGTACATTTGAATCGTTTACTTAACTCTGTCTCTAGGGGTTACGAGACTTATAACGTGCTAGCCCGTGTAAAATTTATAACGGGCTGTTTTTGATTAAACAAAATCTGTCAGATTTTCGAAGTCTACTTTGATTGAACATTTTAGTTATTACGTTATACTATTGCAATTAATTTTATTAAATATACATATATTGCGATTCAAATGCACATAAAACATTGTACAATGCTCGACCGTTAACTGAAATTTACAGGCTCGCTGGCGCTCGCCCGTTACCTTTCTATGCTCGCCTGTAAATTTCTGTATAACGGTCTTGCAATGTAAATAACTATAACAAGATTTTTTAATCGCGAAATTTTAACATAATAATTTGCAAAAATAAAAATATTTCAAAAAATATTCACCTTTTTAAATATGTTATAAAGAGAAAAAGTAAGTACTAATTTAAATATACTGTGCCTTAATATTAGATATATTTTATAGGTTTTCTTATATTTACTGGTTTGATACATAATATACAAACAAAAAATAATCTTCATTTGAACAAAGTGCTAGGTATTCATTTCTTATCGTTTTATATTTACTATATTATGGCGCATTAAAATGCTTGAATTGTCTAGTTTTACACGCAGATTCATAAAGGAAGAGAAAAGAGAAAAAAACTATTTATAACTTATATGAAGTTTATTTTTATGTTTTTCTATCACAGGATAATTCGTTACTGTTTAACAATTGTTCATTGGATTGTTATTATTATTATATTTTACAATTTTATTGTGTTTAATCCATACGAAGCAAACCCAGTTTTATTTCAATTAAAATCAAAAATTTATAAACATGATTTTAAATTAATATTTTAGCCCGATTTTTGCGCTTGACAAATTATTATTAAATAATATGTTATTGTAAAATATCCAATATTATATAATTTTATAGTTATTTACAGGAGTTGAATTATCTGTTTTCTGTTATTGATTGAATAAATACAATGAAAAATAATTGTCTGCATATAATAGAAGCTCCATATGTGTTATTGTAGTTTCAATGTTTTATATTCTGTTAGTTATATAAACACAATACGAACTCATTTAATTTGGTTTGAAAATTGTTTCCATGTTTAAATCAAAACAAAATTGTGCATAGATATCACAGAATAATTTAGAAATAAAATATATGTATATATATATATATATAATGCATTCCACAATTTTTTTTTAATGGGCGCCTCTGCAGAGGCTGTATGAAGGTGCGCACAGAAAATTTTATAATTTTTTCTTTTGTTTTGTAAGCAATAGTTCAGAGAAAATAAGGAATGTGTATTCAAGATGTTTTGTTTAAAATTAATTAAGTTCTGAATAAGTACTGTCAATAAATATTCTTTTATCTTCAATAACCATGGCATTCATTCTAATAATTAGTATTTCTGAAAACTTTTGTAGATTGATATTTCTATAAATTTTAGGACATTTGTAGTTACTCATTAAACTATTGTGGTGGTTCGTGGCTGCTTTTTTACTTCCTTGTATGAAATAAAAGAAGTATTGTAATCGCGAAAATTTTCGGTTCTCAGATTTCAGCGGAAATACGCATTTTGGCCATCCCTAAATCCATTTTGACTAATTTCGACGTGACGTCTGTACCTACGTATGTACGTACGTACGTATGTATCTCGCATAACTCAAAAACGGTAAGCCGTAGAAAACTGAAATTTTATATTTAGGACTGCTATAACATCTAGTTGTGCACCTCCCTTTTTGATCATTATATAACTTCCGGAAGTGGTACTTTACTTGAAGCCTATAATAGATATTCATGAAAAACTATATTCAAATATAATTTAAAACTTTCCAAATTTGGTATATAAGACTACTATATCAATGGAAATAACATAATAGATTTTGGTTATAATAGACTAATCTGAAGTGACACATTACATGAAGCTGTTAACATTTTCCTTGAAAAAAATGGTATTATTTTAATTTTAGAAATAAATGCTACAAATAAAAGATTTAGAGAATAAAATAAAATAAAATTTTTAAATTAGCATTTTGCATAAGCGAGATATCTAAATTTAAATATTATATATTTTTTGTTTTTTTAAAATTAAGTTTGCTTGGATTAGAACAAAAAATAAAAAAATAAAAGATTGAATGTCCAATATGTGCAATTAAAAAATTATCTATAGTTTAATACGCGTACAAGGAAGTCATGTGGTGTCCACATCAGATTTTTTTTCTAATACGATCACAATATTTCCGGATTCTTTGTTTAACAATTTATTAATTTATAAAGATCTGAAAGCATGCTTTCATTGTAGTTTATATCTGTGTAGATATATTAAAATTGATACTAATTAGATTTACCTACAATTAATTTACCCTTTCATTAACGTAAAATTAACAAAACGCAAAATAAGTCTCATTATCCGTCTCGTTTAATTCAAATAATTAATCATGAATGAGACCGTCTGCACTTTGCTCCAGTCGCTTCCATCTTTCTAAAAAGCGGGAAATAATAGAGGAAACGCGACTCGCATAATAACCACGTATTGAAAACGAGATTATCGCCTTAGGGTTTTCCCACTCAGCAGTCACCACCGTCACCTTTTACCCCTAGCGGACGCCCTGAAATGATACGATACGTTACGGTTTAATATTCTTCTTCAATATGCATGACTCTGGGGACGCTTCGACTCTACAGCAGGAGACGCCGTAGGCTTTGTGTTTACAGCTGAGAAGAGGGTTAATATGCATTCGTAGGGACCGCGTGACCTTGTAATCTCGTTAGACGCGGGGTTAAAGGCCGTATGTTGTGGGCTGTTGAATTTCCTTAGGGTTTTGTTATCGGGTAATTTAGATGGATGCAAGTTTCATTAAGAATAAGTAGAGGTAATTGGATGGTGTACAAAGTGAATTAACTTTGAAGTTGATGAAGATGTTAAAAGTGAGTTATGGGGTGATTATTTGCATATTTCATATAAGAAAATGTATGAAGCTATAATAGGTTCTCCTGCTGAAATTTACTAGCTCAAAACTCGCAAATACGAACACTATTTGTCAGCGATAACATTATCTTTTTGCGTTACAGGTTCATTTTTCCATATTTATAGGTCTCCTGTTGTCATCTTCAATTTATTAAATTTAGAGTGTTGTCAAAGAAATAATTCAAAACAAGCCAGTTACGATGTGGCCATCTTAAAAACAATGCAAAACAAGCTCGTTTCGATTTATAACGTTTCTAATTTCACTATCATTTTTATTCATAACCTCTCGTGCTCCGAACTATATAGAAACATATTTTTTTAAATTTCGAAATTTGAACCGGTTCAACCAAAAATCCACAAAAAATAAACATGTCTTCACCCATTCTGGCAGTGGCACTCTATCGTTGTATAAATACAAAATAACGTACAAATTCGTCTAAAACTTAAATGTCTGTAAAACTCGTATCATCTAGGTTAGATATTTCGGAAGTCGAAGATAATACAACGAATATTTGAATACAATAACAGCATTTAAAAACAAAATACTCTGTTATTTAGCGGGTGCATAAGATTTAGGGGCAAATACGAATTGTATTCACTCCGGAGCGGCTTTAACGTACCGGCGCTAAATATCTTAATCATATGTTGACAAGCTGTAGCGTCGAACGTTTTAGTCACAGTTTAAGATATTAAATACGGGGTGACATTAGCTTCTTGCATTTGTTCTTGCAACTTAATTTACTTTTTAAATAATGCATAAAACTGAACTTTTTGTTGTCTTAATTTGCGATCGTAGAATAAGTATAGTATGTGACTCGTTTTGTAAAATCTAATGTGAGGTTAAGTAAGGCACTTTATAAATATAAATAATGAAAATATCATTTTCCTTGTTAAAAAAATTATTCATTAAATTCGGAAAAAGTTATCTATAAAATAGATACGACTTATTTTTCTAATTGTTTCCTTTATATCAACTGCTCCGTGTAACCTTATCAAATCGTTCATCGTCTATACAACAACTATCAATCGAAAATTTAAAATAAGGTTAAATTTTAAGTTTCAGATTAATTTGAACGGTAAGAAGACACTATAAGCCTCTTATAATATACTACGAGTCTTCAATTTTATTATACTTGTTTATTGTCATCAAAGTTGGAAATATTCAAGTAAAACAAACAAAAATCACTACGGAAATGTTTCTACCATAAGAGCTTATGAATTATAACGTTGAATACTTCAACGTCATAAGCGTTTTTCTACAAAACTAGATAGTGGATCGTTTTTTAATTTTTAGAATATTTCGATAAGACATCTTTCGTGATAATTACAAAATTTGAAGCAGAATATTAATTTTTCCATGACATTCGCTCCAACCTCCTTTAACTCTTGTGTCAACTATTTTAAGTGTTGTTAACTTTTACCAGTTTTTAGTTAACAAAATAGTTATAAAATCGTTTTATGCAGATCAGGAAAATGTTTTAAATCAATAGTTATTTACGTAAAAAGTCAGGACAGTGTTCAATTACAGGATGAGTCAATAGTTTCATGCCGAACGATAGTGAGGCTTGAAACAGTCTACGAATCCTGTACGACGTTCTACTGACGTGTTATGTATAACATTTTACCTGAAACTTATAAACAAATAAAAAATATTTTAAATTAATTTAAATTAAAAGAAATATTTGACTTACATATTGAGTCAGTATTTTATATTGCTAAGTAACTAGACACTCAAGTTTCTTTCATTACCTGCCTAGGCAGGTAATATGTTATTTTCCTGCTTAGGCATGCAAAACGAAGCTTTCCTGATTCTTAAAGGTCCGGCAAATGTTTATTTTCCTGTCAGTTTCAGGTAAATTTCTTGTATTGAATAAAATTGTATTCATTAGATCGAGGTTGCTAAAAATAGACGAGCAATTGTATTTAAAAACTGCGATGCCAAAGGTGGAGAGGTTTTCTCTAATTTCAATTTAGCGAGTTGCTTTATCAACTTTGAAATAAAAAACTAAATTTCTAATAGCAATAATTGAGATAATTTACCGAATATAATATATGATTGTTGTACCCAAAGTAAGTAAAAGTTTTTCTTAGATGTTTATGCGATGTAGAACTGACAAAAGCGATGTTTCTACAACACCGATACTTTGTTACTAGAAAAACTTTAGTGGTAGCAGAACTTGTTAAAATTAACCATTCATTTTTAATTAATTTCATCTCGGCGTTTTTGTTCGTGGTTATGCGTGGGTGTAAAATCTCTTTACACTTGCCGCGAACATTACAACAAAACAGCCATTGTCAGGTGCGAACCGTTTTGCTCGCGTGCTGCCGCTGACATAGAGGGAGGTTCACAAGTACAATGTTTACACATAAATAACATGGAAAGAAAACATTTGCGAAACTCGACAATAAATTCCCTGCTCCCGTTCTTGCTCCAGTCTACCGTGAAAAGTGCTGAAGCGAACTAAACTGCCCTGCTGTAAGGAAGATGCTCAAAAAATTATTCCGTAGCGTATCGGTGTATTCACGTATTGTTACTCTTCAAGTGACCAGTCAGGCCAACAGACAAGAAACTAGGAGAATGGAGAGGCATGTTGGCAGACGTGTTTTCGTATGCATTGAAATTTTAAATTTGTAATTCAATTCTTTGTAGATGGAGCTCCTATGAAATTTTCAAATCCTCTCTTCGCTCAGATCGGTAGAAGATAAATACTATTTTTTGTATGCATTACATTTTTAAATAACTTCATTAAAAATATATCGAATTACTCCCATTATTATTATATATAAAATTATATAAATACATAATTTGAAATTTAAAATGGGGGAGGTGGCTCAGTGGTATCGAGTCGGCTTGTGGATATTGAGAACCCTGGTTCGATCCCCACAGCCGATGAACAATTTTCACTAATTTAAAATCTACCCCTGTGGCTCCCCCTCTACTAACATCTGTAGTAGCCGTAATTTGACGGCTGATAACCGCACTTTACTGTATTGTCAAGAATAAAACAACAACACGATTTCCACTATAACATAATTAAATAAACTTTAATAGAATGAAAGTTATGTTATATAAAACAAAAATCATCCACTTTCAAATCAGAGACTCTTTATAATCCGAAAGATGCTGAAAGTAATATACAATCAATTTAATTTCAATAAATTACCATTTACTTCACAAACATATGTGCTTTACTAAAACAACTTGCAATTCTAAAGCCTTCGTACCATCAACAAGATGCATCAACATGTGAAGAGAGAGTGAGAGCGATTCTTTATAATTGCTGTTTTTTATAGCTATAAGAGCTGGCCATTACTAACAGAAGTTCTCAAAAATTGCTTCCTCGTCATAAAGTAATGCTTGGCCTTTAAACTAACATTTGTATGGTTACTGATTTCACACCAATTCCAACGCATAAAATCTTCTAAAAACTACATACAAAACAAAGACAACCAGTTTTCTTATGTAGAAAATACAAAATTCTGAACAAATCGTAACAAACGCGAAAACTTTGATTTTAGAATTGCAATTTCTCAACAATAATTTTCGGTTTATTTTTATTTTAAACATTTTTAACACGCTTTTAGCCGCTAAATAATAAAACACAAGAGCACAAGATTAAGTTTAACGTTAAACAAATATAAAATATTATTCGTCACACAGCTCCTTCACGTGAACTTTGTTCTAGGTGAAGGAGTGGGTTATACCATACTGATGAGCTCTAATAAGAGCGATACGCGTCTATGGTTACTAACTGTGCTAGCCAGCCTCTGACGATGACTTGATAAGTTGACTTGGAAGCTGAATTTTTATGAGACTTAGACAAGTGTTTATTTTAATATTTTATTAAACCTAGTTTCACCAAATGAATAGACAATTAATTTTGTCTTTGTTGTTCATATTTAAACAAATATATTCAAGTTAAGATAAAAAATGAAAGTTGCTATTTTTAGTTTGTTCTTAAATATATGAAGCCTTCAACGTGTGTATATAAATACTCGTAAAAAAAAACATTAACATTTATCTTTGTAAGTATTCAGTCTTAAATTGTAAATTGTTTGAATAAACCTAGCATTACTCTTGCTATCTTGTTTTTGGTAGACGGTGGTTACCAATTGATTTGTGGTTAGCGCATGCAGAGCTGTCAGCTACGTTAACTACAACACCTTTGCCCGATGCTCGTTTGCTCGTTGTAGCCGCAGATGTAATTGATCAATCAACAGGAACGGGCAAGGTAACCACGAATTGTAATTTGATATTGACACTGGAATATACAAAGGAAGATGGTTGATATGTTGATGATTTATTACTAATTGTTTTCATGATGATTTAAAGATAGCCAATTTATGTCAGTTATAGTTAATTGAAATTTAGTGATAATTAGAAAAATGAGTGTTTACACAATTATTAGAAACATCTGATGTATTAATAACAATAATTTATGGGTAGTCTTCGTATATTTATTGTTGTATTGTTCATTATGATTTATGTTTTTTTTTTTTAATTGAATGAAATAAATTGGTAAACATGGTAACAATACCTAACTGTCACTCCCCGTTTTAAATGAAACTTGGCATACTAATAGAACTCTAAAAAATATTGAACCTTTATTTTTTATTCTTCCGGAAATTGCTTTTTAGGGGTACAAACTACCCCTGAAAGGTGGTAAAAGCAAGAATCGCCATAAATGAAATTTAATAATACCAAAATATTACGCGTTCAACATTGGTTACCCAGGGGTAACCTCGAAAATAGATTCAGCGACACCAAAAACCCTCGAGTAACTAGTTTTGAACCTAAAACTCTAAAAAAAATTGAACCCCTATTTTTTTAGGGGTACAAAACCACCCTTGAAAGGTGGTAAAAGCAAGAATCGCAATAAATGAAATTAAATAATACCAAAATATTACGAGTTCTACATTGGTTACCCAGGGGTAACCTCGAAAATAAATTTAAAAACCCCCGAGTAACTAGTTTTGAACCTAAAACTCTATTTCAATTGAATATCGTAATTTCATCCCCCCAACACCTTTTTAACCCCTTAAAAAGGAGCAAATGATCAAATTGACCCCGAAAATAGATTTTGGCGATCTCAAAAACCCCTGGATAAGCGATATTCTCAAATCCACAGGCCGACTCGATACCACTGAGCCACCTACCCCATAAAAAAATTTATAATTAACAATATTTCATTATATCTTCTAACAAATATGTAAAATTAACCAAACACAACAAAGATATTTAGCCAAATTCAGCATTATTGTCCAACTAAAGAAGTTTATCTAAAAATAACAACATTGAAAAAATGATACAATGATAGAATAAAAAGAAAATGATGCAAATGAGGGCTGAATTCAGCCCATTATATTTCCAACGATTGCCGCCAACTCACCAGATGGAGAACCTCAAATTTAAAATGTAATAATACCACATTGAATCAGAGTTCCCGTTCTTATATATTTCAGTGAGCTAACTCGAAGAGGACAGTAAGAGTTGAAGGATTGGACGATTGAAGTGAATTTCAGAAAAGAATATTTGGTGAAAAGAAGATTGAAATTAGGTTTGAAGATGATAAAAGCAATTTTAATTATGTTTTTCAAGGTTTTGGTGTAATTTTAAGTGAAGCGAAAATCGAGAAAAATTTAATTTTCAGGAATAAGGTTTTTCTTGTCGCTTAAAGAAATCGTTTTCATTTTCGATTTAATGTATTTCATTTTTGACATTCTATTGCCAGCTACATCAACATCAGATTTTTTTAATATGATTCTGTTCTATTTATAATGGTTTCAATCATATGTCAACGGAGTTGACACTTTGAAAAGTTTACTCAACTGCTTCTATAATATGAAATAAATATTCGATCAGATCAATTCCTTTTAAATTTAATATTCCAATAAACTTCGTAAACTTACAGGCAGAAAGATTATAAATTTAAATGTTTTCTAGTGCCAAATAGTTTTGTAACTATTATTATTATTATTATTATTATTGTTATTATTATATATATAAATTTATTAAAATATACGAATTCTATTTGAATAACTAAGCACATTAAAAAATGGAATATAATAACAAACAACTTTCCGCAGTAAAATATATATCATCTTTGGCTCATAATTTGCTATTTTTAAAATGTATGGTTATTTCTAGAATGGACAACAAAAGAATACTTCTCTTGCGACGTGTACTTAATATTTTTTCTACGATTGTTAAAAAGATATTAAATGCGCGCTTATTTCAATAGTTACCAGAGATACAAACAAAACAGAAACTTGTTGTATTTACTGTTGACAAAACGAATTTATTTTCAGTATGTATACATTTTTTAATAATTTAAGATACAATCGTAGAAAAAAATATGTGTGTATTACGAGCGTAAAGCATCTTTGTTCCTTTTACACTATTGCAACTCTCGCTTTCGACTGGCGCTGCAATTACCATGTTCGAGTAACAAAGAATCACTTTACTCTCTTAATACACAAATAACTATTTCACGGCACTAGTATTTAAAACGATTATTTATTCTTATGAACGATATTAAAAATTTAAATAAATAAATGAACGATTGAAATTTGTTGTATGTTTCTTTTCTTACCAACAGGATTAAAATAGTCTTAGTAGCGAGACTAAAGCATAATTTTCACCTGGTCATTATTAGTGACAAAAACAAAAACCATTTTAGTCTATTGTACTATTTCTGTCACAAATTGGATGCCATAGAAACTGACTTTTACATCCTAACGAGGAAAAAAAGTTATAAAAAATATTGCAATAATCTGTTGTAAATAGATTGCTAATTATCGTACGGTAAATTATTGGCCAGATTCTTTGATAACTGATTGATTAAATCCTATCTAATATATGTTTCCTGGATTGGAACAAAGTTGCGAAAAAGTTTCTTTCAAATACTGCCACCGCACCGGAAGAAATGTAACGCTAAAGTTATACTGTTCTCTTTTCTGCTCATTGGATACAGAATCCAATTAGAGTTCTTTTTAAAAGCGCAATAACAGACCGCATGGCACGTTTCACGCTGTAAATATGGGTTTATGCGGCTCTTCTCGCAAAACACTGACTCACTGAGTTTCACATCGAATTGACAGCAGCCGACGAGAGCACAAGAACACAACAATTGATATGTAAATACACTAATATCATTTGTTGAAGGAATGATGCCATTTAAATTTGTATGTTTCACTGACTATTATGCAAATTGGTTTAAACATCATTTGTCTGTTTGCAGGAAAAATAAAACGTGATGGTATTAAATATAGTCCATGATTTACAGTCACTTTTGTTATTCTACCGTTGTATATACGATAACTTAAAAACAGCAAAACTGATATAATTATCATAAGTATAGCACTAGATCTATAAATTTTTATTTTGTACGATTTTTCTTGCTTAGCAACAAGCAGGCGAGGGGTTTTTATTTAATGTCAGTTTCATAGATTGATTTTCCTACCAGCAAAAAAAAATGAATGCTTAAAATAAAAATTTAACTGAAGAAAATCTGAAACTTTTTTTTTGGGCAACTAAGACAAACAATAATATTGCGTCAAAATGACACAATAAAACAAGTGAAATAAAATAATTTTGTCATAAATAATATTTCTCTCCCTAGGTAAAATGTTTCTCTCCCTAGGTAACATGATTCTCTCCCTAGGGAAATGTTTCTCTCCCTAGAGACTACGATTATTAGCTGTTTGCGGCGTTTCTTAGGTAACTAGATACGCAACCCATATTTGACATTTGTCCCGATAAGACAGTAATTTTTGTGCATTTGTTACGAAAAGTATGATATGCTTCACGGGAGGGCGCGATTATCCCTTGGGTCCCTCCCTTGATGCATAACATACTATTACTTGGTGACCGGATTTTACTCTCGTAGCGGAATTTTATCAATATTAAATTATGCTGTTTGAAAACAGGTCAAGGAAAATTATCAATTCAATATTTTTGAGCAATAATAAATATATCAGCGATATATATATATATAATATAAGTTATTTATTTCAGAGAAAAATAAAAGTTACGAAGTCGGTTAAATTCTCAAAACACGGTGTGTATCTTTTTTATTTTAAATGGAAATCTATTTATTTATTTATTTTTTATTCTATTTTGAATTCAATGATAATATTAGTTTCATACTCTTGCATGATAAAAACATTGAAAATTATGACAATGTACAAGAAAAAGAAAAATATTAGTCTAAATTATATCCATTTACATTATATACACACAATTTTATTCTTTTTAATAAATTATTTATAATTCTTCTTAAATTTCGGTTGTCGATGTTGTAAATTATGTTTTCAATTCTGAGCATCTGGGTGTATAGTTTTATAAACTTCATATTTAACGTAGCCCCATAAAAAAGATCAGAATAAAATTCACTTCAAGATAGCAGTAATGCGTCACTTGGTATGAACAACCTCTATATGAATTCAGCGAATTCAAAGTGTACATTTTTACTGTCACTGGCCGACTCTACAAATAGTCATTTATCTGATGTATAAGAATAAATTGACTATTATAGTATTTTACAATTATAATTTAATGGTAAATGCATTGTAAATAACTATCAAACCAATGATACTAAAAATGTTTACTTAAAATAAACCACTCTTAATTTATCGAATTTTCAAAAAGTTCTTATCTATGATCAGTACAGATACATTTAAATTTTTCCGAATGTAAAAACCTGCTATATGTGCTGATAATGCTGATATATTTCCTTTTTAATAAATTAATAGTCGTTTAAATATCACAATGTTACCTTTTATTCTTTTTCGATTGTAAACGTTTTAAGATTTAGGGGTAGAAACTAAAACACAATTTGTTTCAAATATAAATATTTCATTCCAATTAAGTAGTACGTTTCGCAGTATAGCCGTCATTCTCGTCAACTAGCTGTTTCTAATTAACAGTAGATACATATTAATTACTAGTAGTTAGTCAATAATATCATAATCAAATTATACTCTAACAATCAATATAATTAATTGTCTGTCGTAATTGGATGTTTCCATACGATGTGAAGTACGATATATGGAGAGTTAAGTTATGCGAATCTTTTCTTAATTTATACACTTAGATATATGCATGTACTCCAATACCTCTATCACGATACTACATATTCAAAGTTGCTTTCATCTTAAACAATATTTAAATATGTGATGTATTATTCTTTCCATTCGGAGTACCTACTTATATTTTTGAGAGAAGAAAATGTAGCCATATGAATATTTTATATTATGGCTAAAGGTAAAAATAATTTAATTTGCACAAATGTTCGTGGTAACATGCTATATCCGACTTTATGCATATTTTAAAACGTATGTGATTTAATATCTAAAAAGTAGAAGAGAAAAAATATATGTGAACAAGTCAAAGATAAAGTGTGAAAGTATTTCTCAGTCCTGATATTGTAAAAAAGATTTCAAAGAGATTCTTTAAATATTTCAACCAAAGAAAGTAAAGTACGATAACAATATTGAAGAAATAATATATATTTAAAAAAGGATTCAATTATATAATAATATTAAATAAAGAAAAGGCTTCAGAATCCAATGTTTTTATAAAATATTTATTAATAAAATATCAATCTAAACACTTGTCTATGTCTCACAAAATTCAGCCTCCAAGTTAACTTATGAGGTCCTCGTCAGAGGCTGGCCAGCACAGTTAGTAACCATAGACGCGTTTCGCTCTTATTAGAGCTCATCAGTATGGTATAACTCACTTCTTCACCTAAAACAAAGTTCACATGAAGGAGCTGTATGACGAAAAACTGTGCCAGCAGAGAATAAGATCGCTAACAAACAGTAAAATGACATGAGAAGTTCTGTCGAACCAGTAATGCCATCTACCGAAAAAAGCAAAAGCTACGAAATAGCAATTTAAATAAAAAACAACAAAGATAAAATTAATTGTCTTTGAATGCTCACTTGGTGAAACTAGGTTTAATAATAAAATATCAAACTAAACACTTGTCTAAGTTTCACAAAATTCAGCCTCCAAGTCAACTTATGAGGTCCTCGTAGACGTTTCGAGCTAAAATATTAGCTCATCATCAGCACCTTTAAAAAACGTAAAAAATATAAAACAATATTTGTAAAATGGTTTTTTTTTGTTATTATTGACATTTTCTTCTTCTTTATTTAATATTAATATTGAAGAAAAATATTCTGACAATATATATTGATAATTTGATATGCCTCCAACGATATAAATCCTAAAATCTTATACTTTAATTAAAAATGGTTGCTGATTTATTTCTTAATAACGTTGTCTTAAAAATAAAAGAACATTAGTTTCCGTAGCGTATCTTTTCTCTTAAAATAAGTTTCTAGGATGTCTTATATACGTAGAAATTTGTTAGAGCATCATTAAAATACGTTGGCCTCTAACAAAAGTACTTAAAATACTTCGTTTAAATATGATACTAAGCTTAATTAAAACTTTGAAGTGTTATTAAACTATGCTAGTTATTTCTGAAATTATACAGACTTGATTGTATCTTGCAATATTTATAAGAGGAAAGAAAAAAATCTGATGTGGACACCACATGACTTCCTTGTACGCATATTAAACTATAGATTTTTTTTAATTGCACATATTTGATATAAAATCTTTTATTATTTATTTTTTGTTCTAATCCATAGCAAACTTAATTTCAAAAATAAACAAAAAATATATAATATTTAAATTTAGATATCTCGCTTATGCAAAATGCTAATTTAAAAATTCTTAATGTGCAAGACGCAGAATTTAATTCTCTAAAACTTTTATTTGCAGCATTCATTTCTAAAATTAAAATAATACCATTTTTTTCAAGGAAAACTGTTAGCAGCTTCATGTAATGTGCCACTTCCGGTTAGTCTATTTTAACCAAAATCTATTATATTATTTCCATTGATATAGTAGTCTTATATACCAAATTTGGAAAGTTTTAAATTATATTTGAATATAGTTTTTCATGAAAATCTATTATAGGCTTCAAGTAAAGTACCACTTCCGGTAGTTGTATAATGACCAAAAAGGGAGGTGCACAACTAGATGTTATAACAGTCCTAAATATAAAGTTTCAATTTTTTACGGCTTACCGTTTTTGAGTTATGCGAGATACATACGTACGTACATACGTACGTACAGACGGCATGGCGAAATGAGTAAAAATGGATTCAGGGAGGGCCAAAATAACTATTTCCGTGGAAATCTGAGAACCGACAATTTTCGCGATTACAATACTTCCTTTACTTCGTACAAGGAAGTAAAAATGTATAATATTATAACATTAAAATAAAATGATATTATAAATAAAAATATACAATCATTTTACATTCCCAAACTAAAGTTCCATAGTCAAAATCTCTGTGACAACAATGCCGAGAGAAAAAAATATTTCTCTTACGGGAACTGTATATACTATTAAAACAAATACTTATATAAATAAATAATAATATTTAAACTTTAAATAAATAAATAATATTTTATTTTAGTTTCTTCATTCAATGGGAATTAAATATTCTAAGCAACTGGACAAAATTGTACATTACGTTCCTAAAAAATGTCTATTTTGAGACTGAAATGAAATAAGACTGCACTTAAAATCAAATTGGATAGAAAGATACACTATTGACATCAAGTAATAAATTAATAACAGGGCAAAAATCGAATGATGAATATAATGGATAACTATGGTAACTCATAGGAGCGTAGTAAATACCTAATCATCTTTTTTATATTATCACTAATAACAATGTGTAAATTGAAATACAATCACGTAATTTTAATAAAATCGATGTAGTACACTAAATAAATAAACTGTGTTGTTATATGAAATGAGCAATATCCTAGATAAAATAAATAACCTACAAATACACTATAACTACTCATCATCCATCCAACTTCCTAACGATGAATAGTACCAAACTAACCATAACCACACTAACTAAACCACAACTAACTCACCCGTACAAAGTGGCCTCTTCTCTCTGGCATCCACCGTCTCATTCCCTGTAGCATTCCCCTCGTCGTTCCCGTCACCCAGCTGACGTGCCTGCTTGGGCAGTTCGCAGCCGAATCTCGTCTCCCAGAACTCCCGGAACCAGGGATTGCGATTGTTGGTCGCTGGTCGCAGCCCCAAGTAGTAAGGGTCGAAGGCGTTCACGTAGGGCGAATGAATGCGGATGGATAGACTGCCGTGGGCTTCACGTTCGTAGCCTTCGGTGACGTCGCTACGGTCAGCCCAACCATCGCTGCAAGAAATTGCACCATTCGAGGTTAGAACTGCAAGGACAAGTGCTCAAGTGGGTTGTTGTGCGACAAAAATCAATTACTGATTTCAGTATCTAAACAACTGGAAACAGTGTATAGAAATAATTGAATTGAAAACAACGAGCACATTCATAAAAAAGATTAAATTTGAAGTTAACTAACTCTATTTTTATTTCGGAGTAAAATTATTGGAATTGGAGTTATTCACAAAACGAAATAATAAATAGTTAAATTTGGAATTATCGATATTCCTCAAGCGTATTTTTTGAATACTACAGATCGAATTCTACGACGTTTAATATGTTGTACTTGTTTTCAGTTCATGACGAATTGCTAAAAAGCTAAACACTTTGCATTAGAATGATTATAAAATTTACTACCACAGTTTGAAACTAACTTATAGGTTAACGTCATGACAACTCTGCTTTGTAATACAACTTAATAACTTCATATTAAACAAATAATAATAATAATAGTACAATTTTTTGTGCTTACACTTTATTATATATTTTCTTGATGTACTTTCATATTTTGAATACTTTTTCGTATTCTTCATTTCGTACACATCTTTTAACATACAGTTCCAAACTGTCAAGTTAGGTCTGACGCATGCGCACAAATAAAAGTTAAATATACAAACTAGTAGAGTTATTTTTGGAACTAGTAATTTAATTAATCCTGTTTTGTAAATTCGCAATGAAGTTAATTTGAAATTTCACGGAATTGAAAATAGAATTAAAAGTGGTATTAGCGGTAACTCGAGTTAATATCTAATCAATTTTATATATTAGTTAAAACTTAAACTAAAAATGACATTAGAGTTTAATCAGCCTTTTTTTGTAATAGTTCAATGTATACGGTTAAAGTATCAATATTTTTAAAAAACAAAATGTGAAATTTTAAACAATATCAACTCGAATTTAAGGAACAGATACAACAATAACTGCAATTATTTTCCAAATATTAAATAAAGTTTAACCTCAATAAATAATTAACTATGTACATACTATAAATAAATATGGATAATAAATATTCCCTTTAACGATTTTAGTAATTCGCATAATTTAATTAAAAATTTTAAATCCTTTGACATATTTGATCATTTGAATTATTTTATTTTTAAATCCATATGACTGAAAACGATAAATTTTATTACTGTAATCATTCGACAATATACCTACTTTATACATATATACGCTAAATGCGCCATGCGCCACTGGTATTTTTGTTTTAAACATTGAGTCACATTGATAATTAGTTCGCAACTTTGAATAAAATGCCGGAAAATGTAGAATATTTTTGCTATCAAAATCAAGAATTTGAAACGAACCGGAACATAAATCGAAACCGGTTGAATCGGCATATTTTTAAGAAACCTGAACCGGACTATGAACCTTTTCTTGTAATATTCAAAAGTGAACAAGTTTAATTCAACCTGTATATCTTGCCTGGAAAAGTAATAATGTACAATTGTAGAGTGTGGTTCATTTATAACGAGCACGCAGTACATGCAATTGTGTGTTTGACTATGAAATGTATATGTTTTTGTCGGATAAATAATTATAACTACTATATATGATTTTCTTCTTGTTGTAGTAAGTAATATTACTAATTAATCGATGAATATTTAATTTTTTAAAACTCTAATTAGTTTATTAATGGTTTATATTTTGATACTGATTAGTACCATCTACAGATATGTGATGTGAATGATTTTTTAAAAATCTGTTGCTGATATCATTTTACGAGTATCTACAACTGTAATTTGATGCAATTTTCATTTATTATCTTCCTAGAGCATTGATTCTTTCAACAGAAATTTTGCAAGTGCATTCCAACTTGTGTTCCACTCTTGCAGATTGTTTAGAATACACAATAAAAAAAAATTCGGATATGAATTATTACTCGAGGGCAGATTCGGTTAAAAAATCGTAACACCAGCTCACAAAATAAAAAAAATAGGTTTTATATTTTTCTTAAAATAATCAAGTCAATGATACATTAATATATCCATGGCAATTTGTATTAAGTAAATAAAATATAAATAAATATATCATCACGCCTTTTACCCATTACTAGGTGTAGCACTCTGCCTGAGCAGATCTCGGTAAGTGGTATATTTTTTTGCGTAAAGTGCGGTTACCAGCCGTCAGATCACGGCCCCAAATATATTAGTGGAAGAGCCACAGGGGTAGATTTAAATTGATGAACATTGTTTGTCGGCTGTGGGGATCGAACCAGGGTTCTCAAGATCCTCAGGCCGACTCGATACCTCTGAGTCACCTACCCCATATATTAAATTAGCAATAAAAATAGAGAAAAATCTAAACTGTCAGGTTATGACACCGAATCGTTAACAAAATATAGCAGATCTCGGTAAGTGATATATTTCTTCGCGTGAAATGCGGTTACCACCCATCAAATCACGGTCCCCAAAGATGTTAGTGGAGAGGGAGGCATAGGGATAGATTTAATTTGGTGAAAATTGTTTGTCGCCTGTGGGAACCGAACCAGGGTTCTCAAGATTAACAGGCCGACTCGATACCACTGAGCCATCTACCCCATACCATGATAACCATGCTTGACCCAATAATTCTACTGGCTGTTAATTAGTGTCGATTTTTTCTAAAATAATTTGGCGAATAATGAGGGAAGAAAAACTAATTTACCATATTAAATATCTAAATAACGCTTTTCGTATTACACTCGCTACACATGTGTTTGTATTACATATTTAAAATTAATGGATTATCTAAGTTTCAACTTTTATCTATTTTTCATTATTTTTAATGTACATAGTGCTGTATGAAAGAATTAATTTAATGTAAATCTGTAACTGTATACTGCTAAACAGTGATCGTTCCATTAAACCAAACAAACACAACGTAAAATTAAATGCAGAGAACTGTTTAAAAATTAATTCAAAAACAAATGCAGCACGTGTGTCCATACTAACAATTCTCTTTAATAAAACACAACACAAAACGAGAAATTAGAACCAAAAATAGGAACATTTACGGTTTACGGGTAGAACAAACCAATGCAACTTGCTCGCAGACCAAATAATTAATATATGAGGAAACATTAGTGTCCTGATTACAAATTGATAGCGAAGTAATTTAATAACTGCGCGGGTCGCTAAGTACCAGGAAACACCCGTCTTATCTTTTCTAATTAGCTAATTAAATTAATGAGGCCAACGTGCCTTTTACGTGGTTGCACTTGACAACAGATTTCTGCTTACCTTTCCTCTCAACTGTTCTTAAATTGCTTTTATTTCGTTACACTTTGGGCAAATTTAATTCTTATAATTTTTATCGAAGATGGAAAATTTTCAGGAAATTTGTGAATAATGATTTCAATTTCATTTATCATTATTTGTATTTCATTTGTCACTACACTTAAAACCGTAAAAAAAATAGATAAACTTAATTGAATAAATTGATACATATAAATTAATTCAAACTAAATTTGAATCAGTAAATCTAGTAATGAGAGTGACGTATGCGAGGTAAGAAAGTCAATTAAATAAGTTATTTGATGATGAAATATTATTACAGTCAAATTAACCTAAACTAAATTCTAGAAAAAATTTAAACAAATTCGAATTCTACCAGTTGGTTTTTAGAATAAGATTTGAATTAAATTTTGAATATCGCAACAGTCCGACTTCACTGAGCCACCTACTCCATAAGATTAACTAATCCAAAATTCTGGACTGACTTTTTTGAGAATCGAACTATGAGAATGTAATAAAATACGATTTACAATTATTTGTAATAAAAACAGTTTGTTACCATTTCAAGACTTTCTCATAAATAACTAAATTAAATTTTCATGGGATAATAAGAAAAGAAATTAAGTAAAATCTTAATCATTGAAGATGTTGTTCATCAAAAAATGTAGCATATACACAAATAATTTAATAATAAGAAGATAAAAAACTAAAAATAATATTTCGAGCAGGATATGTTATTCTTCTTGGATCTTTATTGAGTTAGTATTTTGCTATGTCTCCTTACTTCGCAGTCGTATTTAATATAACTGTAAAATTACAAAGTTTACATAAAAATAAATTTAATCATTTGAATTAATTTGTTAGAAATAATATTCAGTAAATAAATCAATAATATCATTATTTCGACATAAACGATAAAATGTATCTTTATTCACAAATAGTATAGAAAAAAAAATTTTTTTTTAGAGTAGAATGGCTGTGAACTAAAAAATAATAATAATAAGCTTGGCAATTTCAATTACATCTATTTTTAAACCATGATACAGCAAACAATAAACGAAATACGCTAATGATATCTTGACAAATATACAAATGTCAATGTTAGAAACAAAATAATCAGCACAACAACAAAATATTGACGTAATTGTCAAGCAATTTGCGGATACTTAGTGATGTACCCATTTCATAAATGTTTTCAAATTTGCTTTGTTCAACGTTCAAGAACTAGGTATCGCCAAAATAGTAATATTTAAAAGTGTATATTTTCCTTTTTACTTCCTTGTACGAAGTAAAGGAAGTATTGTAATCGCGCAAATTTTCGGTTTTGAGATTTCAGCGGAAATGTCCATTTTGACCATCCCTGAATCCATTTTGACTAATTTCGTCGTGACGTCTGTACGTACGTATGTATCTTGCATAACTCAAAAACGGTAAGCCGTAGAAAATTGAAATTTTGTATTTAGGACTGTTATAACATCTAGTTGTGCATCTCCCTCTTTGGTCATTATATAACTTCCGGAAGTGATACTTTACTTGAAGCATATAATAGATTTTAATGAAAACTATATTCAAATATAATCCAAAACTTTTCTTTGGTATATAAGACTACTATATCAATGGAAATAACATAATAGGTTTTGGTTAAAATGGACTAACCGGAAGTGATATATTACATGAAGCTGCTAACAGTTTTTCTTGGATAAAATGGTATTATTTTGATTTTAGAAATAAATGTTGCAAATAAAAGTTTTACAGAATTAAATTTTGTGTCTGGCACATTAAGAATTTTTAAATTAGCATTTTGTATAAACGAGATATCTAAATTAAAAAATTATATATTTCTTGTTTCTTGTAAGTTTGCTATGGATTAGAACAAAAAATAAGGAAAAAATCTAAAATTTCATGTCAGTGTTAAATTACGTCAAATATGTGTAATGTAATGTAGGTATAGTATAATACGCGTACAAGGAAGTCATGTGGTGTCCACATCAAATTTTTTTATAAAAAAGATTGCAATTTTTAACACGTACACTTATTCCCACTGATCGGTTTCAATATATACGAAGCTATTTGAATCATTTTTGTCCATAACATTTCCATTGAAATACGAAACAAATTTCAAACTAATGCGTTGCGAAAAAACAGCAATATATTTGCCAGCAAAATGATTTGTACTACAGTGCTTTATATTTTTATTTCATAACGCCGCTATTATGAGCATAACGGCATAACATGCATTCGTCAGTGTAATATAACTTATATAACTTGATTTTGCTTGGATTCATTCTCTGTCGGCCATCTTAACAGTATACACTTGAAAAATATCACCGATTTAAATATGATTTTTCACATGTGGTTTATCTTGTTAAATTTACAAGTTACGTTACTTTTTACGTTTAGGACAGTTGCTCATCCGTAAAGCTTTTTTCAAATATAATTTTAAAAATTGACAATGTAAAAAACAGATATGTATTAGGTTTGGAAAATATTTTTGTACAAATAAATGCTGAAGATGATGGGTTAACCATCGAAACGTCCAATAAATAAATAATAGCAATTTAAATAAAAAAACAACAAAGACAAAATTAATTGTCTTTGAATGCACACTTGGTGAAACTAGGTTTAATAATAAAATATCAAACTAAGCACTTATCTAAGTCTCACAAAATTCAGCCTCCAAGTCAACTTATGAGATCCTCGTCAGAGGCTTGCCAGCACAGTTAGTAACCATAGACGCGTTTCGCTCTTATTAGAGCTCATCAGTATGGCAGAACTTCTCGTGTCATTTTACTGTTTGTTAGAGATCTTATTTTCTGCTGGTACAGTTCTTCGTCATACAGCTCCTTCATGTGAACTTTGTTCTTGGTGAAGGAGTGAGTTATACCATACTGATGAGCTCTAATAAGAGCGAAACGCGTCTATGGTTACTAACTGTGCTGGCCAGCCTCTGACGAGGACCTCATAAGTTGACTTGGAGGCTGAATTTTGTGAGACTTAGACAAGTGTTTAGTTTGATATTTTATTATAAATAAATAATAGTATTCAAGGATCCTAAAGCCATAGATTCCTTCCCAAAATTATATAACTTGACTTATAACTCTAACACGAGCGGGTGACTGCATTACGTGACAACGGACTTAAATGCTTATTTAATACAAATAACAAAGTTTAAACTTAATTGAAACGCGAACGCCGCGTGATGTGAAGATCTACATCTTCACGCTTTGAGTCGATGGACGAGACTGATGGTTTCCACCAAAACACTTCCTGAGTACGATACCCACATCTGGAATCCATCCCCCACACATCGGGGTGGACACAGATGTCTCAAGTGTTTTGGTTATGTAGTCTGACACTCGGGCACTGCAGATAACGCGAACATGAAATCTTGTTGGAATTCTAAGAATATATAATTTTTATAATTTAATGCCCTATATTCGAAAACCAAAAGATCACACACTCAGCCTTAATGGCACATGTGGTCACGAGTGTCAAATTACACGAAACCAATCTTATCTAAACGCAACATAACAACAATGAGATAGCTCATATTGTTACATAATATATATTGCAGTGATACTTCTAAACAGAATAAGCAAAAGTAAATAAATTTCAGTTTTTGAAGGAAAGAAAATTTTACACTGATCTGAGTTTAGTTTTTCACTCATCATTGGATCATCAAGTTTATGATGTTTCGTAACTTTTAAAAGAAAGAGTCTCGATCACCACTAGATGTTAGTATAAACTTTGAAGATAAGAAGATAGGTAAAGTAGCAATTACTCCTAGAGTACTGGGATGCATGGCACATATGCTGTATTCAGAAAGCGGCATTATCTCACATGAATGTTTAATGACATTCTAGTAACACATCTACATTAAGCTCTCGTGACAAGTACGTTACCGCGACGAGATAACAAACGGATTTGAATAATTAACTATTGTCATTTAATTAACCTTATTTCCGGAAAAAGCCTATCATCACCTATTGTACATTCGTTTAGAACTTAACTGCGTAATTGGAATAAAACATCAAAGAGCCTATAAAAACTGGAACATTAATTACTTTGAAATATGTGACAAACAGCTTTATGGTAATGTTATTTGTATGTGAAAATGAGAACTGAGTTTGAAATCTACAGCAGATAACTGAAATTTATACAATTACTTTCATAAATATCTTTGGAGACTGTTATTTAACGGCTGGTAACCATATTTCACGCGTTAAAATCAAACGTTTATTGATCAAATAGATAAAATAATATGAAGTTATAAATAATTAAATAAATCATTATGCTATAGCATTGCAGTTCTCCTGTAACAATAGTCGCGCGCTAAAAGTTACTGCTAAACCGAAAATTGATAAAACGCGATAATATTCAATTTTCAACACAATAATGCCTGTAAGTCCCCTAATCTTGCTATACTTTTTAATAATAGTTATTTATTTCATTAGGTAAAAAAGTTCCAGATTAAATGGCGTGGCTAGTGTTTTATCTAGCCAAGGTAGTAAATTTGAATTTTTGCCTTACTGAATACATATTTTTTACCGACTGTTTAGAATTAATATTAATTTTATAATTATTTTCAATATTTTAAATGGTATAGATATCATCATAGTCATCAGGTTATGAATTTATTAAGCGGTGGCTATGTAAAAATAAATTTGACGTTTGTAATTTCATAGATGTAATTTTATAATATATATATATATATATATATATATATATATATATATATATATATATATATATATATATATATATATATATATATATCTCAGACATTTACGAAGAATGTTAACCCCATCCCGAGATTGAAGTCGCGAGATTTATTGTAATTATAATTTTGTCTCTATTTTGTTATTTTTATTTCTGTACAACAGGAACTTAATCCCAATAATAGTACAGGATCCGAACTCACCGAACCGCAGTGTGGTAGTTCATATAATTTTTAGCTTCAGTGGGATCAGAACTTGGTATCTCCGGATTAGATTTCCGTAACGCTATCCACACCATCGTACTGCCGGATTGTTATATGCCATAGGCAGTTTCGATCGCATTACTCTTTCATATACTGAAACACTTGACACGAGAGTCACTTGTAATGGCACTGTTATTTCAGAAGAACTGAAATTTAGTTAGTATTTTAGGAAAAATTGCAATAGCTCCTAATTTGAATTACATGGCGGCCGTAACTTAGTTCGTTAAATCATATGACTAAAGTTCATAGGTCCCAGGCTGTCGGTATTTCAATTTTTCTTATTTTAATTCAGTTTGATTTCATCAATCGTTTAGTATTTACTTAAAATACTGATTTTAAAAATATGTGTTCAACCCGACAAGAAATTAGATTTACTGTCGTGGTTAAACTCACAGCCGCAAATGCAATTTTGTTACCTAGTTAAACAAATAACTACTTTGACTAAGACCAAGGATGTAAGAATACTCTTACATCCTTGGTAATAGAGATACAATGAGTCCTTTAAACTTAAAAAATAACTTATCATTTTTGGTGCATAATAATTATTAAATTTCCATATTTGCCTAATTCTTAATATCGATGGCTTAATTGCAACATACTACGTAAGTGACTAATTAGTTACACATGAGAATAAAAAGATTTGTTTATTATTTTATATTAATTGGAAACTTTATTTATAAATATGCAAAAGTATTTAAAATATAAGAATAATATATCCTCATTATTTGATTTTGTTTCAGTAATTGGTCAACATTTCATCTGAATACTAGACACAAAATCGTTTAGATCACGTATTATTAAATATATTCATATATTGTATACCGAGTATGAGGAATAAATGAGCTTGTATGAATGGAACGTGAATGTGATTGAAGCGAGTATGGTGTCTGAATGAGAATATTGCAGAAAACCTGATTGATTATATATCTACTGAATAGATGTTCTGTGCTTCCCCATTTAATGGGATATAACGTGATATTATGTACGTATGCATGTATACCAGATACATGATATACTTGAAATGAAATTTTATCTTACTGAAACATTTTCATTTATTTGGTTTTGTTCATTTGGTTCGAAAAATGATTCAACACATATGCATAATTTTAAAATATCAGATATTTGTTATTTCAGTAAAGCCATAGATGCAAGCATCGGTGCTAACAAAATATTGAACGTGGTCGTGAAGTGTCGTTACCAGTGATTAAATAATTTTAAACTGTTATTGCAGACTTAATAAATCAAAGAAGTGATTTTTAACGTAGAAAAGTTGTTGTTATAGTTGCGAACATATTGGTTGGAATCCACATCTCAAGGATCTCCGTAAAACGCGCTGCTATCTATTATATCAATTATTTATTTTCAATTTGAGAATTTACTGTTACCGTAGTATCGATATTCTCTTTCTCCTCCTGTTTAATTTGGTAAATATTTTGAAAGTTTCAAGTGGAGTTGTGCATCGCTGCATCGATAATCGAAAAGCAGATAAAAGAGATGAAAAACCATGTGCAACATCGGGCAGGATAAACGAGAAAACATAATCCGTCGAGATGAAAAAGAAGACCAAAATTCTGTTTGATTCTGCATAAAATATGAACCAATCGATATCCGCGCAAGTGTGAGAATCATTTTTCAATTCCACCAATTTCTTTTTAAATTTTTTATTACTGAATAAATGAATGAAGATAAATTACCGCTTTACATCAATGTAGATAATAAAAGAGATTGAAAGATATTCAAATATTTGTTTGCAGCAATAACACTATGTATAATTTCAGAATATTTTAATACAAATATAGTAATTTATAGAAATTTATTGTGAATAGGTAAAAAGAACAAAACTTTTCATGAATATCATTATGTAAAATACTGAAAGGCGAAATTGTACCTCATCTAAATATGTGCAATTTATTTACGTAACTAAGTATAAAAACGCACCTAATTTAAAAATAATAGACACCAATTTAAATATTTTTTCCTTCATAAATTTAGTCCAGTTATACATAAAAAAGTCTTTCAGATAAAAGAAGTACAATTTAATTGAAACAAATTACATACAAAATTATTTCTTATTTTTGTCATAACTTCTGCAAAAAAAAACTATTGAAATTGAAAAAAAAACATGCTTATTAAGTACTAAATGATCAATGAGGAACAATTTCCGGATGTTCGCAGAACGCTATCTTTTCGGATACCGTTCATAACATTAGCCAAAATTGCACACTACTTTGTTGGAGATTACAGTCCAAAGTTGCTCGCTGCTCGATTGTAAACAAACTACGCTTATTCCAAATCAAAGCTCTCGTTTCACTCAACAAGTTGATCACATTCATAACTTCATTTCAATCTGAATTCCACGTCGCAGTTTATATTAAATCAATAATTCATTATAAAATATTTGCATAAATGCAGTATAAATTAAAGTTTTGTCACGTGCATTCTATTGGCCATATTGGTAGGTGGTTCAGTGGTATCGAGTAAGCCTGTGGATTTGAGAATCCGGGTTCGGTTCTCACAGTCGACAAACAATTTTTACCACTTTAATGGTGTTATTCTGTAATTTTCTATAACGCTACAGTTCTGTAAATTTGAACAAAAGCGCATAGATTTTTATTGATAAATACATATAATGCCATTTGACAATCAAATATGATGCGCTTTTGTTCAGATTTATAGATCTGTAGCGTTATAGAAAATTACAGAATAGCACCATAAAACTACCACTAGGGCATCGCGTTCCACTAATATCTTTAGGAGCCGTGATATAACGGCTGGTAACCGAATTTTACCCGCAAAACTATAACTATAAAAGGCGTGATTGTATAGTCGTTTAATTAATTTTTTAATTAACAATTTTGGGTAGGGAAGTATGATTATTTTAATTGAAAATCAAAATAATACAATATAGTATATCAAATTTTATAAAATAATACTAATGTTAGGATTTTTCAAACTTTAACGCTCATCTAAGTCGTTACTACGAAACTTTTTTTTATTGATTATTTCAAATTTACACTACATGAATAATATTTTAAAGAATATTTCACCTTGTTCGATTAAATAATCTACCAGAAAAAATAGGATCAAGATAATCAAACAGACAGGCAGATAGACCTACAATCAAACCGATGAACTTAAATCAATCACTTTTTCGAGTTTTAACGATGATGTAATAATAAATAAATATATCATCAAGCCTTTTGGATATGGCACGCTGCCTTAGCAGATATATTTTGTGCGTCAAATGAGATTAAAAGCCATCAAATCACATCCCTCATGTTAGTAAAGGGGAAATATTATGTAAAGTTTGTTAGCGACGGGAATCGAATTCGGGTTCTCAAACCCACAGTCCAACATATTACCACTAAGCTGTGTATCCAACTTTACAATACTTTTCTTTATGCCTATGGCACACTGGTCGAAGAGCGTCGAAGAGCATCGATGAGCATCGATGAGCTCTTCGATGAAACAACAAAATGCACCCGTCATTGACGAAAAATAAAAGCTTCTAAGTTGAGAAAGAAAAACTAAATTTCAAAAATATGCTAACGTGAAATGAGACATAAAAGATACGAGTGAAATGAGATACGTTCGTTTCATCGATGAGCTCTTCGATGTAAATAGAGAAGCCTCTATTTTTCGTCGATGACGGGTGCGTTCTGTTGTTTCATCGAAGAGCTTATCGATGCTCATCGACGCTCTTTGACCAGTGTGCCATAGGCATTACGAAAAACATGAACTGTGAATCGAAACTACTTAAGGCTGTTCGACCACTGTCTCATGGCACTGGCATTTTTGTTTAATTTTAGGAGCAGATTTCTCGTTACTGAAATGTTTGTTATGATTACAAAAAATCTACCTATGGTTGAATACTTTACAAATAAAATGTTAGCCTGAAAATTTTAAAATATATAATCATTAAAAAAAAATCACTTCTACAAATTGCAATATAATAATGCTCATATTTTCTGTCACGATTTTTAAATTTAAAATAGCTTCCTGATATTTTGTAGCATTAGTTTTATTATTCTCGAGGAGCCTAAAGACGAAATTATCAAATTATCCGTTCTCTCAAAATATGGGAAAATGTGTTGAACAAGAACGCAAGTTTTTTTTGTTATTTGTTGAAATTTATAGCATTTCATTTTATTTCAATAAAATCATAAACAATTCAAGATATAATAAAAGAAATCTTGAAATATATTAAGCAAATACGATTTTTTATACCTGAACATATTACAAAGACATCAAAATACAGCCTCCCGAATCCGTATGAGTTCAGCGGATACCGTCTACAACATAACCCCAAAAGATAAGCCTTGTCCGTCTGCCATGCGTCACATATGCTCTCGGACAGCGTATGAAATCTCGTCTTAGTAAGCCAGTGGTTCGGAAATACTCTGCCGACGTTAACCGCCTCTCTGCCGCTAAGTTCGCCGCCACCGCCACCTCCACCACAGTACACACTCACTGATTCGGAAACCGCTAGGGTGAAATTCCACCAAGAATAATTTTACAAGTTCGTTATGCAACTTCGATGCTCGGTGTGCGTTTTTAAGTCTGGCAAATAAAATTGATTTTATGATTTTTGAATGTTTTTGGTTTGATTAAAAATCAGGAAATAGGTTTAAAAGTGTGATGCGTATAATTTCACGCCATGTCTAATTCAATGTGGTAATAGGAACCCTTGAAACATTATTAATAATTAACATTGTTTAGTAGATAGTAAATATTGGTTTTTTTATTTCCAATCTGATCTGACACAATTCAAGATCTGATTCAATCCGTTTCGAATCAATTCGATTCAATCAGAACCCGATCCGACATCCGATCCAAGACCCGATTCAGTATCTAATCCGAAATCTGACTGACATCAAATCCGATTCAAAATTTGATCTGACGTCCGTTCAGTCCATGATCCAATCTGACATACATTAGATCCGTACAGTATTTTTTCTTTTTATATGTAAGCATTTTTAATGTTTTACATTCGAATAAAAATAACCGTAACTAAATTAATTAGCTTGTTGTAAAAAAAACTAAATTGACAAGTTTTGTTGTAAGGTCATTTAATCATTTTGTATCATAGTAAGAGCCTGTATGAGTGGAATTGGAAATTATATAAAATATACCGTTTTTTAGAGATCTTATGCTCTGCTGGCACAGTCCTTCGTCACCAGCTTCTTCACGTGAACTTTTTTCTAGGTGAAGAAGTGAGTTATACCATGCTGATGAGCTCTAATAAGAGCGAAACGCGTCTATGGTTACTAACTGTGCTGGCCAGCCTCTGACGATGCCCTCATATATTTTGTGAGACAAGTGTTCAGTTTATATTTTATTAAATCTAGTTTCACCAAGTGTATGGATGACAATTAATTTTGTCTTTGTTGTTATGGAAATTATATGTTTTTTATTCAGATTGTATACTTAAACGCCGCGAATTAAAATTTTGCATTAGATATTTCAGCCGAATTTTTAATCGTAAATTTTATTTGAATTTCGAATAAGATGTTCTATACGATCTTGGAATCAGATCCGATCTGAATCCAACTCAAGATAGTTTTATTTCGATCCGATTCGAAATTGTCAATATTTACCAATGAAAACTCATTTTAATAAATACTGGTAAGTACTAAGCTTTTCTTTCTTTAAATATTATCGCACGCCAGTGTCCTAAAGTGACACATACCCGCTTTTAACAACATTTTCTTTAATCTCACATATATTATTGTCATATCTGCTACGAACGAGTGCCACACCCAGTAATGTATAAAAGGCGTGATAATATATTTATTTATTTCAATATATAATCGAATTGGGAACTCTATGTAAAATGTTTATGTTAAGAAACAAATAAAAATACCTTACTTTACACCTATTTAATTATAAATTTGATTGAAATACATTAAAATAAATTCTTAAAACCACTTACATTCTATATCACAATCCACTGTTCAACACAACTTCAAACACTACAGATAAATACTGACAAATTTGTTCTTATGTACTTTTGCCATATGCGCAAGTCTGAACGTTATCGTAAATTAATTAACTAGATACCTACAAATATTTAGAAAAATGTAATGTTTTAACTAGTTTCGGAAGGAATTATTCGATGAACCAAAGTTTGTGTTTATAAATTAACGTTTTGTATAAAATTTCATTATTAAAAAAAAAGATTCATTGTAGCAATTTATATTTATTCAAATTCTCCTGTAGAAATAAATAATGTTGTTTTGAAGTTTATTTAATTATTTTTTAGGTTTTCATTAATGTTTCAATCTCTGCTTCTATTTTATTTTGAAGTACTTTAAGTTTATCAAGTCTTGAAGTGAAAATTAAATGAAATATTTAAACACAAGTTTCGTTAATGAATTTGTAGTTCCAAGTTATGCATTAAGCTCTTTGAAATTTGAATTTAAGATGAAATACTTCTCCTACTAAAGAATTTGTTATTTTTTCAGCATAAAATTTGAATATATAAGTATATGAAGCTGACTTATATTATTATGATACTCAAGAAAAATGAATGTCGTTAAAAATGTCATAGAATTCATGATTCAATATTTTGACACTTAAGTATGATATAAAATGAAATATTAAAACTCTTACAAACGCATTAATGTGCTCGTAATTTCAACAAAAGAGATATTAAAACCGAATTTCTGTAATCAAATTTCTCACATGCGATACGATAGTCGTTTGAACAAACACATAAATTTTCATCCGATTTTCATTGGAAGTTAAAATTTGAGCCGAACAAATTAATATCTTTTATAAAAAGGATCATTTTTTCCTTACTACTTAATAAAAAAAATTACACTAGTATATTACGAATATGTCATGAAAACCTAATACGTCTTTTTAATTCGAGGATTAACTGACTTTATTCTGACAAATAAATGTTAAATGTCCAATAAAAATATAATAAAAGAATTCTTACCTGCCAATGAGGAGGAACTGATTAGTGAGATTCAACCTCGCAGTAGCTTTTAGGAGTCCTCGAACTGTCATTCCCTCACAAAAACAAACGACAACTCGTGCACGTTCATCCTTGAGGAGGTTCCGGACTACGTCGTCAAAGGCCTCATCGTCCGCATTACTTAAAATTGAGTCCTCCTTAGCTATACAGACGTCAACTTTTTCAGCCAATTCACGAAATGCCTGAATGCCGGATTGGCCATAGTTTTCTGTAAAAAATATTTAAATGTAAAATTGTGCATTTTATTATCTAATAAAATATGTAAATGTGACACTTCTCAAGCTGTATTGATGAGTTATTCTGAAGATTGTGCCAATTAGAACCCAAACGTAAACTAATTAAATAAAATATTCAGAACCGTAATTTCAATATTGTCTTATTACCTCTGATTATTAGTCAATCATCGATACTTCCTATCATCTTACTATTTCTGCATTAATTATTAATACCATCCTTTAAAATAAAATGAAAAATAAATATATTATCCCGCCATTTACCCATTATTTAGAGAGGCACTCTGCTGTAACAGATCTCGATAAGTGATTTCTTCGCCCAAAGGCTTTAGTAGAAAAAGAGCTACAGGAGTAGTTTTAATGTAGTGAAAATTGTTCTTCTTAAATATAAAATTTCATTCCAAAACAGTAACACTTTTTTTAAATATCGACAGATAAATACACGATTTTTAAATAGCTATTTATGTAATAAGTTGCGAAAGAAATGTGTTTTAAGCACGCGACGTGAAAATTATCCTACGAGGCGTAGCCGAGTTGGATAACACGTCTAGTGCTTAAAACACGATTTCGCAACGTATTCCATACAAGATTTTTTATACTAGCGATTTAAAACAGATTATTTATATTTATTCTCAAATGTCAACATTTTGAATTTTTCAAAATTTAAAAGTAGGCAGGCATCAGTTTCATCTTTTTGTTGCTATGGGATTCAATATGTTGTTTAATAAACATTGATGTCAACGTGCTCGGTGTATAATTTTTCTTGAGAATTTTTGGTAATAAATTTACTTAAAATGAGTGACTCAGAGATTGATTCTGATATTGAAAATGGTGCACAGGCTGCATTGGCTACACTGGTTCCAGGAAAATCAAAAAAATTGTATGAAGAAACTTACAAAAAATTTGACAGTTGGTGTACTTTTACTTTTACGTATTAAACTGTCACTTTTAAGCACTAGTGCTTAAAAGTACTTCATTTAACAACGGAAATGACAATCGAAAAGTTGTTGTTATAATACGCTAGTATAAAAAAAACTGTTTTTAAGATTCATTAGTATCTAAACATGATAAATAGTTGTTACCAGAATATTAGTTGTATTTGCAGTGCTTCACAATCGTGCCAGACAATGATAATTATTGAACAAATAAACTATATAAAATGTAAATTAAATCACATACCATCTAGTGAACATACGAGTATCTAAATTTCTATTACCCAAAACATGTGCAAAGTTTCCGGAACGCGAAATACACGAATTAAATTACATTAACTTGAAAACAGCGCCGTTTCCTGACAAAAATAATTCAGTAAAATGTGCACGTTTTAGTTATATGAGTGTCTCGATCCTAGTTTATAGTTCTAGAGTAACAGATTGAAACACATTTGTTCATAGACTTTTATTTATTACAGTTTAGAGATATCAGTTATCCAGCTGTACATCTACGAGCTATCCCAAAAAATTTATCTGCTCATGCATACGAAATAATTGACAATAAAATCCGAAGCTAAACTATAAAATAGTTGAGAAGAGGAAGGAATCTATCCTCAATAAATTGTTATTTCTTTCCGGAAACTTCCCAATCGATTTTATTGAGATGTAAATTCGTGTGCAATTAATCTTTGGTTTACCGGAAGGAAGATTATAAAAGTCAAATAAATTATTTACCTCTAACCGGGTTTAACCACCTCAGAGACCGTGAAATATAGCGGTTATCTTTGAACTAGACTCGGAATTATCACTTTGGGTCTTTTTGCCTCAACTAAATTAATTATGCAGTTATTTATTTTTGGCGATTGTACTCGTAGTTTAGCGCATTATTAATTAGGAATTAAGACAAGTTTTAATTTTATAGTAGCGCAATTATTTTAAAAGTCAATGTTTCCCGGAAATAAATTTATAATTGTTTATTTATTTATGTTACGCTGTACAACAGGAACTTAATCCCAATTACAGTACAGGGTCCGCACTCACCGAGCCGCAGTGTAGTAGTTTATATAATTTTTAGCTTGAGTGAGATTCGAACTCGGGATCTCCGGAATCAAATTCCGTATCGCTATTCTCATCACCGTACTGACGTTATTAACACATTCTAAAGGATTATCGAAAATTAAAAAAATTATAATTAATATTAAAAACTTAAACGCTTTCAGAGATTGGTCTCGGCTATGGTAAGCGAAGCATTTGTCTTGATTAAAACATGTATTATTTTCATTTACAAAAAAAATAAATAAATATATCATCACGCCTTTTACCCATTACTGGGTGTGGCACTCTGCTTAAGCAGATCTCGGTAAGTGATATATTTTTTCGCGTAAAGTGCGGTTACCAGCCGTCAAAGATATTAGTGGAGGAGGAGCCACAGGAGTAGATTTAAATTGGTGAAAATTGTTTACCGAAATAAAAAAATAGGAAACATTTTCTTTAGTATATAATAAATAAAAATAGGTCGCTACAGTGTTGTTTGTCATGATGACCTTAGCGCCTAGGCTTGTAAAACGGTATTTTGCGGTATGTAAACAGATTGTAAACAAGCATTTTAAAAAGTATGTACTAGAAAGAATTTTTATGTCATACCGAATTAGAAAATAATAAAATATAAATTACATCAAAAAAATAAATTAGTTATAATTCTCCTCCATCATCTTATTTAAAATGAAAACACATAAAGGTCATATCACCGAATGGCGTAAACGAATTTCTCAAGATAGGTACGAAATATAAATATTTTTTCTTTATAAATTTAATTGAATAAGAATAAGAACAGGAAGAAATTGTACACGTCTTGTATTTATTCTGTAGAGATGTTTCCTTGTTCGTTTTATTAAATTGGAATAATGAGAAGAATGTAGAAACTATGTTTGGCCAAGTTTCGCTTTTTGCGAAGAAAATTAAGAGCCTAGAAAGTAATTGTGTGAGAAGAATGTTGATGCATCCTGTAATCTTTTATATTGTCCCGACTTCTGCGTGCGGTTACAACGTTTTTATCGATCTCCCTGAAACTTCTAACGCTCTTAAACGCACCGTAATTTATATTCACTTTTTTTCTCTCTAAATTAGAAGCTTTTGCAAAAAAATCCCTCTCCAAACTATTTGATTAATTACATTTCGGTCAGAAGCAAATATTTATCTACTTTTTTGAAGCTTTTGTATAAGTTACAATCATTTTTTTCACATTTGGATTTTGTCAGAAACAGAAGTTAAACGACTGTAAAACAATGTCCAACCGTGCATACATCTTTTGTTTGTGAGCGGCCGATTGAGATTCCACGGTTGCCAAATTTTAATCGCTGGACAATCAATAAAAGGCATAAATCTCCTTCTGTTTAATATCATTTTTATACGTATTTTTTGTTTTACCTTGGACATTTGTTTTTGTTTCTTTAAAACAGTTGCAGAAGGATATAACTTTTTGGCAACAAAAATTTAAGAAGCTTATGACAAAAGTAGTACTGGATAAGGGTCGTTGATTTTTCTGTTTATTTTTATAGCGCAAATACAAGTTGTAGTCACAACATTACGGATGTTGCAGTAATTTTCTTATTATAAAATCAAATACATATAATATTTAAAACAAAATAATAAAACTTATTTCTATTAATTAAATTAGATATGTAAATATATGTACTTACATTTTCACAAATAACTAATATATACTCAGTGGTATCGAGGCGATCTGTATTATGGGGTATGTAGTGGTATCGAGTCGGCCTGTGGATCTTGAGAACCCTGGTTCGATCCCCACAGCCGACAAACAATTTTCACCAATTTAAATCTACCCCTGTGGCTCTCCCTCCACTAACATATTTGGAGGCCGTGATATAACGGCTGGTAATCGCACTTCACGCGAAAAAATATATCACTTACCGAGATCTGCTTAAGCAGAGTGCCACACCTAGTAATGGGTAAAAGTAGTGATGATATATTTATTTATTTATTTACTAATATATATTTATCAATATATTTTAAAAATACAAAATTTGAATAAAAATTTTAATACTGCTCTTATGGATAAATTAATGAAAACTTACGCTAATTAACAATACATAATTAGACCTTTGAGAGATTTGCATTAATGAAAAATTAATATAAAATGTATATATTAGGGATAATCAGCTTTTTTTACGAAAACAAGCAAAGTTTACATACGCGTAATACTATTAATTTTCAGTAGTTCAGATTTAACAATTCTTCAATTAAGAAGCTTACATTCTCTAATTTAATTAAGCTTACAATATAGATGAATGATTTTTTAAAAGTTTGCTAATCTCTTTTTTTAAATAATACTCCAACATTGATATACAAATTTTACAAAAGAAAATACAAAATTTAAATTGAAGTAGATACAAATATTTTCGGCAAGACTGGTTTGCAACAAAAATGACTAATTTATAAAATACCTAAATAGTCGTAAACTAATTAACCGTTACTAAAATAAATCCGTTTTTACTGTGTTACTAGCAATTGTAGAAGGATGGTTAGCGCTCTTACTTTTAGGGCCGAATTTTCCACAAGACTTAAAGTGACAAATATCTGTATTTCACTATTTTGCTTATTATTTATTAATACATAAAGCAAATTAACACTTGTTATTTAATAATAATGCACTGATTTCTGTATCAAATTTCTTATATCTGTGGAATGCAGACCAATATGAGTACGTTATATTACAATTTATAAAAATATATTAAATTTAAATAGTTCTTCGTGTACTTAAAAAGGAAAGAAACACATCCTCGCACAAGCATAGAAATTATTCATTGAGGTGTAGCCGAAATCTACATCGTACAAGAGATGTGCCCACAATATTTTTTCTACGAATATTTATGAAAGAATTAAAAGTAAATGTAGTTTCAGATAAAAATATATATTTTTTACTGACTATAATATATATATATGTAGTTGCCTTTGATTTAATATCCATGGGGTGCAACATAATTTTTCAATGAAAAGGTATAAAATAAATTAATGTAAAATAGGTAGAACTATTCACCTTAAACCTAAAAAAAAAATTATATCAAGGAAGGCGGGATGTAATTGCAACCTTCCCAGAAAACCACTTATGACAGCAAATAAACCAAGCGAAAATGTTACTTTCCCGATTGTGACAAGTGGAAACGTAATATAAACGCTTGTTACTCGGGAAATGTTCACTTTCAGTAGTCAAATTACAACTGAAATAACATACTGTCCAAAGCAGGACTAAAAAAAAAATTTTTTTCATGGACCGGATAGAAATTTTGTTTCTATGACACCAAAATTATGATAGAAAAAATCAATTTGAATTTATTGTTGCCAATAACGAGGGGAGTAAAGTATTTTAGTTCCGTTGCCATGAGTATTTAAGGTCTGATGGTAAGGAGATGATTATTGTCGTCTTGACATTTTAACAAACATGGTAACGACAATATTATATTTTTAAATAATTATTTTTAAGAATAATCACTTTATAATCTTGGGGTTGTGGAAAAAATAGTATAAACACCGCGTGAGAGAAGTGATTGTTTTCCTCGTCATATTGTAACCCTTGCCTTTGGGCTCGTATTTACTCTTTAGGAAAAAAATGTATTTCTCTCCCTTAGTATATAATATACTATTGTATAATATTTCATATCAATCGAAGAGAAAATGTGGTAAAACGAGCAAGCCATTTATATAACATCTAAAACAAATAGGTATATCTTTTAACGAATTATTACCAATAATCTAAAACACCGATATTTATCTGAATTCCTGTAATAACCGCACGATGATAAAGCGACCTCGAGAGCTAGAGAATGAGTGTAATATAAAATATATCCTACCATCTGTATTGACGACGGAAACGTACGTCCAGTTGTGGTATCGAACGATGTCCAGGATAACCTGAGCCTGGTAGTAGTCGGATGGGACGACCCTCAAGAAGTAGTTGAAGCGGCTCTTGTCCGACAGGTCCTTCGACGTTGTAGAATAACCGATCTAAGGACACAAAAAAGCAAGAATGTGTCATTGACGTAGATGAGATAACGGATGGAAATTCTTGATGGTTTTATTTACTAGTTGTTCGTTTAACTTTTTGTTTCATTTTTATATTGTTGGTCAGACTGGTGTGTCCCAAGATATAGTTGATAGATAGAAAAATAAATATTAGGTAAGTAAATAAAACCTACATTTGAACTATTATATTTTCCATAAAACTAATATCTTATATACCTATCATTTACATAATTTATTATAGCATCAGCACAAATAAATATCAATGTTTTAAGAGGATATTATCCGGTACGAAAAATAAGCTATTTTTCTGGAACAAATCCTGACTGTATAACAACACATATTTTATTAATTTTTTCACTATTATGTAAATAAAGGATGGAAATAGTGCGCTAATTTTTTAATTTTTCATTCCTGGAAAATTTTTGTATTTGCGTTGGAAAATCACCTATTTTTGATAGTAAATAAACCACAAAAATGCATGAGCCAAAAATGTTAATTTATAATTTCTTATTGACAAAGATCTCATTATTTATCCTAATTATCTAAAGTTGAAACAACAATATATATTTTTAATTCAAGATTAGCTTCTAAGCTATTTATAATATTTTCTTAAAGTTGCGATCAATAATCAAATAAGCTTAAATTTTCATTTAACAGTAAATTATACATCCAGGGAGAAAAATGCGAAGCCCGAGGATTACAAAACACCTAGGGAAAATAACATTCTCTCCCAAGGTGTATATAGTATTTTTCACGACCAAAGTAAGATTAAAAACGAAAAAATAATTTCAAAATATAATTTATTCATATTCTTTTGACATTTATTAATTTTTAATTTTTAGTAGTCTAACATAAAAATTTAATTTCTTGGCAAAAGCAAAAATTTATATAAACAAGATTGTTTATGGTAAATTAAATTATATTTTAAAATTGGAATCCCAAAAGTACAGCGAAGAATCCTCGGAGGAATCCCAAGAAATTGTTAATGCAGCTTCTGCATCTGTTATAGATTTTTAGTTATTTCATTGTACTCTATTGTATTGAACAGCTGAACTGTCCAAATAATATGAACTCCATGGAGAAATAATGTGTACATTATTTCTCTAGGGAGTTCATATTATTTTGACAGTTCAAATTGTTTTACTTCTGTCTCGCGTTTGTATAATAGAAATGGTCAAAAACTTCCTATCGTGAAACGTGAAAAAATAATATTAATACGAATTAATTTAAAATAGCTCCCAGCCTCATCAATACATTTTCTCCCGATATGACTCCATTTGATTTTTTTATGGATCTTTGTTTATAAAGAGCCAGTAAACACATTAAACGAACTGAAGAATAAAACTGAAGTGGCAATTGAATTTTTATCTGCAAACCAAATAGAAAAGAAATTCTACTTCAAAATGTTGTGAAAAATATACTGAAGAGGATGGGTGCCATTTTGAATATTTGTTATAAAATCATTTTGTTGTCCTTATTCTCATTTTCGGTATTATTATGACAAAAAAATATTATTTCATTTAATAATAATAGTTACAATTGTTTTAGTTAAGTCATGGCTCACTATTTTCTTTCCGCTTAGGTGTATAATAAAGTGCCCGCCATTTTACTTTTTAATAATGTAACATATGGATTATTTTACATGATTATAAAGCAAATTTGATGCACTTTTCAAATTTGTAAAAAAATATATTATGTTCCATTTAAAATTTCAAAGTTGATGTTAATTACTAATAAACGGGAAATGATATCATGAACGTACATCCGTTGTCAACTACCTTACATGTTGCTGTATAAATTATCTTATATGAAAGTAATTGCTAACTTGATAAATAACCGAGATATTTACTGGGTCTATTAAAATATATAACAGCCTGTATGTATATATATATATATATACATATATATATATATATATATATATATATATATATATATATATATATATATATATATATATATATATATATATATATATATATGTAGTATCTCGTCGTACTGTGGTTTGAAAACTCAGGTTCGATTCTCACAGCCGACAAATAGTTTTGCTTGTAACCGCACTTCACGCAAAGAAATATATCACTTACCGAGATCTGCTTCGACAGAGTGCCACACCCAGTAATGGATAAAAGGCGTGATGATATATTTATATTTATTTATTTAAAATTATCCCGCTCTATTGACATCTTTGGGTACCGTGATTTGACGGCTGGTAACCGCACTTCACGTGCATAAATATATCACTTACCGAAATCTGATATGGTAGAGTGCCACCCACACCCTACCTATAAGATATAAGACGTGATGATATATTTATTTGATTTATTTACAAATATCACTAGCATCACCAAATTTTAAATAAACGAGAGATATCTGATAAGTAGTTCAACTTATGCCGATTACAATACTTATTGCTCATATTAATGTTACAAACATCTAAAAATTATTTCTAGCGAGTATAATTTTAAACAGATTTTATTTATAAAACATAATAAAATTCATTGTTAATTTAATAAAATATACGAACTGAAAATGTAAATTACAATATGAGTAATGTAGGTTTTGAAAAGCAAACAAATTAAATCTATCTGACATGGCCTACATTGTCATATTCTCCCTGCGCCTATATTAACGATTACGGTCACAAACAATATTTTAGTAGAAGACTACACAAACCCTTTTTAATTAGTCGTACACTCAATCACTCAATGTAAAGCATCATTCACATTTCAGCGATTACTGCAGATATATTGTCACATGGATATGGAAATGTTGCAGTGCGTAGTCCACTGTAGATCAGTCGCTTCTTGTTAATATGCGAAATGAATACTCGTAACATATGTTCTCTACATTCTAGTTACCAGACCATCATACTAATTTACAAATCTCGAAGTCCTATTACCACATGTACTGATTGCACTGCGATTGTACGAGTTAGTTCAGTTGGAATCTTTGAATCTTCCAAGCTTTGATATTATACTACCCGTATTAACGTATGTATACAGGGTGCTTCCTTTAAATAACCGATATATCCTATATAATTTTTTAATCCACTAATTAGAGATTTTCGACGATATAAACTTTCTTATAGGATTGTATAACAATTATTTCGAGAAAAATGATATTAAAAATAATGTTACAATAATCTATACAATAAACAAGTACAAACAAATGATACTGGTGCCAGGTAGTTCTATTACTTATGTTATTAAATAATCGAGAAGGCAAACATAAGTAACAAAACAATCATTTTAAAAAATACTTTTTTCTACAACCATTAAAAACAGTAGGCGTTTTTGAACTTATTTTTATTATGAAAGTAGCAGATTTTTGCACTAGTGCAGAAAAGTAATTTAATATAAATAAACTCTATACAGTATACTTTCTATTAATATTTATGGAAGCAAATTTAATGTTGCAGCATTTGCTTCTTCTTATAATGGCTATAGAATCTAATACGTGTTCGCCACTCGATTCAAACATTTTTTAAATTGAAAGCACGGAGAAATTTTTCCTCATTATCAACAAAATAATTGAGTTAGTTTGTCATTGTCAGTTGTCATGGATACATTAAACCAGGTATCTTTCTAAAGTTTCTAAATTAATACAAAATTTCAGAGATGTTACAATTACTGAAATTTGTTTTATTATTTTTTTCAAAATATGGTTTATGGTTGTAGAAAAAATAGTGTACGCAACTCGTGCAGAAAGGGGTTTTTTTGAACTCGCGGTCTTGCAGCATTCGCTTCGCTCATGCAGCAACGGACCACTCATTCAAAAAACCCATCTTTCTGCACTTGATACGTAAATAACTATTTTTGTACTCGCAACTTCAAAATGACACTTTCCGCACGCAACACTCAATCTGGAACAAGTGCTTCCCGATCGACTCGACTGTAAAAATTGCAAAAAAAAAACACTGGCCCTTTGGAACATTCTAAAATAAATCTGTCTTGATAATAATAAAATCTAATTTATAAAATACAACTTCCCTGAATAATCCTTTATTCAAAGTTTGGGAAATAAGAGTAATTTGTTAAAATTCTTTCAATATTTGTCAGCATAAGTGCCATTTATTTGACAACCTCTGAACTAAAGAAGTCATTGATACAACTTCTTGCAGATTGTTTTCAAACAAAAATCGCGACTAATACTATATAAATAATAAGAAAAACACATATTGTGGAATATAACAATTTAGTTTAATGGAAAAGTAAGATTATAACAACATAAAATGCTTAAATTAATTAATTGGTTTGCAATTGATAAAGATTGTGTATAATTTGCAGATTCTGATGTGCTCACACAAGTTGAAATTAAAGATGTATTTTTTTTAGAGATGGGCGAATATCAAATTTCTCGAATTCGAATATCGAATACGAATATTAATCAGATCTCGAATATTAGAGGTACTCGAATATTCGAATACTCCTAAAAGTTAATTTATTTATTATTAATAATGATTTTAACAAAAAGTACAAACAAAAAAGAAAACGACGAAAACTTCAAATTTAAGGTGAAACGTACGGGCTGATGTTGACGAAAAACAAATTTGAACTATGGTACGTCTTCATGATTTTTAAATAAAATATATTTGTTATTAATAACTTCAAAGTATTGTAATAGCTTTAAGTTTATGTACAAATAATAAAGAAAAACATAGTAAAAAATTGAGGTCAACATATGGCGCGATATTCGAGATATTCGAATGTTCGCTATACTGACGTTAATATTCGAAAATCTCGAATATCGAATAATGTCAATATTCGCGGCATTCGACTATTCGCGGATGATATTCGCCCATCTCTAATTTTTTTTAAATATCAGTGTTCGAATAATAAATGTTATACAAACTACGTACGTGAAGACGTCTTCCCGCACTTAATTCGTAAATAACTATTTTGTTTTGCTCCCCCTCCACTAATATCTACATAAATTTACAAAAAACTAAATAAAGTAAAACAGGAAAATAATTATGCTGTTTATAATTACTTCTAGCTACCTAACCTAGTAACTCTAATAAACATGACACGTTATTTTAAATTGCTTTTATTTATTTAATTCGTTTTATAAAATATTTGCTTTACACTGTGTTCAGAAATTCCATTTCCATATTGTTCATTTAAACTTTAAATGAAGCTGCATTACTGAATATTTTAGTCTTGGCCACCGCCATTATTTTTTTAAATACATTAAAATACTGAAATATACTTTGCCGAATACAATAAAAATATAATAGGAAAAATATTGTATCTTTACACATTTTTAGTATTTATGAACGTAGAATAATTGATTAACTTTTTATAGTACTTTTTAACAACTGAATAAAATAAGTTTCTGCAAGAATAAATAGAAGCAATGCAATTTTATTTTGTCACAGTGTCCTCGTGTTCTAGTGTTTCTACTCGACGTGTTGGAAAAAATGCGGGAACACACAAGAAATTTAAATTCGAAATTGTGAAATCGGAAGCTCTTGTCAATGCTTTGTGTTGCGTAAAGTTTCGGAATAAATATAAGATTGGAAGTTCGCAAGTTTTATTAAATCACGAAATGCGATATGTACTAAAGTGATTTTACGTTTACTTTTTTAAAAATTTATTTCTTTTTGATGTTTCAACACGACAAAAAGTTTAATTTGCCAATGTTTTTAGAAGAATTTATAAGAAGTAACATCTGTTTCGCAATACGCTAAAGAAAATTAAATTTCTTTGGACAGAAAGAAATATTTTACTCTTAATTCAATACAAACAAAATTTTACCAAGTTGTTCATACTGTTAAAATGTAATTATTTAAATTTAGATTTTTTACTTATTATTATTTATACTCATTAACGTATGTAATTTATATTAATATTACGTATAAACAAAAATAGGATCGCTGAAAAATTATATCTATTAAGTATATTTAAATATATGTTATATACGAGTATTTGAAATGAACCATATTTTATATTTTTATGTAAATTATAATTTTTATTAGATTACGTATCACATAACTACATGTATTTAATGATATATATATATAAATTTAAATATTATTTTTCGAAAACTGTCATATAAAGTTAAAATTTACATGACAACTATCATCACGCGAAATGAGTGCTTTTTGTCTACAGAACGCAAAAGACTTTTGCATGCAGGATGCAAAAGTTTTTTGCATCCCGCAATTTTGTGATAGAAGAAAGACTCACAATTTAATAAAATTTGTCACTTTATTTTTTTGCATAGAAACAATACTTCTATTCTTTAACAAAATTTATATTTAATGTTCCAATTGAGCAATTATTCATATTTATCCCGCTTGAGGAAGGAATAGTTTCTTGAGAAATGCAATGCGAATCCCAATAAATCGCAGAAAAAAATTAGAACGTGTGTTTGGTTTCTATTGCCAACCAGCTGTCAATTGCTGGTCAGAGAATATCAGATTTGATAGCAATTATATTACATACATTGTTGTAATGGAGACATTAGATGTCACATTAATTAATCCTAAACGTCAAAATTTTCTCATTACATTATTACTAATTTTGGGACATAATTTTCGAAAAAACGTTGTTTGATACTCGATTGCGAAATGCTTTTGCATTCTCGAATGCAAAAGTAACATTTCGCAATCTAGAATCAAAAATAACTATATTTAATTAAAAATGCAGTCTAAAACCTATGATACATATGCACAGAATGTGAAAACCCATATATTTTATATGTTCATGACATTTTCTGCATATAATATAAATTCATCCTTGTTCCTTGTCAGTTGTCAGCGTTATTTTAGAAATAGTGATATATTAATTTTAATTTTAAAAAGTTTCCAAATATATTTGAAAATTTAGAAAACTAATTGCAGAAATTTTTGATTAAAAATTGTATGTATGTGCAATAATGTGTAATAATAATAAATATCCATGAAACGTCCCTGACACATAAGTCATTATATTCGATTTTGCAAAAACTATTCTAAATTTTATACTAAACGAATTTTTGGCATAACTCACTTCACTTATGTTTGAAACAAACAAACAAAATATATAAATTGAGCTATGTGAATATACGTTGTAGTAATTTAATCTCTATGTAAAGCCAAAAGCTTCAAAAATCCACTAAACGACTACAATCTATTCGCCTCCTACTCGTAAAACCACATTAAAACGTACCACAAACCATAATTTCCTTGTATTGTAACAGTGCACCTGCGGTTTCTACTCACATATATCATATAGTGTCTGTGAACTCACCTGCGGAATATGGAACAACTGCAACAAGTTCTGCACTTGCAGAGCCACGGAACTGGAACCTGGCCCGATGACGCCGATGAGTGACCCCCTGGAGCGACCGGTCCCCGAAGTCAGCGAAGAGTTTGAGGACGTGTTCTGTGTACAAAACGAAGAAGAGATAGAATGGCTATTTAGGATTCTGAAGTTTCGTCAGAGAGTTAGAGGAAAGTGGCTGTGTAATTAGTTTTTTCAGGGTGGTAATATTGTTTAGTAGTTAGTTTTAGACGATACAAGGGATAGTTAAATACCTTTATACTTAGATTCATTATATTATACACTATTTTGAATACTAGTTAATTCTGTTTTTAATCTGGATTAAAACTTCAAACAAACTTATGTATTACATAAATTAATAGTTACTTGTGTGTGCGAAATGCAGATATGCTCGACAAACCTCGTTAAACAATTACTCGAACTAATTTATAATAATTAAATAAAATATAGTTATTTGTGTATTAAGAGTGTAAAGTATTTCTTTGTTACTCGAACACGGTAATTGCAGCGCGAGCCGAATGCGCGAGCTGCAATAGTGTAAGAGGAACAAAGACACTTTACGCTCGTGATACATACATAATTTTTACTACGATTGCATTTTAAAATTATTATGCGTACTGAAAATAAATTTGTTCTGTTAACTGTCAATATGACAAGTTTCTGTTTTGTTTGTATCCCTGGTAACTATTGAAATAAGCGCGCATTTAATATCTTTTTCGCGCGTTGCCATTGGAAGCGCGCACATTTAACGTTTTTTCGCGCGTTGCCATTGGAGACGTGCAAAAAAAGATATTTTTCGATTGTTCCACAGAAAACGTCAACTTTTCGATGACAAATAAGAGCGTAATTGTCAACTTTTCATAACAATCGTAGAAAAATTATTTTTCAAACTGTCAATAAAATATCAGTATAAAATGTATGTTTATTTTTTATCATTCCAAATAGAAGCATGCGCGAAATATACCAAAACTATACGTTGCCATGGTAATGTAAAAGATAAAAAACGACATACTTTGCACTCCGAAATTAATGAAAAAAGTTAACATTTTTTTTACAGTGGTCGCGTTCAGCCAAACCTAGCAATGTCTAGCTGATTGACTATCACGTGACTTGAAAAAGAAAACATAGCGCCAGTATAAAATAGTTATTTTTAACACGAATTTCAAATTTGATGAGTTTATTTTATAGTGATAAAAATTAAAAATTTTCTTGACAGATGTCAATATTTCAATTACACTTGTATGTTGAAATTTTTTTAGTGATGTCCAAGAAAATAAATTAAACCAATGCAATGAGACTGTAGTGTTTCCTTTTTTAGTATTATTACTTTTTTCATGATTTTCTATACGAGTTTTCGTCAAAAAAGTTGAATATGCAAAAAAGTTTAATTCAAATGATGATTATAATAATGATCTACTTATTTTGTTAATCTACAATCTAGAAATCGTATTATAGATACAATGAATATAATTTATTGGAAAAATAAATCTGAAAAATATTTGTAATAGGTAAATAGTTTTTATTTTACTATTGAGGAATCAAAGATAAAAGTATAATAACTTTTTTCAAAATATAAGTTGAATTCATAAAATAATGTTGGTGTTTTCGTTCAATTATCTTTCATTTCAACTCATTTTAATTGATAGAGACTGAACTTTAAATGGCAATATAACTAATAAAGAATAAAAGTTGAGTATTAAAAATAAATATCTCTCAAGGACTATGATTTAATATAAAGCACTGTACTCTATAATAAACGATATATAAGCACCCATATATACAGATTTTTATTATGGACTTTTATTAACCGTGATGTCGAGAACTATAAGTACTGGGAATTCAAAGTGTAATATCATTTTTTGATATTTTAATGCTGTGTCTGTCTAGTCTTTAGTCTTGAAAGTATATACTTGTATAATACATGTATTAAAAGGCCAAGTCTAATGGCTTGACAATTATGTAATTTTTAAACTAACACAAAGTAACAACGAACAAATAAATAAATAAATATATCATCACGCCTTTTACTCATTACTGTAGGTGGCAGTCTGCCGTAAATGATTTATTTCTTCGCGTTAGGAACAGTTACCAGCCGTCAAATCACGGTCAACAAAGATGTTAGTGGAGGGAGAGCCACAGAGATAGCTTTGACGTGGTGAAAATTAAACAAAATAATATATTTTTAAACGTAGTTTCAAATGATGAGAAATATTTTAAACAAAATTAGTTTTGATTTTTGAAATAGTAGACAAGTAATAAAGAAATGTCAAATCTATAATAAAACAATAAATTATATATATATATAATACATAATCTGAATATAGATTTGGAGTGAATGTATTTTCTTAAAAATTATGTTAATATTCTCAATTTAAGTATCCCTAAACCCCTCAAATTCTCTGGAGTATTTCGAGAGTTTAATGGATAACCACAAACGTGATCACATTTACAATGATCGAATTGTGGTTAAAACAAAACCAAAATTCCCAAATCAATAAAAATAACCATCATCTACACGATGCAAAACTTTCTACAATATGGATAATATAGTTTTATTTCTATGATTCGATGTGACTAAAAAATCTAAAGTACCTAAAAAAAAGTAATTTCCTGTAACTATTCATGGGTTGGTTTTTGCACGTCAATTTAATTTTCATTTCTTTTTTAATTGTTTCACGCTTGGATATCATAGAGGGTTGTGAAATTACTCCCCTTAACCCACATTTGTCATGAATTCATATAACATGACCACGCATTTGTTTTAATTATCATTATTTGAAAACAATTAAAAATAAATGTGTCAAATCAAATTGAAGTAAATTCTTGGTTCAAATTAATTTTATTAACGCAAGAATTTAATATTATTGTTTGTAAAATTTGTGTAGTAAAACATAACATACTAATTTTATATTTTACTAATTTAAGAAACGAGTAAAAAATGTGTAAATATACAATAGTACATACTTATTCTTTACTTTTAAAATTAACTTTACTTATAGCATACTATAGCATACTCCAAGAGTTTTCTTCGAATCTATTACTGCATTTTTATTACACAAAAATTTATATCCACTAGGATTGGTAAAATGTGAGAGGATATATTTATATATTTTATTTTTATCACAAAAGTTATATAGTTGGGTAAAAATACTATTTTATTAAGTCAGTAAAATTGTATATAAAATTGTATGAATAAAAATATTGAAATAAGTCACTTTGAGCACAAAAGTCAAAAGAGTTGTTTTATTTGAAATAGTAGGAATCTGAATGATTATTATACATAACTACGATTAAAAAAGAAGACTCACAACAATATAAAAACATAAACATAAATATAAGAAAATCAATACCTGCTTTTCATCATCATCATCATCATCATCATCTGTGGCGCTACAGCCCGAGATCGGGCCTGAGCCTACCGGACACACCGAGCCGCAGTTTTTACTCTGCCCTATTGCTTTTCGTATTTTGAGTTAAAAATTTAATACGTAGGTGTAGCTCACTACAGATACAAACATTACACAAATGTAAAATCAAACCTAACTAGGTCGGGGTTCCTAAGAGAGAAAATGTAAATTGAAGACTAACGGCGGAATCGCAACGAAACTTACGACTTTATGTAACATTTCCTATTTATCAAAAATATTGATGTGACTTTGTTCAGTATTTACAAATGTATGTATCTATTTTATACATTTATCACAGAATTCCACCATAAAGATACCCTTAATTTATTCTACAGTTTCTTTTTTATTTTTATTATAGAAAAAATATTGTGGCGGTGATTTTTCTCAATCTTGCGATTTTGATGAATCTTCAAGCCTTAGATCCTACTACAATCAAAAGAAAGTCGATATATCGGTTTATTTGACATAACAGCACGGTGACATTATGGATTGAAACTTTGTATTTAGGCCTTTTAGCAAAAAACTGAGGTAAACTTCGTTAATAGGCTATATACAACCAATGTTCAAAATGAAATGTAATTTATATTTCCGTTTGGTTTGAAGTTAATATTCAGGAAAGAACAAAAATTTAACGGCATTAAAAATATTACAATTTGTTTCATTTTCATATTAGTCTTTAAGTTTTTTATTACAAATTTAATAATAAAATTCAAATACAGGTTTATTTAATTGAAATATTTAGAATAATGTACTTAATCGTCAGACTTTTGCACAAAACGAAAATATAACTAAAACTATTTGAGAAATATGAAATAAGTAATGTTTTCACATAATCTACCCGATTTGATTAGGGTGACTTAAATTTTTCTAACGTTTATGTATATGAAACATATAACTATTTTAGATACTTAACAATAATTTTATATAATATTTATATTGTATACTAATATTTTTCAAAAGATTAAGTACCAAATACATTATTAATTAATAAGTCCTGTATAGAAACTGTAATCAATAAATTAAATTGAGTTATTTTTTCGTAATTTGCGTAATTAAAGCAACAGCCAAATTAATGCCCGTCGATCAGTTTCATTCGAGTGAAATCAAGTGAGAAATTAAATTTTTTATCCCCAAATCCACCTACAATAAAAATAGGTTCATTAAATAAATGACTAAAAGTACTCAAATAAAAAGTTACAAAAGATTTTATACCATAAATACTTTTCGTCTATATATTTTTTATTTTATATAATTAATTTATATTTGCATATCTATCATTATAATTTTATTATATTATGTTTATACCATGTCAAAAATTAGCTGACATCAAATTAAATATTTGAGAACAACAAATAAATACATAAATAGTACCACTGAATAAACAAAACTATATAAAATTGATAGTAAATGTAACCAATTTTTAAATAGTCATCGTTAATTAATATTTGCTATTTTATGTAGGTACGGAAAAATAAAATTATAGCATTAATTTCAAACAACGATTTATTTAGGGGTAGCAAAATCAAATATTTATCACTTTAACCGTATGTAACAGCAATACAATTAAACGTTTCAAATGAATATAAATATGTCAAAAGTACATATTCTGTTTTTACTTCCTTGTACGAAGTAAAGGAAGTATTGTAATCGCGAAAATTTTCGGTTCTCAGATTTCAGCGGAAATACGCATTTTGGTCATCTCTGAATCCATTTTGACTAATTTCGTCGTGCCGTCTGTACGTACGTATGTATCTCGCATAACTCAAAAACGGTAAGCCGTAGAAAGTTAAAATTTTGTATTTAGGACTGTTATAACATCTACTTGTGCACCTCCCTTTTTGGTCATTATATAACTTCCAGAAGTGGTACTTTACTTGAGGCCTATAATATATTTTAATGAAAAACTATATCAAAATATAATCCAAAACTTTTCAAATTTGGTATATAACACTACTATATCAATAGAAATAACATAATTGATTTTGGTTAAAAGGGACTAACCGGAAGTGATACATTACATGAAGCTGCTAACAGTTTTACTTGAAAAAAAATGGAATTTTCCTGATTTTAGAAATAAATGATGAAAGTTTTAGAGAATTTAATTCTGCGTCTATCACATTAAGAATGATTTAATTAGCCTTTTGTATAAGCGAGATATGCTAATTTAAAAATTATATATTTTTTTGTTTTTTTAATTAAGTTTGCTATCGATTAGAACAAAAAATTAGAAAAAAAATTAAATTTAATGTCAGTTATGTGCAATTAAAAAAATATCTATAGTTTAATACGCGTACAAGGAAGTCATGTGGTGTCCACATCAGATTTTTAGAATTTATAATAAGTTTTCAAATGTGAGCACAAGATTTAGCTGCTCTTCTAGCAACAGATTACCGATATTAGTATCAGTGCAGCTCAAACTGTGAGCCGCGATTCCCCATAGAGCCATGAAACATGAATTAGTGAACCTCGAGTTCTCGAAATGACAAATTAATGGGGTCGTTTACTAACATAAAAATATCAGTAAATTACACTGAATATTATCGTCCTAAATATTGTAAACTGAACCTAAAAAGAACAAACTATGTACATAAACACGCCAGCTTACTAAGCATCATTTATCTTAAATAGTCCAGACTCCAGACTTTCACAGTACAATTTAACTAATGTCAAATAATTTGTTTGTGTCTCGTCGCGTCGGTAACAGATACTAATAGTGCGCAACCTATAGTTTATATTTTACAGAAGTTGTCATATTTATAATTATAGAATTTCATTTAATTAATTTTCAAAATTAGATTAAAATAACAATAAATTATATTTGAAAATTGGATGTATTCAAATATACATACATAACATCACGCTACATCCCACCAAATGGGGCAGCACGAACCCCCGAAACATTCATAGAGCATCAGTGCACATCAATATTCTCATCCTGACATACGACACTTGCCTCGACCACACCAACACTTCCTCCATACGAACTCTTTCTTTTCTCACAACCAAAATCCATCATCACGCAACAAACATCCATCCATTCGCTCCTGTACACCTGCTTCGCAAATCCTCACCCACGCCCACCTCTCCAAAAACGAATCTATAAGAAATGAAGGCAGCACCCCCTGCGCTTGTTTAAAAATACATTTAACACAATTGCAGTTACACACTATACAGGGTGTTTCAGGACTAGTGTAACAAACTTTAACAGCTTATTCCTGAGGCCATTTTGAGCCAAAAATGTCATATAAACATATGTCCTATTCCTTCTAGTTACCAAAATACAAGAGGTTGAAGTTCTATAAATAACACGAAATTTTCAAATTTTTGTAATCAAGATTCTTTCGGAAAACAAGAGTTTTATTGAAAAGTCATACCTTATTTGTCTTAATTACTTTTATTTATTAATATTAACGAATATGATTTAGATAACAAAACATAAAATGACACAATTAAATAGACACAGAACAACACAACCAAACATGGAATAGGTTAACACAATATGAAATAAGATAACAAATTTAAAAAAATTACAGCAAGTGTTCAAAATGAGCGCCTTGAACTCGTATGCATGTTATTATTAATAAATAAAATTAACTAAGACAAATAAGGTATGACTTTTCAATAAAACTCTTGTTTGACAAAAGTATCTTGATTACAAAAATTTGAAAATTTCGTGTTATTTATAGAACTTCAACCTCTTGTATTTTGGTAACTAGAAGGAATAGGACATATGTTTATATGACATTTTTTGCTCAAAATGGCCTCAGGAATAAGCTGTTAAAGTTTGTTACACTAGTCCTGAAACACCCTGTATAGTAAAATATATAAACATTAAATTGTATACATATAAGAGTATTAAACTTTTTAAATGAAACTATCCTATACATAAATTGAAAAACTAATGTATCACCGCGAATTCCATCTACTCTCTCTCGCAGTAACTTTAGGCCGATATATATAGCGAAAAAATATTACAAAGATATTTTAAAATTTTCAAAAAGCATCAAAATCACAAATTGAGTAAAACTGTGAAAACGATGCAGTGACGTATACACCGAAACAGAAAAATAAAAAAGAACGTCACTTGTCGTAGTCACTGCTGTACGTTTTGTTACATATAAATCTAGTACGGAGATCAGCCAATCACCGATACGAATTTTTTTTCTTATGCTGTAAAACGCTGTGAAATTACACCGCGACAGAGTATAGAGCAGTATTGAGAGAGCATTGGTGACAAGTGACTAATACTAAATAAACTAAAAAAGTTTCTTTATTCAAACTAATAATTCCTAAATAAAACAATTAAGGTGAATAGCTCCTAATTTATTATGAAGTTCGCCCTTGAACACTAATATTTTTAAAACAAGATACTATTCTAATTTGAAATGAAATATATTATAGGTATTTTTAAAAAATGAAACGCCAAAATATATAAAAGAAATTGCTAATTCCATTTTCGAGTACAAATGGATAAAAAATTACTATAGATTACTATATTTATAAATATATTAAATTTTTTATTATTTTCTTTCCTGTCATTTTTCAGAAATAAAATTAAAACTTTTTAATCTTTTCCATAATTATTTCGATACAAATTTAATGTTTCTATACTTATTATATCACTAGTTGCATTGTTATAGCACTATGAGTATGAAGAATTGCACTCGACGAGATCGTAATCTTACAAGTAATAATTTATAATCAACTGAATTATCGCATAAATCCAGTGGTATTAAAAGTATACTCTTTGAGAAAACTACTCTTAATTTTGCGAATTTTTGAAAATGTTTCTGCTCCATGATCAGTTGGATACAATATATATATATTGTATCCCTTGTATTAAATTACTTGAAGTTATGAATCACCCTGTATAATAAACAAATTTTGTTTGGAATATGTTGATCCTGTGTTTCAATTTTGGAAAGCAATATATGGCCTTAGGATCCTTGAATAATTTTATTTATTTATTGGACATTTCGATAGTTAACCCATCTTCAGCATTTATTAACACAAAATTATTTTTCCAATTTTGTAGAACACAACATTTTTTATTTAATTTAAAAAATTGTTATCAATGTATTAAACAAAAAATGTTGAGATCTACAGAATTGTAAAAATAATTTTGTGTTAATAAATGCTGAAGATGATGGGTTAACCATCGAACCGTCCAATAAATAAATAAAATTATTCAAGGATTCAAAAGCCATATATTCCTGTCCAAAATATAATAAACAAAAGTATCTAGTTAAAAAAGATCAATGTTTAGGTGCCCAATTATGTGTATATATCACCTTAGATAATAAATTAAAATTAAATAACTTGGAAAACTATCCCACTCTTTCATGAAACTAGTAAATTTACAAACTGTTGGCAACATTTTTGAAAATAATATATTATGTGGGTTCTCTAATTGATGGACATCTTAAATAATTACTTTCTGCCGTCGTACCCATTTCAATCTCATCCAAGTATAAAATATAAATACCGCAAGCAGCCTAAACTTACCCCCAGTTCATTAATTTCAACTGATAAAGTCAAACGATGCTATTTACATTTCGTGTTGCGCTGTGATATATTATGACGTAATAGAATTTTAATAATTCTTATCTTGTAAACATGGTCAGTTTTTCTCCCGAGGTATTACTTTATTCCTAGGAAAAACAGCCGCCTAATGTAATTAATTATAGAGGAATTTTTTGGGGTTTTTATTTCTAAATGTAATTAATTATTGTCACGCTATATTGAGTTTTGCTTTATGCGGATCCCAGTTGGGTAATAATATGAAATAGGCATGAAATTTGTTGAGCCAACATTTACTGTTTTCATTTAAATTGTGAATTATAAACTGATAAATTAGAAACGATGCAGCAACTCAATTGTAACTAAATTAATTATTATTATTAGGTATTTTAATTAGCAATTAAAAGTAAAATTATATTTGACGTCTCAATGAATAGGCAATAATTTTGTCACTATAATTTGTACCATAATACCGATTGTCGTACTATATTTATTCCATTTACAAGTAAAGGACCATGATGACCTGTACATCCCTGTGTATATCAATAACTTAATTTCCGTTTAAAAACTGATAATTACTGGGAAATAATTACTTTACTTTGTAATTCTATCTTTTGTCATTAAAACGAATATAGCACGCAAATGTTATTCCATTACAAAATAAATAAAAGTGTATTTCTATTTTTACTCAATTCTGAGTGTATATATATACTATTTCAGATCTTTTCGCGGTAAATGATATATTTTTACTGATTATTTAACATAGTTACGTTACTGAGAAAGATAAGTATGACTTTTATTGTAAATTTAATAAGTGAATACAAATAAAAGTTTTGAAATTATCGTTTTCAGTTCGTCCCCTCACAAAGAGACGAAATTACGTGATCGGTAAGGCGCCTGTATTATCGATAATAATGAAAAATGTTTATGTAGAAATCTTATAGACCTAAATGACGAAACCTATTTTCAAGTCAATATTCCAAAAATACCCCAATGACTTAACTAAAACTTTTAATTTAAATGTATATTATTCACTCGGTTATTTTGTCGCTCAATTTTCTGCCCGTCAAACCCCGGCAGTTTTCAATTGATTACAATCAATGGCTGATACCACAAGCTCCGTTTTTGCCTGTTTTAAGATCAGTGTTTTTGGGTGTTTTAGTTATCTGTAACATGTTAAAACCGTGCTCTTAAAACACCCAAATACAATGCTTGTGGTACCAGACAATTATTTACTGATCTTTTCGATCCGAGCTTAAATTGTGGATAATTTGATCATTGGTTTTTTATTTATACTCAAATTGTTAAATTTACTTTAGTTTACTTTAAAACTGAATTAAAGTGAACTTAAACAAAAGAGACTAAGAAGAACAAATGTTAAGAGGAAATATGATCGAATCTATTCAGCACAAATTTTTCCAACATATATCATGGCGACTTCACATGGAGTCCCCCAGAATAACGCATGATTATTTTACTATTGCTAATTTAATGAAGTTAAGCTCACTAGCGTCTTATATCAATTACAATGATACATTATTTTTATTTAAATTAATTAATAACAACATCGACTGTCCGTTTTTATTATCTAAACTGTCTTGGCAGATTCCGTCACGGAATCTGAGAAATGCTCAACCTATATTTTGTATTCCTCATTGTACCGCAAACTACTGGTTTCATGCTCCTTTATGGAGAATATGTCGGCGCTTTAATAGTTTTAATTTTAATATTAATGATGTAAACAGTGACTTGATTTCAACCACGTTAACCCGGTTTTTCAACTCCGCCATTGCATTACACCAACATAATACAGGACATAACTTCAGCATAGAAAATGTAAAATGTTTGAAAACAAGCAAAAATGCAAGCAACCTAAACATGTTAGAAGCCATAGAAATGAAAAAATGTACAAAACCTTTGTTAAATACAGATTTAACTCCATTAGAAAATGATTTACTCCAATTTGTAAAACCGAAAAGGTTACCTGTACACAGGTAAACTCGTTTACGAGCCAACATATTAAGACAGGCATAAATTGTAAAATTGTTTACCTACACTGTAGAAAATTAATCCATCTGGATACTGTTATGCAAATCATCCCTTCCATCAACCACTGTTCATAGAACCTCCACTACAATATAAATACACCATGCACATACAAAATTTTATGTATTATACAACTGATGATGATTGCATCGCAATCGAAATGTACATTTTGTGAAAAATAAACATTGTGAAGAAAAGTAAAACTATATATTTTTTCAAACCAACATAACTAATCTTCACGTAACTCGATCTATATATTTTTAGTGTTAACCCGGTTTATAGACTTAACCAAAAATATGCTATTAAATGATTTCTCCTGAGAAATGACCTGTATCCTATGTTACATGTGAAATGAAATATGTAAAGTCGTACTACTTATACGCACATACTGTATTTTTGGGCGATTGCCTGTTCGAAAGAATAAATTAATTAATTATTAGTTTTCTTCTTTTCTAGCAATAAAATATTTTAGTTAGTAAGTCAAGAAAAACATCAAAATCAAAAGCAAAATAACTGAAATTAGAAAAATATTATTCTCTAAAAATAATATAATAGATAGGTACCTACTTCCTAATATTTTATATAATTTTTAATTCCAAGCATATCTTCACATCTTTCTTATTATAAATTAGTATTCCAAAATGACTTTCCCTTCAAAGTTGTATTAGTAACATCACTTATTTATAATACTTGACATATTAACCATTTGAAATTTAATTAGTATTACGGCAACTATAGCTTAGTTGATTAAAGCCTCGGTCAAAGCAAATAACCTAAGTTTATAGGTCCTAAGTTCAAAACTTAGCGGTATCCCCATTTTATAATTAAATTTTATTTTACAATTTGATTTTAACATATTATGCTACAGGTAAAATATAGTTAAGGAGTTTAAAAATTATAATAAATATAATTACAAACAACAAACCTTTTATTGAAACATTTTCATAAAGTATGAAACTAGAATTTGACAGGTATTCTATAGCAAATTCATTTATCCCGAAATTATCAACTAGCATTAACAATTCCTACTCACCAATCCACAAACAGCATTCCAATCCCTCATAGGACTGATGCTATCTCTGATGAGCTCGATGCTCTGTTGCAGGGCGACGGGCGCGTACCAGCAGGAGTCACGCATCTCGACGCCCAACGTAATGTTAGGTAACAGCGTCGTCGAGCGGTTAATTTCATCCAGGGTCTGGAACGTCACCTCTACGCGCTGGATTCCGTACATCTCGCGAATCTCACCACATTGGAGGGTGTTGGAAGGCATGGATCTCTTTTGTTTTGGTTGGTGGTGGAGTGGGAGCAGAACACCTAGAAGAAAAGAAATGTGGTGTTATTAGTAAAAATCAGTAGAGCAACCAACGAAGAGTACTATTGCGACTACCTTGATCACTCATTTTTGGAATTGAATAAAATATTATATATACATTTTAAACTTATACTAAAATGAAACCCTACTCCCTCCCACCATCTTAAATTCTATAATTTGATCGATCGATCGATCAGTTAAAGACAATTCTTATTTTTCATGATTATTTTGTAGATTACCACAACATCGGTATTTTGTAACCAAATTATGTATTCTGTTATTTTTACTTTAATTTTATATATTTTGTTCTGGTACAAAGCTACCTGCATAAAAATATTACTTCTTAATAACACTTTACACAAAGTTATCAGTGAACTCTCATTATATCGTAGGTACATTTTTTATAATAACAGCTACGTACATGTGTGTTTTTAAGTCCGTTTTAGGTGGTGCAATTTTTTCATGCAAGTTCTGTTGAGAAAGAAAGTTACAAGAAAATTGCTTCGTTTAAAACAAAAATTGCAGCAAGAATTATTGCCTGACGAACTTATTTTACAACATGTTCTAATTTTCTCGCGGCAACGTGCAATTTTTTAGTGACTTTAAGTGTTGCCAACTGTTCATCAAATACACCACAGATCATCTGAGCCTAATTGAACCAATGTTTTGTGCTCTTATTTAAAAATAAATTTTGTAAGAGATCAATAAATTAAATTAAACATCAATATGATGATATTTTTTGCTAATTAGTTAAGTTTTTATTTTTTTAGTTTCAGTTCACGACGCTTGAAACGGTAAATAAAAGCAACACAACATTTTTAATAACATTGTGGGAACAATATCCTTTATTATATCACAGTTGTATGTTGGTACAAAATTAAAACTACCTTGATATATTGCTGCAAATAATTGCACCATGTAATACAGTTTACAAAAAATTGCATTAATTTTATTGCCGCTATATTTATTGCCCAATTGCGCAACTTGCATGAAAAATTGCACCTTCTAAAACGGGCTTTTATACTTTGGGAAAAATCTTAAAAGCATATATTAAATGATAGGCGCGGTGGATGAGCGTGTTAAGGCACATCTCGTAACATACTGTGACGTCACCAAGATTCGTCGGTTCGAATCCGCCTGTTGACAATGTGTGATTTGTCGTAAAATATAAAAATACAGTTACATGTATTTATCACACTCGGGTGCTATAAGCTAGTCTCTTATACGTCTTAAAATAATGTAGCATTTCACAACGAAAACCGGCAGTACGGCAGTATAAAAACTGCAGCTCGGTGTGTCCGATAGGCCCAGGCCCGATTTAGGAGCCATCAAAAGAAAAATATATTAAATGACGTACTGATCATAGAACAAGAAAACATTTTTAGTGCCACTTTGATAGTTATTTATAATATATTTAAATTTAACTTTAAACACTACAATAGTCAATTTATTCATTATATAATATCAGGATAAATAACTATTTATAGTGTCGGCAAGTAACACTAAAAATGTATACTTGAAGAACCATGCTTTTATTTTGAAAATTTTTAAAATCTCTTTATGTTTTGTGATTATATATATATATTATGTGTGTTTCAAAATTATTACAAAAAAAAATAAAGGTATAACTTATAAAATGTACTGATTATGACGCAAAATGAGTTTTCCCGAAATTCGCAAAAATAATTGCACTTTAACCCGATGGAAATGATAAGGGAAATAACCATTCCCACAAGATCCTCCAAACAGTGGAATGTGGAACATCTAATACTCGAGATCTTCGAGTACTAATAGTGGAATCCTGGCGTATGGCGTCCAACACAACATTATCAACATTTCTTCGATATCTTGGAAGGGTTGCATCTCTCCCATGGCGTAAAGTTCCAGTATTACAAAGGCGTTGGGTAATTCTTACAAGCATGTTATAAGTAGAATCTTGAATCTCTGAACATGTAACGAATTTTGCACTGACTTTCCATAAGCTAATAACATATTAAGTAACTCAATATTGCTGCTATAAACGTATGTCATTCTTTATTCAAAACTACACTTGTTTTTCAATATCACCAAATACGAAAACAAAAGTAATAATAAGAGACAAATTGAATGAAATAAATTTGTATGGACTGCTATAATAAAATAAAATCAATATTTAATAATTTTTATTCATTACCTATTATTTTGCGTTTTTCGAAAAACATTTTAATCTAGAGAATTAGTATTCAGGTACAAATTAGATCGTCATTTCTCCTTATTAATTTTAATTTTTTTTATTGAAATAAAAATGTTAAAGTCAATGGCAAATTACGTCAAATACGTGCAATTAAAAAATCTATAGTTTAATACGCGTACAAGGAAGTCATGTGGTGTCCACATCAGATTTTTTTAATTGTTCACACTATACTAAAAAAATTCTATACAAATTTGTAGACACTTTAATGACTTGTAACCTCACAAACAAATAATTGTGAGACTAATCATTATTTTATTATAATTAAGTTACAGGAAGATATGCAAACTTAGGTACATTAAAGTAAATAATTTTTCTAAAAACGCAAGCGTTTTGATCTTTAACTGAATATCTAATCATATAGCAATGAAGACACACAAATTGTTTACTATTTTTATAAAGGAGTTAATTTTGCACTCGTATATAATAAATACAACAACAAATACGTAAATAAATTGAACACAGTTTAAATACAGTTATTCGAATACTCTCCACCAATGCATGATTTATCGCCGACAATTAACGTAAATTGTATTTAGTGATTAATAATTGTCATGTATTTGTGTTATAAGTAATCACAAATTAAAAGGTCTAGTTAAGTTTAAAAGAAACTTTTATGTTTTATTATAAAAAATATATTTAATATTATTTCCTTTTGTAGAAATATAAATATTAAAATAAAACTCCAGATTAAAGATCAAATTTAAGTATCTACATATCTAATTCTAATTATTTAATTTTGTTAATAAATATTTATATTTGTAGTACATAAAACAATGTTGTGCAGATAAACTTGAAATTGTTTCAAATTTCACATGTTACACAAGATGTTATTAATTCCTGTCAGACAGATAAAATCAGTAGATAACATTTATTCTATGTATAACATCAAGGACGATACATAATTATCATTAGCAACATATGATAACAAATTTACAATACAGTTCAATGTTAGTATCCTATTCTGATTAAATCCCTAATTTAAAAAACTTAAAATTGATGTTTTCAAATTTGTAAAGCGGTTTATTGCTGTAGTTAACAAACTGTATAGGCTGAAAGCCCTAAATTTCAATAAATCAGTCTTAGACTACGTAGTCCTTGTACTCTTTAAATCATGTAGAAAGCAGCACAAAAAAACCAATTTATCTCATTTTCTTACACAAAATACAATACTCTTTAACTCTATTCCTTTAATGATCCCCGATAAATCTAGTTTTATTTACACCCTTTACGACGAAACGACTTGAACATTTTACATTATTCTTATCTACTAGTACTGTTTTCATCAAATTTACTCATTTTATACATATGATAAAATTCGAATTTAAAGCGAAATAAAAAGTACTTCTTTCATTTCATTCTGGGTGTGGCAGCTTTATAGATCTAATAGATGATATACTGTTATTAAAAAATATAAAATAAACACTTGGCTACGTTTCACAAAATTCAGCCTCCAAGTCACCTTATGAGGGCATCGTCATATATATATACAGAACTTCTCATGTCATCTTACCTGTTTGTTAGAGATCTTGTTCTCTGCTGGCACAGTTCTTCGTCACCAGCTTCTTCACGTGAACTTTGTTCTAGGTGAAGAAGTGAGTTTTACCATACTGATGAGCTCTAATAAGAGCGAAACACGTCTATGGTTACTAATTGTGCTGGCCAGCCTCTAACGATGCCCTCATAAGGTGACTTGGAGGCTGAATTTTTGTGAAATATAGCCACGTGTTTATTTTATATTTTTTATTAAACCTTGTTTCACCAAGTGTTGGATGACAATTAATTTTGTCTTTGTTGTTATATACTGTTAGTATTGCCACAAAAATAAATTTTGACAAATTGCAAAACGAACTCCTACAAAATCCTATAAATTAAGCAAGTGGTGTTTAATTTTAAGAATATAAATACAAACACAAGTAAAAATTCGTACGTATCTATTAATATTCCAACGATATATCATCTCATCGCTTATTCTTTCCTTTCTTCTTTCTTTAATTTCCAATACCAAAATCTGTTTCTACGTATATCAGCTGTTGCATTATTCATTACCTATTCTGTGTTTGATTTCATATTCTGTGAAATTTATACATAAACATACTTATAATTTTATTTCAAACTTATCCATTGTGAAATCAATGCATCATACTTTTAAATCTAACATGATCATATTTCATATACAGGCTGTATCAATATTAATTTAAAAAATTAAAAGCATATTCCTAGATCCTATTTCTTTTATACCAAAATATAACAGGTCAAAGTTTTAGGTATAATAAATGTACACGTTTCAATAAAATTTACAGAATTTAAACCAAAAGTTGTTTTAATAATTAAATGTAAGTTCTGAAAACTAAAATTTTAAGGTTAGAATCAAATTGCTTTAGAAACAAAAGGACAAAATATGGAAACAATAAATATATGACGACACTTTGATAATCGGAATATCAGTCTAATATATTTTGAAAAAGTTACACTTCCAAAGTTACGGCGATAACCATCGTCTTCTTCAGGGATATGTAACGTCTAGTAATTAATATAAACAAAATGTTTAAAAAAAACTGAACATAATAGTCACAATTTAAAAAAATAAATAAATAAATAGTCAAAAAGGTTTAAAATTACAACAACTCTAAACATTAACAATAAAACACATTAAAAAGAACATTACAAAAAATCATCATCACAGTTTTAAATCTAGTCACAGAAGAAACGTTGAAAGTGTAACTTTTTCAAAATATATTAGACTGATATTCCGATTATCAAAGTGTCGTCATTATTCAAACAGTCGATCATCGTATTTACTCCTATAAATATATTACTAATAATAAGTATTCGACAAAGTGATAAGAGAGATAAATAGTGTATTATTAAAATTAATATTCTATATTTACAGTTCAAATTAGTGTATGTTCTAGGTTTTCACGGATCCCTAAAATTTACGACTTTTAATGTTTTGTTTTATAAGTGTTCTGATTACAAAATTTTTAAAAATACTGCTATTTATACAATTTTGAAATATTTTATATCGATAATTAAAAGTAATAGGACATTTTTTTAGTAAAAAAAATATATCATCACGCCTTTTTCCCATTATTGGGTGTGGCACTCTGCCATAGCAGATTTCAGTAAGTTGTATATTTCTTCGTATCAGCCGTCAAATCATGGCTCTCAAAGATGTTAGTGGAGTGGAAGCCACAGGGGTAGTTTTAATGTGGTGAAAATTGTTTGTTGGCTGTAAGAATCGAACAAAGCCATACAACCACCTACTAATTATGGTCTCAGGAATAAGATATTAAATTTTATTCACTAATCCTGATACACCCTGTATAAGTAGTTAAAAAGTTTTAGGTTTACATCGAGTCAATGTTTAGTTTGGTTCTCAACGTTTTGCTAACTTTTGTAAGAATAAGAATCAAGAATCAGAGTTTTTGGGTATTTAACTTAAATTTACTTTTATTTATTTAAATTGGTTTTATTATTTAATTTAAGTTCATAGAGTTATGAAAATATGATATAACAATAAATAAATATATCAACACTCCTGTTACCGTACACTTTGCTGTAACAGATCTCAGTAAACATATGTTTAAGCACATGAACTGCGGTTACTAGCCGTCAAATCGTGGCTCCTAAATATGTTAGTACAGGGGAAGCTACAGGGTTATTTTTAATTTGGTGAAAATTGTTTTTCGACTATGGGAATGGAACTCGGCTTCTCAAACCCAGTTCAATTGGATACCATTGAGCCACCTACTCCCAAATAAAAAATACATTAAAATATATCATCACGCCTTTTACTCATTACTGGGTGTGGCATTTACCAGTAGTAGATCTCGTTAAATGATATATTTGTTCGCGACAAGTGCGGTTACTAGCCACAGGGGTAGTTTTATTGTGGTGAAAATTGTTTGCCGGCTTGTGATACCTCGGCTATGGAAATCGAACCCGGGTTCTTAAATCCACAGAGCGACTCGATACCACTGAGCCATCTACATATGAAAGTATGGAAATAAACAAAAAGGCAAGATTTATCTCAAACAATGAAAAGGTACACTCATAAGTGAAAACTGCATTATAATGACTACGTTTACAGGTGCAACGTCTGAAATCTATTTTCATTATATCTTTACTTATCCTGAATTTATTAACTATCAAATCTGTAGCAGTGATAAAATAGGCCACGGGCGGAATCTAATTTTAAAAAAGAAAATTATATGAAATTTATAACATTATTTTATACAAAGAATATATGCAGTGGAATGTACCTATCCATTATCATTTTAATTATCTTTACTATTACAGGACAATGGAACGAGAATGTAATAAACTCATCTTTTGTATATAAAACTGCAAATGTGTTTCACCTTGTAATTATTATAGTATTAACACTAGTGTACTGCTAGTCTGAATAATATTGTCTCCAATTTTAATTTTTATTTAGATATAAAAATTAAAGAATCCTAAAGAATTTCTAGAATTTTTTTCGCGCAAGCGAATTCAACTGTCAGAATCTTATGCTACCTCGAATACGAGTTGTCGATGGTATGAGAGAAGCGTGCGGGATTCAAAGATACGGATTGTCGCAAGGTGGTCAACCCATAAAAGCCGATAAATGGAGTATATGGGAACAATTGCATCAACCAAAAAAAAAAAAATGGGATGCAAACGTTTATAATTGCACTCTACATTTTTACGTTCATGAAGAAGTCATTACGAGACCCAGTTGCGTATCGAAATATTGTTCATTCCGATACGCAACATTTTGTTTTAGACGGTTGGTAGTAGCGGATGACATACTAAACCTATCAAGCTGAAAACAAAAATTTTAATATAACCTTAAAATCGGTACAATTGCATAAATCTCAATAACAGTTACCAACTAAATTGACTCGGTTTAAAAAATAGCAGATTTATTTTTATTTATAAAAGACGCACACCCGAAGACCGGAAAACACAAACAATCATGACCCGTCTAAGAATTGGCCACACACGAATCACACACGAACACCTTCTGCAGAAAACCCAGCCAAAAATATGTGATACATGTAATACACCCATAACAGTTAAACACATTCTTATAGATTGTAACAAATACACTGCACAAAGCCACCAACATAATATCCCACCAACACTACAACAAGCACTGTCAAATAACACAAACAAAATAACAAATATTGTAAATTTCCTCAAAGAAATCGACCTTTTTAAAAAAATATAGAAGTATCATATTAAAACTCTAATATCAATACTATGTAAAAACGTAAACAACACAATGTAAATTACTGTACCGGAGTATTAGAGGCCACAGATGCCGAAATGCTCCTAAAATACATGTTAATAAAAAAAAAAAAAAGACGCAAAATATAAAAAATAGTATAAATAAATAACTCAGTTTAAATGACTTTTATCGCACTAGTCCTTTAGAAAACTCGCCTGCGGCTTGTTTTCTAAGCTTGGACGCGTGCGAAAAAAACATGTCTTATAAAACTCGTTCTTTAATATACTATACTATTATAAAGTTTAATCCAGATTTTATAGATTTGATGTTGTGATCATTCATTGTTTGTAATATTTCATTGTTGTCATCACTCATTATTGTGAACTTTCATTGATGTAATTTTTCATTGTTGTAATTTTATAGAACCACCAGCGCGTAATCTTACGATATTGTCAATGTTTAAGTAAGTTTCAACTTACGTTACGTTTTAGTTTAGCTGTCTCATTTTGTTTGTTACTGTGCAATAGTTTTTGTTTCATAACTATATACAATTTAAGAATGAAAGCGCATCTCACAAAATTTTGTAAAGTTGGCGCCTTTGGATCGCTACCATTACATGGTGCATGATAAAGTAGTCTGTGATTTATCCTTCTGCTACGTTTCAGAATTTTATTCTACGCATATGAATGTATATATCTTACATATTTAATGCAACTTAAGAAAAAAATCTCAATCAAATAATATCTTAGACCAACACTGACAATAAAGCTTTTTATAAAAATTATTAATATTTATGAAAGTAGATTTTATCATAATTGCAAACAGTAATTAATTTTAGTATCATGGATAATGCCAATAGATACCAAACAATAACAAAACAAAGTTTCTGTCGTTCATACTATTTTCAAAAAACAGCTTTACTGTGTCAAGGATGTTTCTCGAATTTGTTTACACGATATCGGCAATCGCAAAACTGAAGTCAAAGTACTCTTTTGATGTATGTGTCCCGTTTCAATAATTATTTAAACTGTGTAAAATAGTACGGTATCAAAATAATAATTAAGTTATAACGACCTAATGTAATTAATATAAATCAGTGTTTCGTTTCAGTCAGTAACGATCCCAATAATGGCACTAGACGTATTTTTATTGACACCTACAATCGCTCAATGACATTGTTCTCACCTATGATGAGGTCCCCGTTCAGAAACGCCGACGTCCTCTCATCATTGTTCGTCGTCGCTGGTGTAGAACTGAACTCAGGCGCGGAAACAAGCGCTAGTAGACTCAGCAGCAGCCAGCGCAGATGAGCGGACATGTTCCGCCGAACCGCTACCGGCGTTACCGTTAGTACGAACCGGTTAGCATGGAACGGTAGCGGTAGCAGAGAGGGCTGTTTGTTAAGTAGTCCACCCGGAAATTGTAGTCGCTTGGTCTCTGACGGAGATCATTGTGCCCTGGAATGAAATCAATTTGTGAGAGTCGTTAGAAGGTAATGAGTGATGAACTTGAACGAAAAGCAAGGAGGAGCGTGCGATCGTGTTTCAGTACATGAATCTATAGGATTGAATGAAGGAGAATCAATGAATGCTAGAGAAGTAATCATATCTTGCAACTGAAAATTACACATTAAGTAAATCAAGGCCCCGAATAGTAAACTTCGCGCATGTATCAGCATTTAAAGTAGAAAATATGTGGAATTGACCAATAATAATTAGGTAAGTTACAAAGAAAACAATAAAAATGTTAACAGATTTTGTTTTTACTAGCTGTTATTTAAATATTTTTACGTACATTTGAATCGTAATGAACTGTTTACTTAACTCTGTCTCTAAGGGTTACGAGACTTATAACGTGCTAGCCCGTGTAAAAATTATAACGGGCTGTTGACATTGGTTATCATGACAACATATCTAATTTTAAACGTTTGACACTTAAATATTTTTTTATTAAACAAAATCTATCAGATTTTCAAAGTCTACCTTGATTGAACATTTTAGTTATTGCGTTATACTATTGCAATTAAGGTTATTAAATATACATATATTGCGATTCAAATGCACATAAAACATTGTACAATGCTCGACCGTTAACTGAAATTTACAGGCTCACACAGATAACAGGCTCGCTGGCGCTCGCCCGTTACCTTTCTATGCTCGCCTGTAAATTTCTGTATAACGGTCTTGCAATGTAAATAACTATTATACAGAACTTTTTACTTACAAATGATTTATGTTGAGACATTGGACAATAATAGTATATTATTTAACAAGCATATAACCATCTTCGTTTAATATAACCATTATATGCGATTCAAATATCACAAATCATTTATTTGAAACATGGGAAAATATTGTATTGCTTTGGTTGGAAACAGGCAGTAGAATATGAACATTACACTAATGTGGTAGCATTGAGTCGATCTGTGGATTTGAGAACCTAGGTCCAATTCACACAGCCGATAAACAATATATCATCACGCCATTTACCCATTACTGGGTGTGGCACTCTGCCGTAGCAGATCGGTAAGTGATACTTCGCGTAAACAGTCGTCAAATCACAGCCCGAAAGACGTTAATGGAGGGGAAGCCACAGGGGTAGATTTAATTAGGTGAAAATTGTTTATTAGCTGTGGGTCCTGAACCCGGGTCCTGAATTTCACATGCCGACACGATACCACTATACCATCTATCAATTACGTTACATTATATTCAGAAATATTTCATAATTATGATTAGCTTTTCGAAATAATCTTATATCTACTAATAAATTAAATTTGCGCTGATTGTACAAACAAATACATCTGAATGGGACATAAGACAGGATATCTAAGTATAGTAATATATGAAATAAACTACTGGATTATTCCAATATAAGTTTATTTAACTTTAACATCATTTTTAGAAAAACGGTTCCTAACTATTGTTAAGTCTTGAAGCTATCAATCTTTACCAAAAAATTTGAAGCTACAATACAATATACTGTAAAGGAGTAATGTGGTGTAAACTTAAGTTAGTATATGAACTTCCGTACAAAAAATAACAACCACTATTTTAAAGGCAGTTCTTTATTAACAATTCAAACAAAAAGACAAAATATGTATTGTCCATATTGTGAATACTGTGCTAGCCGATCTTTGAGATGATGACCTGATAAGTCGACTCAGAGGCTGAAATTTTATGAAACTTTACAAGTAAAATAAAATAAAATAAATATATAATCACGCCTTTTACCCATTACTGGGTGTGGCACTCTGTCTAAGCAGATCTCGGTGATATATTTATTCGCATGAAGTGCGGTTACCAGCCGTCAAATCACGACCACCAAATATATTAGTGGAGAGGGAGCCACAGGGGTAGATTTAAATTGGTGAAAATTGTTTGTCGTCAAACCAGGGTTCTCAAGATCCACAGACTGACTCGATACCACTGAGTCACCTACTTTACAAGTGTTTTTAAATATTGCAATTATTTATGTTTTCACATTTTAATTTGAAATGATGAAAAGAATAATAAATATTATGCGAATATTAAATAATAAAACATGTTTAAAAACTTCCTGAAAAATATTGGTAATAAAATAAGTATGGATCATTTTCGGTTTAAGTAAAACTAAATGAAGTGAAAAAATCGTAAGGAAATAAGCGAAAAGTATTATTTTACTGCATATAAAAAGACCCGCTGACTCAGTTTTTCGGAATGGGCGTAATAAAACCTAGAAAAAAAGTCCGGCGCTTAATTGACCATGAGAAAATCATTCAATAGACCTGAATTTGATCGTAAAAAAACTTGTTCCTAGTGGAAATCCTTCTTCAAAAATATTACACTAAGTTTTCTTATTTGTTGCACAAAGAAAACAAATTTTCCGAGACTTGTAAACTTTATTCGTTAGAATTAAAATTGAATCCTCTTATTTCAACCGCGATATTATTCGTGTAATTCAAATTATTTGTGAAATTAAATTTTTGCTTGCAAATAACCAAGCTTCTTGAAATGGACTTGGTGTCGTTCCTTTGTTTAATTTGTCAATATTGATTTTGTTCGTAATTATGCAAATAATGACCCGGTGGAATTCAGTGAACTGCACTTGTCTTGGTTTTCTTCACTGATATTTTCATTCTTATCTATGACTTTATTTTTTTTGTGTTTCAAAAGATTAATTAAAAGATATTTTTTTAATTAGATTCCTTACAAAACAAATAGAGAAACTAAGTATTCCTTGAACTGACAGCTCATTTTCCAGATCATATAACAAAAAGATCATTAATTTTACTAGTAACTGTAATTATCTACTTATGCGCATTTGTGCATATAATACATCATCATACAATATTTTCTTCATGTACTAAAAATAAAGATGAATAGAAGATCAGTATAAGTTACCAATAATACCCCACGAAATAAAAATGTATATTTTACACCATACGCAAATCTATAAATATTTGAAAGTGTACAACAGCCATCTGTATTAATAAAGGCATATTTGGAAACCAATGAATTTTATACAAATAATAGTTACTTATGAATTAAGGGAATAAACTAAGGTTTTATTCCCAAGACTGTAACTTATGCCCTCGGCTTCACCTCGGGCATTTTCAATCGAGGGATTAACGAAGTTTATTCCAGAAATGCATACAAAACTTTTTTCCCGACGTCCCGACTTTTATATTTAAATAATTTAATTTATTTATAGTTCATTGATATGTGTTCAGAGAATAAAGTTTGCAATAAAAAAAATTCATAAAAATATGTGGTCAAGTAGATTATTTATTTATATCGTAAAAAAAAATTTCATGCATTAAAAAATTTCAATTTGTTCCTGCGATTTATTTTCAATTTCATAAAAATGGAAGTCGATAATGAAGAGGAAATTGTTGGAATACCTGAAGATTTTGCTGTTGCGGCAAAAGAAGCAACAAATAGTTTGTTACCAATAAAATCAAGAAAATTCCGCAAAGTTTTTTGGCAGATAGCGGGGTTAATATTCTTACTGTCAAAAGACATAGTGGATGGAAATCAAATGCTGTTGCGGAGGGTTACATACAGGCTTCAATGGAGAACAAAATTCAAATAGCACGAAAAGTTTTACTGGGAAAAGAAAATGAACCTTCAACAAGCAATATTTCAAGGAATGAACAAGTGAAGACATCAGGTGAATGCCATTATATAAATATTGTAAATTCATCTAATGTGAATATTGTTATTAATAAACAAAATAATTATGAATAGCTGTCATTTACTTTATCCCTCACTTTATTTGTTAGGGAATAAAATAATCTATTATGTGTCAAATGTCAGCTACATAAAGTGACAGTTTATTCGTGGTCGGAAAAAAATATTTTTGCAATTGCATATGTTTTCCATTGACGACATGCTCAGTTGAACGCTCTTTTTCCACATTTAAATTGTTGAAAACATATTTACATTTTAGAATGACAGGGGAAACGTAGTCCGGACTAGCTTTATTATACATTTATCGCGATATAATGCTAGACTACATGGAAGTTATAAATAATTTTTCATTGTTTTAGCTTTTATTTCTAAAGGCAAAATATTTTTTTATGTTTTATGTACACCTCTTTATTGTTAAATTTATATTTGTGTAATGTCTGTTTATTTATTTTCTTATAAATACTTATTGTAAATGGTATTCGTTATTATTTTCTTCTTATTCTGATGGCACTACAGCCCACATCGGGACTGTGCCTACCGGACACACCGAGCCGCAGTTTTGCACTGCCGTAATCGGGTGCTACATTATTTGATGCGTATAAGTGACTAGTTTATAGCGCCTGAGTGTGAGAAATACATGTAACTGTATTTTTTATATATATTTTACGACAAATCACACTTTGTCGACAGGCGGATTCGAACTGGCGAATCTTGGTTCGGGTGACGTCACAGTATGTTAAGAGATTTGCCACCGCGCCTATATTCATTATTATATATTACATAAAAAATCCTATATCCTCCCCTGAAAGTAAAGGCTTACTTTTTTGAGATATCAAGCTTGAATTTTAGTATGAACAACAATGTAATCTGACCAGCAACTTTTTTCAAAATTCTGTTTCTCTAAAATATTTCCAATACCTATTCAAATATGTATATTATTTTATAAACATTGTATATATTTTTACTAATTTCATTATTAAGCATATTTGTAAGACTGAGTTATTTGAGTTTACTGAACCTTAGCTTTTTGCTTATGTTTTTTAGAGGTTCCGCAAAAAAGTCCAAGTATTTGGTTCTTAAAATTCAAATATGGAAATTTTTGAACACTTCCAACTGATATGAAATGGTTTCAATTTTATATTACTATTATTTTGTTACGGTGTCATAATATGTTCGTGTGCTGTAATTGATTGGTTGTCGGTTTTGTATTGTGGCTGTGAACAATGTGGTAAACATTCTATTAATGAAACGCGCAATGGATCAACATTTCTTTAAAAATAATGAAACCATTTAATTTTCTCGATACTTTTTTAACTATACACTTACGCTTCTGAAGAATTTTGTTTTGTTTTAGTATTTGATGTATTTTTTCCAAAAAAATAATATATATAATATACCTAATAAATATGAACCATGGAACCTAATAATGATGAAAAAAATAGTATAGGTGTTTGGTAAAAGATGAATTAACAAATATCTCGCTTATTTATTGATTTAGCGATTTCATTCATATAACATGATTTATAGTACATTTATAATAAATAATGGTGCATGTAAAATTATGATACCACTTCCTGCGCCATAGTAATTAATAGCATATTTAAATAAAATATGCTAATTTTTGATATATTCTGACAACGTACACAAAACTGACTTTACAATTGCGCAAAAATGCCATATGTTATATTATTAGAAAACTAAAATGACGAGCACTTCAATTATCTCATATTAAACACTAAAATAGCTGGCACTGAAATTAAACAGTAAGTAGTTCAAAACAACAGTCTACAATACGAATAAGTTACGGTAATTTGAAACCTTACTGGTACTTATAATAAACGTAATTTGCGCATATTGTTGATATGTATTTTTCTTTTAAACAATTGTTTAATTTCAGGGCCTGCTGTTATAGCTTTCAATACGTTATATAGTATCGGTCATTTATTTTTTTCATGATGTGACTATCGTATATAGTTGTTCCAATATAAATGTGAAATAAATCACGAAATATTTGTTGGATCAACTTTAACCAGAAACCTGAATTAATAAAAAAAAATGTTACAGATCGTTACCCTATAGCTTTTCCAATATAAATATAAATAAATAAATATATCATCACGCCTTCTACCCATTACTGGGTGTGGCATTCTGCCATAGCAGATCTCGGTAAGTGATATATTTCTTCACGTGAAGTGCTATTACCAGCCGTCAAATCACGCCCCCCAAGATATTAGTGGAGGGAGAGTAACAAAAGTAGATTTAATTTGGTGAAAATTGTTTGTAGGTTGTGGGGATCGAACCAGAGTTCTCAAGATCCACAAGCCGACTCGTTACCACTGAGCCATCTACCCCATTGCTTCCAAGCTTTTCCAATAATATCTTAAATTCCGTAATATGATTATTGAGAATATTTTTAGAAGTAGTGCCGTTGTTTCGAAAATTAGGAAAAGATATGAATTGAAAAGATATCGCAGATTATAAGTTATGACATATGCTAGCATGAAACTGAGGAAACGTCATAATGATAAAAAGTCTTGATTCTATTTGTAGACAAATGATACTTTTTATCAGCAAAAATTCTGTGGATGAGGTCATTAATTTCAGGAGAAAATTTTCGGAAAAGCTTTCAAGCAAAATTGAACCAAAAAGGCTTCCAAACAGCATTACTCCACAAAATGTTTTAAAAATGAAACGTCTAGTTATGTTAGGAATAAAATACATTTTAGGATATTGAACGCCGCTCAAAACATAGAATTTTAAGGGTGCAACATAGGTAGCGTTGTAAACTGGCCTACTTTTATACGCAACGCCTAGTTTGCTCTTTACACCCTGTTTACATACAGGAGTGGTAGTAATACATAAAAATTCACCCCTTGGTACCAAATTTCCACACGCAAATTTAGAATTTTTAATTCTTGGGGTGACTGAACACTTTCAAACGGGCACTCCAGTTGATTATTAGATTATTTATATTAATCTCCAGGGAGGAATTTAATTAAAAACTGTGTTTTTTTCTGTTTATTAGTTTAATGGAAAGGGAAATTGATAGCTCTTGCCTAAATGTATAAGTGTACAACTTTTTGAGCAATAATAATTTTCTTTCATCTCTACATGCTGATTGATCTTTGAATGTGATGTGAACCGAAAATCTCAAAATATCTAACCGTCTCTCAATATAAATGATAAATGGAACATTCTTTTAACGTTATGTTGCAAATTTTTAGCATTTCTCCATTTCAAACCAAGAGGTTGAGTTAATAAATAATGATTTATGTTTATATTTATTATTAAGCTACAAAAACTAATTTATTCTGAATTTTTACTGGGATAAAGGTGTAGAAGAAAGCTGCTCTTAAATCATTGTGCAATATTTAATTTGTTTTTATTGTATGCACATACCCTACATTGTTATAAAGTGATTTACAAATAAATAAAAATAAATAATAGTATGTTATGCATCAAGGGAGGGAAACAAGCGATTATTCCCGCGTGTAAAGTTGGCCTTCGGCCCTTGCTTTCGTCTCGGTTTGCCAACTTCACACAAGGGATAATCGCGCCCTCCCGTGAAGCATATTATACTTTTCGTAACAAGTGCACAAAAATTACTGTCTTATCGGGACAAATGTCAAATATGGGTTGCGTTAATAGTTACCTAGGAAACGCCGCAAACCGCTAATAATCGTAGTCTCTACGGAGAGAAACATCTCTCTAGGGAAAGAAACATGCTACCTAGGGAGAGAAACATAATGTTTCTCCCTAGGGGAGAAAAGCAGTGTTTCTCTCTCTAAAATTAGGAAATAAGAATGTGTTACGAAAAATAAATATATCACGCCTTTTACCCATTACTGTGTGTGGCACTCAGCCGTTGCAGATCTCGGTAAGTGATATATTTCTTCGCGTGAAGCGCGGTTACCAGCCGTCAAATCACGGCCCTCAAAGATGTTAGTGGAAGGGGAGACACAGGAGTAGATTTAAATTGGTGATTTACAATACTCATTATTACAATTTCGAATATGATGTAAACTTTCAAATATCGAACATCGAGCCAAATCAAAGCCAGTTTATTGTTTCGTAAATATAAATTGTAATTAGGGATTTCACGAGGGTTATTCGGCACCGTCACTGTCTATTGAAAGTATGTGCTCTAAAATTTAAAATATTGATGAGCAGCGTTTCATTTAATAAAATTGTTATTTTAAAATTATTTTTTCAAATAGTCATTAAATTATAAAAGTTAATCACAAAGATTATTATATTCTTTAAATACAAAATAAACACAACTGAAAAATATTTAAATCTAAGAACAGAATATACAAATAACAAAACGCGCAACACATATTCCTCGGTACATCTTTTGTTCTTTTCGCACTCATATATTTAAAAGCTGAGGCCTACTCTTATTCTGTCTAGCATACACTTTCAGCTCAATGCTGCTGTATCCAAATTAAATATATATATATAGATCTAGACGGCAACTAGCATTGCACACTAGATATAGTGGTGGCTTATGTTGCGTTTTCTGTTATAAATTAATAAAGTCGAAAATATATATAAATTTAAAACTATTTCATCGCTTAATAAAAATCATAAATAAATAATTATTTTAAAAAGTAATATCTCATCTGCGTTCCCTGGTGAGCAGCCAGTGCACTCTAATGAATTGTTTCAGTGTATAAACGACTTATTTATCAGACAAACTCTCTTAATTTTGTCCCTCTTAATCACCAAGTAACTTTCTTTCAACAAGTAACTCTTATTAAAATCTAGTTCTCAAACGAGTTGGCTCTCAGTCTTTCAATCGTGGTTCAGTCAAGCAGTTGAGATGTAATTACAAGTTCTATAATTTTATTTAAATTTGACGTTTGTACACTATAAACGTATTCGTCAAGAAATAATAAAAATAATAAATAAACAAATAACAAGGGTAACAAGTTATTTAATTTTTTTTATCAGCCAAGTTTTATTCCATTTCTTATTCTGAGATATTACGATAGCTGTCCTGATCAATGAATATATTCAAATATTTTAGTATCCTTAAATTTATTCTTATATAGAACTTAAACCAAAAAAGTTTTATTTATTAAATAAGAATTATGGAAGCTTATTCCACAGTTGAGTTGTGTTCATTAATATGTAAGTGGTTCTTAAGAAAACGCTGTACTAATGTGAAATCATAATACTATATTATAATAGTAATTACTTAATAATATGGTTTGATTCTTTTTGGAATCACAGTAATATTTCTAGAATTGTTTATAATAACAATACAAATAATGTCCTCGCCTTACAAAGTAACGCTGATAACATTTAACACAGTGCCGAGAGAGCACAGATAAAGACAAGAATTTAAAATTTCATCACTAAAACGTTGCGAAACAAGATTGTAATATTAGATAAAGGTCATGTCAAAATTACATCATTTTAAAAACCATGACAAAACAACAACAAACTAAATACAACTAAATACGTTGAGATTTATTAAATGACAGAATCAAAATAAACAGCGTAGATATTTTGCGTCTTTTATAAGTTACATTTTTTTAAATCTACGATATTTTAAACCGAGTCAATTTAGAGCAATTTGTATAGGAAATGTTGTAATTGATAACTATTATTGACATTTATGCAATTATTCTGATTTTAAGATTGTATTGAAATTTTGATGTTCTTAGCTGGATAGATTCAGTATGTCATCCGCTACTACAAACCGTCTATAACAAAATGTTCCGTATCGTAATGAACGAAAAAATGTAATGTTATTCCCTAGATATCTCATTCTAGTTTCTGTATAAATATATTTCTCAAGTAATATATGATTCTGCATTGGAGCAGAAATACTATTACACTGTGTCAAACGGCAACCTTAAAAACATATACTTACTAATAAATCAATATGCATTAATATCATATACCCCATATGGCTAAAATTTGTGATGGTATATTTATTTATTTTTTCGAGTTATAACTTCTGTTATAAATTATCATTAATATTGCTATTTTGTACCCTGGCATAAGAAATGAAATTGTTACATTTTCTACAAATATTATGTCCACAAAAACTTAAATACATGGACGGCGTTTATAGAACAAATACAGAATGCATCCAATAATTGAATAAAAAGGTAAAATAGAAGATTTTATTGTAAAAAGTAATCAAATTCAATTCAACCAGCAATGTTATGTATTTACCAGATTATATTTTCCGTAAATATTGCTAAATAACATTAAAATTTAAACTGGAAGAGAAAACAAACGAATTCTATTATAATAGTTCCCACAAACAAAAATTTAACTCATAATCAAACATTCAAAACCAGGAAACAATTTTAATTAAATTCATTCATGCCATCCGGAAAAAAATAAAAACAGACAGAACCAGAAGCCCAAATCACAACTGTGCAACATTTATCGGGCAAACACAAGAGATCAGGCACTTAAAGCTATGTTTTAGTGGTGTAATCTCCACTGTAGCAGCACTTGTTGATGGTACTCTATCACCCGGTGACACTTAATATTTGCAGAGCCCTGAACGACGCCGATAAGAACGAAGAGAGGCTGTGTAGAGCCAAACCGATATATTCACACTTTTATTATCACCTGTAACAAACGCCGGTCGCCAAGTTAAATGAGTTGGCATTGTTAACAGTCGACGATCAATTGTTCAAGAATAACAATGGAATGTCACCATCAATCTTCATTCTGATACTAAATTTCACCGAGTGTTTATTGTATGTGGAAACAGAAATAGTGCAGATGAAACAGGGATTCTGAGTCTAAATTTAAAAATGTGTGAGAAGTAATAAACTAGGTTAATCACTGGATTCAACAAAAAATATACTATTTTTAATATAAAAGAACAAACATACTAACAATATGTTGGATTCTGTGGCGGTTCGTAGGTCAAACAAACTGGGTAAGCGATAAAACAGCGAAACACTTTTTTTTTATTATTATTGGTCAGAAACAACAAAACAAAAAAATTATACGTAAAAGTTTGAATACTAAAAATAATTTATTTATTTCTCTAATTACATTAAAAGGTTGACGCTGATTATTTTGCCTACTATGACGAGCCGCCACTGGTTGTTTGTAGGTCTCGTAAATATAGACGACAGAAATCATTAAATAACTATTGAATTATTAGGTTTTTTGTTTTTCATATTCTACTTTTTGACAACAATGAAAATCTGTTGGATCATTGATCAAAATTTGGACAAAGTGACAGAAAACTTTATTTGTTAAATAAGTGAATAATGTCGTATACTCGTATCGGTAAATAACAGATAATATAATTTGTGCAATTTTTCCTGCGATGTTTATTTTTTATTTATCTGGCAAATTAAATACACAAAGTGTTTTTATACAAATTTATTGGATGGATTCTAAAAGCTTTTTTATTTCAATATTTTAATGCTGACACTTCGGTCCCAGGAATTGGGACATTTTCAAAGCATAGGTACATAAGTCACATATTATTAAAAAAAAATTAAATTACATTTTAAAAGTCAAATTATATTAACAATTTATTGCACTAACACTTGGAATAACATGACGAATGGAGTTTAAAAACCACTCCAGGAGTCTAACTGCGTCTGAATGATCACAATTTAAGAAAACATATTACATGATATACTAATAACGATACAAAGATATTTTTTTTAAATATGCAGTTTATCATAAATTAATATTTTTTGTACCACTGGTTTAATAACTATTTCTAATATAATAATAATTAAATTATAATCAAGCACTACAAATGTACTAATCACGGTACAAAAAGATTTGATTAAATATACTGTTTACCAGAAATTAACATTTTTGTACTACTGGCTTGATAACTATTTGTTATATAATAATAATTAAATTGTAATTATAAGTACTGCAAATAGTAATTTATCGAATATTGTATAAATAAATCAGGGATTTGAACCAAATCGAAACATGAACCATAATTGGATTGAAGCGGCATATTTTAAAGAAACCTGGACCCCATCATAAAACTTGTTCTATAATATTGAAGATCGAAAACCTTAATCGATCTGTAAATACTAAACCGATTCGGTTAACCAATTTTAAAATTAGTTCGGTTCAACCTGTGTGATTTTATAGTATGTTTTTATCGGATAAATTATTATAACTATATTTGTTATTTTTTATTGTAGTAATAATATCGTATTACTTGTTACTTTTTTAAGAAATCTACAATAAATATATATTGCATTACTGAATTTATATATAATCACACCTTTTACCATTTCTAGATCAGGCATTCAACCGTAGCAGATCTCGGTAAGTGATATATTTATTCGCGTGAAGTGCGATTACCAAATCACTTCTCTCAAAAATGTTAGTAGAGGATGATCAACAGAGGTAATTTTAATGTAATGAAAATTGTTTATATATTTTATAAATTGACTATTGTAGTATTCCTAATTGTAATATAATTATTAATATATAAGAAATAATTATGAAACCAGTGGCAATAAAAATATTTACTTGTGATAAACCACACTAAATTTAGCGATTTAAAAAAATCTTTTCGTTCCGTTATTAGCATAATATAAACCCTTAAAGTTTGATTACCCAATACATAAATACCTTGTATATTGCGTACTCTATCTCAGCATTGATAAAGTGAATTTCTCAAAGGCATAATTATCGGATAGCAAAAAATATTTTCTTATTCGTTTTGAATCTATCGGTCATAAAAAAATCGTAACTACAATCCAGTGGAAAAGGCCGAAATAAATCTTGTGTTTTAAGTAGCTAACTTCAACTTATATCATACTTATCCAAAAAAATGGGATTGTGTATGCGTAATTCATATTCCACTATAAGCTGTAAGTCCTCTGTACTGTTATTCAGATTAAGTTTTTGTTGTGCAAAATAACAATTAAATTAATTTAATTAAATACGTGGAGAATAAGATTCAAAAGATATGCTTGATGTTTTTATTAGAAAACTGTTAAATTAATTAAATAAACAGAAATGCACACGCTTATAACTGTTATTGTTCAATAAAATGTTTTATCGTCAAAAGAGAAAACTAGATACACATTGTTCAGCAAAATTTATTTTTATTATTTGAGAAGAGCAGTTGATTGAAATCATCGTTCATGATTTGTAGGATTCCACGGCGGTATTTACTTTTCATTAGCACGTAAGCTTATTGGAAGCGCAATCGAACCATGAACCACATGATACGTGCTTCGGAAGTCACGAACTGAACATTTTTGAGGTTAATCAAAACTGCTTCATGTTATATTTCACAGTTTAATCACTGGAGAAATTAAGGCGATTTTTCACTTCAGTTACACACGTAAATTGCATCAGAAATACAATCATTTATTCAACATTTAACGAAAAATTAAATCCAATTTTTGATCGAGAAAATCACAAAATCTCCGGCAATATCTATTTACTATTAATTGCCATTAACACTAAAAAAGTTTAATGAGAAATAAAATTAGTTTATTCCCCGCTGTTTTTTTAGTTATCTGCTGTTAACCGTAATGAAAAAAATATTTTTTTCTATGATTGCTATGAAACGTTAACAATTACGCTCTCATTTGTCATCGTAAAGTTGACTTTTTGTGAAACAATCGAAAAATATCTTTTTTGCGCGTCTCCATTGGCAACGCGCGAAAAAGACGTTAAATACGCGCGTTTCCAATGGCAACGCGCGAAAAAGATATTAAATGCGCGCTTATTTCAATAGTTACCAGGGATACAAACAAAACCGAAACTTGTCATATTGACCGTTGACAGAACGAATTTATTTTCAGTACGTATATATTTTTTAATAATTTTAAGATGTAATCGTAGAAAAAAATATGTGTGAATCACGAGCGTAAAGTGATTCTTTGTTACTCGAACACGGTAATTGCAGCGCGAGCCGAAGGCTATCACAGTACAGAAAAGTATTAAATAAAGTGCTAATATCTTTTTAAATATTTTAATTTTTTGATTTAAGTACTATGCCAAAAATTTCAATTATTGAAAATATATTGTAAAATTTCTCTCGCTAATGGCAATAGTGTATCACTAAATATTGAATTAAAATTTGAAGATATTTAAAAATTACTATAACACAAACTTAAATCTTTTATGTTGACAGCATATATAAGTTTTAGCGGTTTCAGGATATTATACCTATGTTTACATGCACAAAACTAGGCTGGTAAGTAAGTAATAACTGTATTCTGTACGGTAATATTACTATACTGACTTGCCAAAACAGTCAAGAAAATGAAAATAAAACACAATCATAATTTAACACTATTCATACAAACGGAACTCAAAACAACAATAATACAAAGATTACTTGTCCTGTTTATCATAATATATATTAATTTTTAAATAAAAAAATTATTTATAAATATTATACAAAACAATTGTAACCATGACGTTAAATAAAAACATAGACCACAGACTTATTTGATTACCTTCTAAAATGATGACAATGACGTTATTCATAAAAGAATTTCAAAAAATAATATTTATTAATGACGTTAACGTGTTTATATTCTGAAACCGATAAACTATTGAACAAACCACGGATATCATGAGTCATAACAAATCTCTGCCGTGATAATGCATAATAATGATGTTTAAACATCAATAAATTAATTATGTCAGTCTTTATATGAAAATCATTATAATATTCGTAATTTCAATAGAAACTGGAGGATCGCAAAAAAATATTTCGCGACGACAAAAAGGTTAAAAACTGCAGACATATATCTTTCTATATACTGTTATTATTATTTTTTTATTATTAAGGAAAAGTGGTGAATTCTGCTTATAGAATTTATTAATTTACCTATTAGATGTTCAACTAAATGATATTTGAAATATGTACAGTGTGACAAAATATTTCTTAAAATTCAAACTTTCAAATAAATAAGAAATTAATAAAACAAAAATAATATTTTAACATTTATGTTAATTATAATAATAATAATAAGTTTATTTCCAAGAAAACATGTGTATATGTGTGGGAAATATAAACAAATACAATAGTATTAACTATCAAACAATACATACAACGCATTTTAGAATACATATTATAAATTTAGAATACCATTAAAAAGAAATTTTCTAGACGATACAAAGGGTTTTTTGACAGTTTGTTGAATATTTCAGTTTGAAATTGTTTGTTGTACAATTTTTTTAGATTATTCGGTAAGTAATTGTACAATTTAGCAGACATATAATACACTCCTTTTTCATATGTACTTGTATTATGGTGCGGGTAAATTATAATTTGGTCAATTTAAACAATTATAAATAAAAGCACGGACCCAAAACATGAATTTTTAACAAATGATACCGCTAAACTTTATTACGAAAATTAGGAATGAAGAGATTTAAATTTTTAAGAAATATTATTTTTTGTCATTGCACTTAGCAAAAAAAATCAATTTTTTAAAATGGTTTGACCCTATTATGCCTCGTCCTAATTACGGCTCTGCTAAAATTGATAGAATTTAAAATCGAAATCAATGTGACAAAAACTATCTAGCCATTATAGTCCCAAAGGGATGATACTAAACCTTTCTTATAGGTTATTGACGGTTCGGTAGTATTTCTAACTCCCCACATGTAACGTTATAACCAGTGTTATTATTGTTGTGAAACTATGGTAGTCGGAGCTGTTGAAGCCCTCAAGATTAAGGGCTAGTTGACAGTCTAACGCCCTACTTCCCTTGTCACATCAGCTGTAATGTGATACAGTCACGCGCGATTAACCTAACCCAGCATCCCCTTATGTCTCAGCCCCGCTACTACAATGATATGTGTGGACACATGTATCACACACGAGCAGACACTTGACAGAGAAAAAGTTAGGTTAGATTTTTTATCAATTTGGTCATTTTTTAATTGGCTCATCAACAGGGTCGATTTATTCATTAGGTAGTCTTTTGGGGTGCGGCAAAAATACTAATTAATTCTAATAAACTTGCAAAATTAAACAATAATTAAAGAAACTTAAAAATTAATACATATTTTCCGAAATTATTTACGTGCTTCGTTCAATCATAAATGCATCTATTTAAAGTTTATTTAGAAAACACTGAAAATTTACAAGTATTTGTGAGAGAGCGTATTAAGGGCTAGTTGTACGAACCATGGTTACAGTATTATTAGTAACTAACTACTAGTTAGTCAAAAATCTAATTTACGATGACCAGGGGCCGGGTAAACCATGAAGACATGGCTCCAGGGCTCCCAACGTTTGGGAGTCCCGTCCAGCGGATATCTATTTATCAAATTTACATTACTATTTTTAAAATTTATTATACTAATTATATTCATATTATAATTCACAAAATATTTAATTTAGATATTCTACAACTTATAGTAGAGACAAAATTTCGTGCTCTACTGCTATTGGCAACTTCGATTTATAATTGTCAAAATTTTACTATAAATGTTTATATAACTTGTACAAATTGTGGCTCTTCCCAATTTAAAAATATGGGCTGGTAGTACAAGCTCTGTTTTTGGATGTTCTAAGAGCACGGTTTTAACATGTTAGAGATAGCTAAAACACCCAAATACACTGCTCTTTGCAATTGTTTTTTAGTTCAGATATCAAACCTAACCTAAAATAGATTTACACCATTTTTCCGGAAATAATTAATTATTTATTATTAATTATTATTATTATTAATCATTAATAATAACCCTGATTCGATTCCCACAGCCGACAAACAATATTCACCAATTTAAATCTACCCCTGTGGCTTCCTCTCCACTAATATCTTTGGAGGCCGTGATTTGACGGCTGGTAACCGCACTTGACGCGAAGAAAATATATCACTTACCGAGATCTGCTTAGGCAGAGTGTCACACCCAGTAATGGGTAAAAAGCATGATGATATATTTATTTATTTATAATTGCTATATAACCCTGTATAATGTCGATGAAAACAGAAGAAAATTTGTATCTTATGGACTAGCCCCTCATTCCTGATTATTTTATGTATATAACTTTTTTTCTAGCCAATAATTTCTACAAAAAGGCACTGATTGTTTTAAAGAAAACAGCCTGTATTGTTAAATTAAATTTTAATATAATTTACTGATCTTTGATGAGTGTTAATGTTTGTTAAAAAAGAATTTAAAAATTAGAAAAACCTTATGAATTGATGTATCAGCGCCTTAATAGCGTGAAGTTATGTAACTATTACAACATAATAGCTTTGCAGTGAAGTATAGGTAATGGATAAATCTGAGCAGGAGTTGTGCAGTGAAGTATAACGATAACGGGTCCTTTAATGGGAGCAAGTTTTATTACATTTTAATTCGATATTATGCGGCAATTTCGTGTTTATTAATATAGCATTTTAATGTTTCATCAGAAAAGGAAAAGTGACATTAGTTATGAAGCTGTGATAAAAGCAGGTTATGATCTACGTGAATAAATATAAACTGTTTACATCGTAATGTTTCATCAGAAAAGGAAAAGTGACATTAGTTATGAAGCTGTGATAAAAGCAGGTTATGATCTACGTGAATAAATATAAACTGTTTACATCGTAAAAATGTTACTTAAATATTTACACAGAAACGTTAAGAATGAAACGTATATGTGAATTAAAATAACGGAGTTTAGACTATTTCTTTTTTACAAAATTGAAAACACATCATCAAAAGTGCGTAGCACAAATCAGTATCGTATTTGTTTTACTAATATTGTTATTTTTTATGTTTGATTAATAACTTGATCTATTTGGGAGATCAGAGAACATAAATCAAACTTTTGTAGCAGTATATTATGGTAACTACGGCACAAAAAGAACAGAAACAAGTTTCGGAGTTTCAAATTAGTTCTATTAGAACTATCATTATTAAAATGTAGTCCATCTAATTTGACATGTAGTTGAAAGGACCGAAATTACCATAAATTATAAGCCTAAAAGTGAACTTCTGTATAGTAATAATAATAAAATTAGCTTTAATAACACTCACATTTTTTAAATGTAGTCAATCTAATTTGAAGTTAAAAGACCAGTAAAGTAAACTTGATTATATTATGCATTCATGACATTCGACGTTAAAGCACTAACAAGTATATAACTTTAAAATAATAATATGATATGAATTACATTTTTATAAATTACATTGATATTTATAATAAATTCTCAAAATTATACATTCTAAAATAATATTTTACTGAAATTCTCATTATTATCATATAATTAATAGGGCTTGGCAGGACGGAGGGAAATGTAGTGGATATAAAATTTAGAGCGCTCAATGCAGAAATATATGTTTTCACTCAATAAAAAATTAGATGTCTAGTTAAATAAATTTTCAACATTAATTATGAAGTGATACTTATAGCCAGTTGCACCATTGTCACTTAAATTTAAAGTTTTCCTTAAGTGAACAAAACAATGCTGTAAAATATTGCATTCAATATTTTTAAATTAAGTGATTATTAAAATTTCAGTGAAAGCGGAGCAACTCGCCGTAAAATTTTTCTAGTGTATATTTTTATTATTATTTAAATTAAATATTTTTATTAGTTCTTTAACTTATTTTTTATAGTTTACTATAATGTGTATTCAAAGTTGTAAATTAATATATTAAAATTAATCAAATTTATTCAATCGATTATTGATTAATTTAACCGAAAGTAAGTTAATTTCATCATTTAACGATACTAATTTTAAAGGTAATCACAACTATACTAAACAATTACATTTTTCTTATAGATACATTTACGAATATATAAATAAATATATCATCACGCCTTTGGCCATTACTGAATGTGGCACTCTGCCGTAGCAGATCTCGTAAATGATGTATTTCTTCGCGCGAAGTGTGGTTATCAACCGTCAAATCACGGTCCCCAAAGACGTTAGTGGAAGGGGAGCTACAGGGGTAGATTTAATTTGGTGAAAATTGTTTGTCGTCTGCGGGAATCTAACCCGGGTTCTCAAATCCATAGGCCGACTTGATACCACTGAGCCACCTACCCCATTAAAAAATATATCATCATGCATTTCACCCATTTCAATATATTTTGGGCAAATGTTCGATTACTAGCTGTCAAATCATAACGACTATCATCATAATTAATTTTAATCGATTAAATTTATGATTAATTTTAATCATTAATTTAATCGATTAAAGGTACATTTTTAATCGTAATCGTAGTTAATCAATTATTTTTAAAATTTAACCATTAATTATGAATCGATTACAAAATTATAGTTCATCTTTTCAGCTCCGTGTGTATATATGTAAATATGTTTATAATCCTGCGATAAAAAAATGATTTTTAGCGTCTTCAATTTTAATAATTATGTTTTATATAAAAACAATGTTTTCTCCATTGTTATTGGAATTAGGGGCTTCTAAAAGTTCTCCGTATCCAGAACCTTCCTTGTACTTGAATTTGACCGGACCTAGTGGTCAATATAACTTGACAACTAGTAAGTAAGCTAAATACATAAAAATATTAATTATGTCCAAAGAAAAATATCTGCCAGTAGATATTTATTTTAAATATAGTTTCTTTACACTTATAAATTAATTATAACTTTATTTGTTGTTGCGTAAGCAACAGTGAGATACTCGTATAATAAATCGAGAATTTATTGCCGGTGACAATATTTTCAACTTTTGATAAAATTTCCAACATGCAGACAACGTCATTCGTATTAATAATACCGTAGCACTTGAAAACTAATATATAGATATGACACTTTATTTATTTTATGTAAAACGTTGTAAATTAACTTTTTATCATAGAACCGATAAAACTTTTGTTTACAACGTAGGGAAAAAGTTCGTGAATGAAAAAATATGCAGGTCATTTTTAATCTCGATATTAACACGAGAAGATTAATTAATAATGATTTTAAAGAGCTTTAAAAACATTTCTTTCAATAGTGAATTGTCAATCATTTGTTTTTTTTTGCTTTAGTTGGTACGACTATTTTATATATCTAACTCTGTTGGTCTCGTGAAGCGGAAAACTAGCTTCTTAATTAAAACACCAATTCACAATTATTGCAGTCATTGTAAAACTAACTGCTTTTCAAATCATTATTAATTTTCTATTTTCGTTGCATTTCCACTGAAATTTAAAAGCACAAACTTGCAGCAAAAGTTTATTGTTTTAAATGAAATATTTTCTATAGCACAAATATTTTAAGTAATTAGATAATAACGAGAATGAAGACATACAAATCATTTTTGCAAGCTAGAGATCTAAGCAAGCATGGAACAAACCAAATATTGATCCTGGATTAAAATTATGCCTGCGTTCAGAATTTACAGATTCATGTATAGTTAATCAGGATAGTAACGTCGAAGACTTAAATTTACAAGTTTATCTACGTATAAAAGCTAAAAGATGTAAAGAAGCTAAATGACATAAACATACTTGTCGAATTCCATCTAGATCTCAAGTTCTACGAAACATACAAAATGGCAGTAAACTTAAAAAACGATTTTCTTTTTTCAAAAATATGCGGTCCTGAAATTAATTAAACTGAAATATTTAACAAATAAATAAATAAATATATCATCACACCTTTTACCCATTATTGGGTGTGGCACTCTGCCGTAGCTGATTTTGGTAAGTCATATATTTCTTCTCGTGAAGTGCGGTTACCGGCCGTCAAATCACGACCCCCAAAGATGTTAGTGGAGAGGGAGCCACAGGGGTAGATTTAATTTGGTGAAAATTGTTAGTCGGCTGTAGGGATCGAACCAGGGTTCTTAAGATTCACAGGCTTACTCAATACCACTAAACCACCTGCCCCATATATTTAACGACTGTATAAAAAAAACAAAGTATTACAATTCATAATTGATATAAATTGCACCATTTTTACGTAAGGTATTTTTAGATCAAGCAAAACTTTTATTATATTGGGGACCTCTGCCAATCCTGGCATCTTACCACGATCCTCAGAATAAATATTTCAAACTCACGAAAAGTAAGAGATGTCCCGATGTAACCGGGTACCCCGAGCCACAGTTTTTACATTGCTGTACTGCTGGTTCTCCTAGTCAAACATTACATTATTTAATTCTAACTTATAGCGCTGTAATGTGATAAATACATGTACCTATCAGTATTTATCAGGCCGATTCGAAATGACGAAGCTAGGTTTGGTTGACGTCACAATATGGTAAGAGATGTGCTTAGAAGCTAACAAGACTATTTTAATACGTTTTACATTTCTCTGGTATAGCTAGGAAGATTATTATGGAGAAAGAAGTAAAACATGAAAAAATCTTCAAACACAGCAGCAACATCCTACCATCGACATTCAATTTTACAGTGTTACCAATTTAAGAAACAGGTAAAATATAACTTTACTAATTAATAAAAATTAAAATTCAATTACCAATTACATATCACACACAAAACGTATAATCCAGAAGACAGGAATAAAAGGGCAATTAGGGTTGCCGAACAGAAGGATAATAAGGTAGATCTAAAAGAGTTGATAGATGGCAGCACTGATCGATGAATGATAGATGATAAATGAACTGAAAATGGATGAATATTATGTAAATAAACCAACTAAAAATACGTGATGAATAAAGTAAATGAAAAAAAAAAACAACCACTTCTAACAAGTAAGCAAAATTGTAACTGACTAAATTTACATATTAATGACTTGAAACCAGATATTACTTTATTGAATTGAAACTAATATTTAACTAATTTGGGTAAATGATTGAGAGAGAAGGAAGTGATTATGAAATTGAAAAATAAATATGAAATTATGAATGTAACAATATCTCACGAATTATTTAGGAGATTCACTGTTTCACATAATCTAGAATTCGAAAAAAAAATTGATTAATTAATACTCAATCACTGGATTACAGCATTTATTCTGGATTTGAACATTTTCGTTTAAGGTGAATCATGCGCTTGCTTAATTAGAACTGAAGTTGACATCTAAAGACTGCTCTTTTTGAAACGACATATTTATTGATATATTAAATGAGACATAATAATGTATTATATATATATATATATATATATATATATACATTATTAAGTTAAATGTTGAATGTGTTGTAATAAATTTGAAAGTATTTTTTTTAAATAATAATTCAAAATTATTTCAAACTTTAGATTCAACTTTTAAAAAACGATTGGACGAAATAAAAAAAAAACGTTAATATTAGCTCATAAATTTTTGTGGTGTAGGTGGCTCAGTGGTATCGAGTCGGCCTGTGGATTTGAGAACCCGGGTTCGATTTCCACAGCCGACAAACAATTTTCACCAAATTAAATCTACCCCTGTGGCTCCCCAACCACTAATACCTTTGGAGGCCGTGATTTTACGGTTAGTAACCTACATCACGCGAAGAAATATATCACTTACTGCAATGGCACATTACCACACTCAGTAATGGGTAAAAAGCATTATAATACCTTTAGTTCTTTTTTTATTAATTTTAATCGCAAACTTAAAAAATAATTATAACAATAATATCTTGTTTTAGGTACCAACTTCATGCGCAGTGGATCTGTAACCTCAATCGAATTTAAAGAAACAATTTATTAAAAAAGTAAATTAATTATTTTTTCTACTTCCGTCAGGAAATAGCCGTTTTATTTCACTTATTTCAGTTAGGTAATGAATTGCATTATTTAACTAGTGAAATAATGAGGTAACATAGCAACACAAAAAGTTAAGATATCTTGGTAGACGAATTCTGATGTGTTATTCTTTTACTTTTTGAATTTATAACTGCCATTAATATGTCAAAATTTCATAATTTCAAAAACGGAAGTAGAAAAAATATTGTATGCAACACGTAAGAAAACTCGGTTATTACCTTACTAGTTTCATAAATAGCTAATGTTGTCTCATAATAATAATAAAATGTACATATCTTATAATTATATTATATTTTAAATTCGGAATCATTAAGTATTTTATATGACGTAAAAATAGTCCAGCATATATTGAGGTGGATCAAATTACAACATAAAGAGTTTTTCGATATTTGTAATCTATGTTTCTCTCTCAAGTGTGGAAACTGACGGATAACACATATCATGTGTTACATATGAAGTTAGTTGTGGGAAGAAACTTACAAATGCAACCTTGTCTCTCCCTTACTTCCTCGTAAAGTATAAATAATTATTATATTTTGTATAAAATCATATACAAACAAAAATTAAAATTTTGTCACAGACCCCATTAGGAGCATTTAATGAATGTGCATTACTTAATAGGCGCGGTGGCCGAGCGTGTTAAGGCACATCTCTTAACATACTGTGATGTCACCCGAACCAAGTTTCGTCAGTTCGAACCCGCTTGTCGACAATGTGTGATTTGTCGTAAAATATAAAAAATACAGTTCCATGTATTTATCGCACTCGAGCGCTATAAGCTAGTTATTTATACACCTTAAATAATGTAGCATTCGACTACGAAAACCGGCAGTACCTACGGCAGTGTCAAAACTGCGGCTCGGTGTGTCCGGTAGGCCCAGGCCCAATTTGGGCTGTAGCGCCATCAGAAGAAGAAGGATTATTTAATACACTGGCTTATCTAAAGGAAGGAGGTTTAGATGTTGATTCACTATACATAACGATCTGTCATCGTCATTTATAAACCGCAAAATAATAACAAATATGCATGTTTTACCTAATTTTCAGACATTTTCCCTCTTGATACTATTAATTTATAAGCAAAATAAATTTACTTTAAAAAAACATGCAGGACTGTTGAATTATTCTACTCCAGAAAGTCAGTCTTTGAAAATACATAGCAACATCACTGAACTCCTGTGCCTACAAAAATATTTTCTTAAAAATGTAAAATTTGCACAGGAATAAAAATTCAAACTCCAATATGTGCATAATCTCCATCTTCCGCATAATTCAAATCCTATCTAAGATATGTATCAGAAACTTGAAAATATTTACACATTCCTAGAGTCAGAATGTCTTTTCAGCTTTTCAAACATTCAGCTTTCATCGCTGAAGATTCACACAGCGACGCTCAAAATTCAAATGAAATTTGCATCAATGCGAAACTGGTGAGCAAGTTGTTTACGAGCCGTTTAAATGTTTCAAACTCAATTTATTTCACCTGCGACTTGAGTAGAACTCATCGCAGAGAATTGGCAGTATTTAAGAGTGTTTCTCATTCCCTGAGAACGAGTTTTTGTCCCGAAAACTTACAGATGAAACTAAGTTTAAGTTTACCCGGAACAAAGTTGAAAAGTATCCGATACATTTGAGATTTTTGTCGCCGATGCGCAAGTGTTATTTATTCTTTTTGTTTTGTGTATTTGTTTAATAATAGTTTCGTTCCACATGGAAAAATTGTAATTATCTATAGTCAAATGCAATTTCATTATTTATGTTACGATAATTAAATAAAGCAAAAAAAAGTACATAGGCAAAGTATGGCATGCAATGTTAAATCATGCAAATTTTATTTGCGTATGTGGAGCGTGTGCTCTTCTGGCTTAAGGTTTGTTTGTTTTAATTCAAGCGAAGCGAACTTTGCCAATAAGACGTTCAATATTCAAATAACTGTATGAAAATGTATGTATGAATAACTTGAACTGAAATCGAAAATAAAGGTTTGCGTGTATGAGGCATGTGATTTATGGATTTGGGATTTTTTTTATTAAAAGTATGAGTGAAGCGAGCGTCGCCAAGAATGATTTTATTTATTATAGTTTATAGTTTAATTTTGTTATAAATAAATTTTTATTCTGATATTAAAATTAAATAAATAAACTGTTTACTTGCCTACTTAATTATGAATGTTTTATAAAATATAAATATTTTCTCCTGCAGGTCCAACGTCAAACCTTGACATTTTATCTGTCACGACGGCAAACGTTGATGTTTTGACAAATAAAACGTCAAGCATTTTTTGCAATTCCATGGCTATCAATATTTTCAACGTAATTTTCGACATTTTCATATTTAATTTCTGTCGTTACAAAGCACGTAAAAGTAATTCTGATTTAGATGCAGAATTTGATGCCCTAAAACTTTTATTTGACGAGTTTTTGCATAAAATATTTAGGGAAGCAGGAAATTGCAAAAAACTGATTTCCCATGTTAAAGTCCTATGACCGGCTGAGCGAGTCACCACCCTGTATATGATTTATACAGTGTATTTGAGAAACTGGATAAATCCTTTTCTTCGCTTATTATTACAAATACACATATTACTTAAAGAAAATTATTTAATCAGTGTAACATTTGTGATTTATGTGGGTGGAATATTTAATCATACAACTTCCGGTTTGTTAATCAAACTATTTTGAAATATTATTTTACTTATTAACTCTGTTTATGTTATCAAATACATTGATATCACATTAGTATTCGTTATCAATTATTGACATTCAACGTTTGACTTCATTATTAAATGTACGTACCTTATTTAGCTCCTGTTTTATTATAATTTCCATTAAACTAGCACTATCACAAAACATTTCTGAATAACACAAAATCTTATATCAAGTGAAGCACACACTTCTACACTACAAAATGGATTAATAAGCCGCTGATACTATAAGAAATTGTCTTGCTTTTGTCGTACGTACAAGTCTGAAATTGTTCGTTACTCATTTGAAGCAGGTAGATATATAAATAAAAATATAAAAATTCTATTGTGGCAATATTATGCTACAAAATTTGTTTGAAGGTTAGTTATATTAACTTTTAATTTATGATATATTTTAGAAAATTTTATAACGTTACAAGCATCACGCATTTATACTTTTTATTCAATTATGTTTAAAGTTAAATAAGATCTTTAAAAAATCATAAATATAGAAAAAAAAATTTTTTTTAATAATCCCATATACATATTTAAAACTAATTAAAATAAGAACAAAAACAATTGATAATTTATGAGGTGGGTGGCTCAGTGGTATCGAGTCGGTCTGTGGATCTTTAGAACTCTGGTTCGATCCCCATAGGCGACAAACAATTTTCACCAATTTAAATCTACCCCTGTGGCTCCCCCTCCACTAACTTCTTTGGGGGCCATGATTTGACGGCTGGTAACCGCACTTTCCGCGAAGAAATATATCACTTACCGAGATCTGCTTCGGAGGGGGCCACACCCAGTAATGGGTAAAAAGCGTGATGATATATTTTTTATACAATTGATAACAAAATTTCAGCATATTTTTAAAATGATCATTTCTATCTTTTACTTACATTAAAAATCAAATAAATTTAAATTTTAGTACTTTATTATCACAAGCAGTTTGAAATGCTTTGAGAAGGTTAAATGTATAAAAAAATAATTCATTGTTCCAATCATTATAAGTTAGACATTATGATACGATCTGCAAAACGAAATAAATAATTACAGCAAAACTTTGTTGAAACATTACTCATTTTCAAGTTAAAAATTTATTTATATATTAAGTACCCAGGTTATAAAGAAGGGTTTTGTTATTACGAATGTAGAGTATTATTTTCGACTGGCGCCTCGGAAAATAACCACGTAAGTAATAAAAAATATCTTTATGACTGAGGTGTATATTATATTTTTTATGAAATCACAGAATTTATTTAAAATAAAATAAACATATCATCACGCCTTTTACCCATTACTGAGTGTGACACTCTGCCTAAGCAAATCTCGGTAAGTGATATATTTTTTCGCGTAAAATGTGGTTACCAGCCGTCAAAGCACATCCCTTAATGATATTAGTGGAGGGAGAGCCACAGGGCTAGATTTAAATTAGTAAAAATTGTTTGTCGGCTGTGGAGATCGAACCAGGCTTCTCAAGATTCACAGGCCGACTCGATACCAGTGAGCCACCTACCCCATTATTATTTATTTATATATTTATTTATTAAATTTAATACAAAATATTTACGCTAGTTGCACCAACAAATATTACATATTCAACTATTTTTAGATATATACAAGCATATCGAATTTTTCACAGTAATATCAATTACTCCATAAATAACATTTAACTTCGATTTCGTTTTATTAATTTTAACCAAGAATAAAATTTAAGTTTTGTTGGTGCAACTGGTCATTATAATAGTTATACTTGTCAAATTTATCTGACATTTGGGCCGATTCGGCAAGCGGCAGCGCTTTAATTAGTAAAAAATCAGAGATAAAGTAGTACTTTTCAATACGCTTTTGAGAACCTAAAAAACTCATTATTGTACGATTTCATAAAAATATAATTATCTTATAGTAAACTTTGCAATATTTAACCTTTAATCAATTTTAATGAAAAATTCGCAGCACTTTCGTGTGGTCTATTTTATTAAAAATATGACAATGTTACACCGACAAAGTTTACTTAGTTTCGCAAATATTTTTTTAATTATAACAAAAAAAAAAATTTAATACATTGCATATTAACAAACCAGGGTTATTAAGAATCCCACAGCCGACAAACAATTTTCACCAAATTAAATCTATCCCTATTATCCCTATTATTATAATAAATAACTTTTTCATATATTAAATAAAATAAATTTATTTAAAATATTAACAACTATTTTAAAGTTGACTATTAGAATTATATTCTGAAATATCGGTTCAGTTTTGTTACAAATTTCTGTTATTTTTATAGAAATATATTTTAAAAACTCAACTCAAGATTTGAAAACAATATATTCAATTTATCGATATATCTTTGTTCCAAATTTTTGTAATTTATTATATTTTTAAAATGAGTTATTGAAGTTAAAATCCAGATAAGAGATTACATAATTACCACTCATATCATAATACAGAAATATACTCGTATATGTAGAGACGTTTCCTTTTCAATACCAGTGCTTTATTTGGCGAACTAATGACTTTAGACGAAAATGTTATACAGGGTCTCAAGAAATGCACATCGAATCAAAAAAGAAAAAAAAAACATCTCATGTCACCAAGCACAATACCCCACCGTCACCTCCTGGGGATGGGGCGGGGAGCCACTTTGAAATCTTAAATTGGAATCCCCATTTTATATTGTACATTCCCGGAACTTTTTGAACATCCTGTATACATAAAATAATCATGAATTATGTTCAACCAGTGATTCTCAAACGATAGAAGAAAATTATATTTTTTTAATGATAACTTACATAATTTTCAGTCCATTAGATAGATAATTTTCTTTTGATTTCAACGACAAAAATATTATATAGGATTGTATAATATTTATTTCGAGAAAAATGGTATCAAAAATTAGAAATAATGTTACAATATTGAAGTAATGCAATAAACAAATACAAACAAATGATATAGGTAACAGATAGTTTTGTTACTAAATAAATAAAATAAATATATCATCACGCCTTTTACCCATTACTAGGTGTGGCACTCTGCCTAAGCAGATCTCGGTAAGTGATATATTTTGTCGCGTGAAATGCGGTTACCAGTCGTCAAATCACGGCCCTCAAAGATATTAGTGGAGAGGGAGCCACAGGGGTAGATTTTTAAATTGGTGAAAATTGTTTGTCGGCTGTGGGGATCGAACCAGGGTTCTCAAGATCCACAGGCCGACTCGATACCACTGAGCCAAAAGGCAAATAATATTAAAATATTATATAGATTACTATTTAAAAAATACTGTTTTCTGTTGTCGTTTAACGATATAGAGATTGTTATTACCCTATATATTAGCCCCTTATTTCTGATCATTTTATGTATAAAAGTCGAAAGTCATTAGTTTGCCCAAAAGAGTACTGGTTGTTTTAAAGGAAATATCCTGTATATATTCTATTATAAAATATATATTAAAAAAATGAGTAATATTATTTAATTTTATCTAGATGAAAATTATGTTTCTATCTTACATAATTATAAAGATTCAGTAAAGTCCATGCCATTTAACTCTTGGGAGGTAGATACAGAACATACTAAACTGGCTTCTTTACTTTATTTGTTTATGAAATAGCTGGACAGTTTACAAAGTGGTCAAGTATAATAAATATTGGAAACATTAAAATAACTAATCACTCTTAAATAGAGATGGTAAACAACATCTGCTTAATTTAGAAAGTTAGATCATTGTGAGTAACACAGGACATACAATACAATACGCTGGTAATTAAGAGTTTAGTATTTAAATGATGCTTGTAATTCACAATCAAAACGACATATTCAAGTTTTGTTGACTACATATTTTTTATGAACTAAATGATTAAAAACAAATAAAAACATATTTATATTGGCAAAACATGCGTCAGACTTAACCGAAATTGTATATCCCAGAGGTATTAAATATATATATATTTCATTCAATTTTTTACAGGAAAAAATGTTTGACGTAACGAATATACACGCCTGTATGTTATTTGTAAATTGTGAATGATTTTGTTTTTTTTAGTCATAGCATGCTTTGCAGCAGTGTTATTTCAGCCAAATTCAAGTGCAAGGCAGCATAGGCGCCGGCAGTAAGATGCAAGGTTGTAAAATTCATGTGTATCAACACGCTATAATAGATCTTCGAATATTTATTTAGCATTAAATAAAAATTAATATTGTCCGTCAGTACGGTGGTGTGGATAGCAATACGGAATTCGAAGCCGGAGATCCCGAGTTCGAATCTCACTCAAGCTAAATGTTATATGAACTATCACACTGCGGCTCAATGTGTGCGGACCCTGTACTGTAATTGGGATAAAATTCCTGTTGTACAGCGTAACATAAATAAATAAATAAATATCAACAAATTTTCAGTAATAATAATACGAGAGTGAGAATAAATTTAAAATAATTCGACAGATTTTCAAAAACTTGTTGTAATAGACAATAGTTCATATGACAACTAGCTATCTGACAACTGCAAAAAACAAAAGCTATATTGATTATTTTCGGAAATAATCGCAAGAGCTTTATTCTCACTTAAATAATGAGAGGATTGGTTAAAACGTACTCACGTGATAATGAATAAAATATTTTATTTTTTTAAGGAACGTATAATATTGATCACAAATAATAGCACTGAACTTCCTAATTTTATCGATAATCTATTATTCTGCACGAAATTTGATTGTAACAAGCAGGAGAGCAAACTACATGGTAAAATCCAAAATCCGTAGAACAAGTAATTTTACCTAATGTAATTTTGTTCGAGTGATTTTGCAAGAAGAAAAAAAAACTGAGTGCTTGAACATCAAAATGTATCTAAAGAAAATCTGTGAGGCCGCGTGTAATTTTCTAAAACAAATAAAATAAAATAATGTTGTGTCAGATTGACAGCATAAATAAATATATAATAAATATATCATCACGCCTTTTACCCATTACTAAGTGTGACACTCTTTCTAAGCAGATCTCGGTAAATGATATATTTTTTCGCGTGAAGTGCGGTTACTAGCCATCAAATCACGGCCCCTAAAGATATTAGTAGAGGGGGAGCCACAAGGGTAGATTTAATTTGGTGAAAATTGTTTGTCGACTGTGGGGATCGAACCAGGGTTCTCAAGATCCACAGGCCGACTCGATACCACTGAGCCACCTACCCCAAAAATAAAATAATAATAATTTTGTGTCAAATTAATAGCACATTTATTTGGTGACGGGATTTTGCCTTAGTAACGAGATTTTATCAATATAACATACGTACATACATACGTACATAACATCACGCTATATGCCATGAAAAGGGGTAGCACGAACCCCTGAAGCTTTCACAGAACATTCACTAACAGATTCATAAAAAAAAATCATTTCACGTCAACATTCTCATCCTGACACACGATACACGCTTCAGCCACACCAACGTTCCTTCCATACAAGCTCTTTCATTCCTCACACCTGAAATCCATCATCACGCAACAAACGTTCAATCACATCCATCCATTCGCTCCTGTACACCTGTTTTATAAATCTTTCACTTACGCCTACTTCTCTAACTATGAATCAATAAAGAAATGACGGAAGCATTGCCTGCGCTTGTTTGAAAGTAAATTGCAGTTAAACCCTATAGTAAAAACTGAAAATGAATAAAAAAAGACATGGACGGAAGGGAGCATCCCTCTGCGCTTGTTTTTGAAAGTGAATTCCACATAATTGCAGTGAAACACTCTATATAAGAACAGTAAATGAATCAATATAAAAATGTGCTTATTTGTTGAATTTTCAATTTTGTATTGCGAATGTTTGAATACATGTCAAGGGAAATGATCATTAGAAAATATCTACAGTTTAGTAACAAATATTGAAATATATAAAATTAAACCGCTTAAATCTAATAAGGCCAACAAGAATAAATTGAATTTTTAATTTTTGTATAGCTATTACAAATACATTGTCTTCTTAAAAACAGAGTTCTAACAAATTTCTCAAAATTTAATGAATTTTTATGTTTCGACCTATTTAAAAAACCGTTGATGCGCCCATGTAAGGCAGTCCTTTCAAAGGTGCTACGTTTATTGCAACTCATTAATTTTATTTATGTTTCCATTTAGCACACCGTTTAATCATAATTTTTCTGATTTTCTCTTTCTGTTGGTAAAGCCTTTCAAATTATCGTCTTTCCTTATAACTTGGTTTTACTAATTACTTTTATATAAATTCTCAGCTTTTTAATCACACTTATAATTACAACTGAAAATGAAACCCTTGTTTCATTTTCAAATAAAAACGAACAAAAGTTGAAATATGGAAGCGGAAGAATCACACGCAATATAAGAGTTGTTTTAAAATTTGATAACATTTCTTTTATTCATATTTGTCCTGCTCACTGGACACATACGACAAACGAACGGAAAAGAAAATATATTTACCGGAATCGCAATAAAGAACAAAAGTCCTGCAACCTGTACTTAAAAACTTTAAAACTAAAACAAATTATTATTTTTATATCTTCAACTGTAAATTATGTGACAGGTAAAATTCTTTTAAAAAATTGTAGTAAGTATATTTTATTTTTAAATAACTCATTTCTAAAATATTTACCTGCGTTAATACAATCTTTTAAGAATCATAAATTGCTTTAGTTTCAAATTAGTTGTATTTGTTATAACAACGGCCAAGATAAACATAAAAATCAAGACGATATTTTCTTTTGTTAAATTAAAACATGATATGAAATAAATTAAAGCGAATTAGACCAACTAAATCCTGAATTATATTACTCGTATAATTAACATTAGATGTATAGTTTTTAAAGATAAAAATGTAAACTTTATTTTATGATCACAGAGTGGTAAAGTAATATTTGTTAATACTGTTTCAAATGGCCTAGGATCTAAATACAATAAATTAAGTATGTTTTTAATTATTGTACAAGAGAGATAAAATAGAAAGATTTACTAATAAAATTAGATAACAAATTATCATTTCATACAATCTATTTAATTTAACTGTGACCAGAAAAAGATCACTTATGTTTGTAGTGGGTAATAGGTAAATTTAGTATAATATTATTTTAATAAACATATAAATAAGATAGATAAATATAGGTAATAATGCAAAAATAACAGAATTTTATTACATATACATTTATATTTTAAGAATAATAATTCACAGTAATACAAAAATATCTATATACTATATGAATTCCGCTTTCATCAAGAGCTGAATAAAAATACAACAATAAAAGTGTATATTTAAACAAATATAACTTCTCTGTTCCTTATAATTTACGATTACAGAATTCTTTATACTCATATAAATTTATATTTATAAAATAGAAGATAAAAAACAAAATAAAATGAATTTTACAAAACTAAAAGCATATTAGTTCAGTATCATATTATTATTTTAGTTCGTTTTTCTTTTTTCCAAGCAACTAAAGGATGTTTAAAAAGTGATCAAATTTTATTTGTCAATATAACCCAAATAGCAAAATTTGAAACCTATGTGGATCGGTGCCAAGTAAAAAGTTGGATACAAATATTCGAAATTTCTTTGTCAAATTGCATGCCGATAACTAGGAAATGTGATTCTATTTTTAATTGATCCCAATAGCCACGTTTCCAAAGTTGTAAATATTTAATTTTTTACTTCCCGAAATAATTTAAACGACTTATGCTTCACTAATGTATACAAGTGTCTGTTATAATTAAATAATTTTGAAACGATCTGTAAACAAAGAGATTTTGTTTTTGGTTAGTCTAAATCTGAGATTCCCAAACTATTTTCAAATTCTATAATAATAAAATTAGCACTTAAATCTACGAATTTAAACTTCGATTTAAACTTTCAACTAATAATAAATAATTTCAACGACGTATGACGTATATGAATATAAAATGACTAATTTTATTTTTTTGCTGTCAAACGTTTATATAAATTATTTAAAACAAAAATTATCTTTTTGACAAATGTATACCTACTACATTTTTCACTTTTACTATTTTAATATTAATACTTTAAAAGAATATAGTTTTACATTTGGATCTTCTGTAACTTTTTAAACAATAAAATATAGTTGGTTATACGTTGTATATTTATTGCTATCAAACATATAATAATTATTTTGGATAAAGACGCTTTCAATAAGAATAGTAGAAAATTTATATTATTATGCTTCAAAATAATTTAGTAACATTATCATAGTGAAAACGTTGTGCTGCCAAATATTCATGTTAATTTTAAAATACTATATTGTTATCGAGATTGTTATATTTACCTACAAATAATTTGGGAGCGTGCGCGAGATACTAATTTTGCGCACTAGAATACGAAACAGTGCGCAAAATGAGCATTTAGGGTGCAAAATAATGCGCAAAATTGTCATGGTAATGTAAATGATGAAAAAATCACGTACTTCGCGTATTGATAAAATAGTGAAAAAAATTACCATTTTTTGACAGTTGTAGAAAAACGCATTTTATAGAATTGTTCATAAATATTTTCGCATTTATTAAACTATAATATTTGTACTTCAAGCGCGGCTTTTACAGTAAATATATACTATTTTAACGATTCCCAGAATCTTATTGGAAACTACTGATCAACATTGTCACAAATATTTATTTTTAACATAAACACGATAGTGAAATATTAATTTTAACGTTGATGGGTTTAAATAAAATATAATCTAACAAAATTATTTTAAGGAATATTGAGGGCCATAGCTAGAGGTACCCCAGGACAAGCTCTGCATACCCTAACAATGTTTGTATCTGCCCTAGATGTACTGCTGTCTACCAATGTCTTTCATTCGTAGCAAGTTGAATATACCTTATTAGATTTTATTAGCCGACCAACAATTTTCACCAATTTAAATCTACCCCTGTGGCTCCCTCTCCACTAATATCTTTGAGGGCCGTGATTTGACGGCTGGTAACCGCACTTCACGCAAAAAAATATATCACTTACCGAGATCTGCTTAGGCAGAGTGCCACACCCAGTAATGGGTAAATGGCGTGATGATATATTTATTTTATTTATTTATTTAGATTTTAATGCATCAATATGTGGTAGATGATTCAATGGTATCGAGGCGACCTGTGGATTTCAGAACCCGGGTTCGATTCCCACCACTGACAAACAATATTCACCACATTGAAACTACCCCTGTGGCTCCCCCTCTACGAACATCTTAGGGGGCCGTAATTTGACGATTGATAACCGCACTTCACGGGAATAAATACATCACTTACCGAGATCTGCTACGGGCGTGCCACACACAATAATGGGTAACAGGCGTAATAATGTATTTATTTTATTTAATATAATACAATATAATATGGGGTAGGTGGATCAGTGGTATCGTGTCGGTCTGTGGATCTTTAGAACTCTGGTTCGATCCCCACAGCCGACAATCAATTTTCACCAATTTAAATCTACATGTGGCTCCGCCTCCACTAATATCTTTGGAGGCTGTGATTTGACGGCTGGTAATCGCACTTAGGCAGAGTGCAAATTTTGGGTATCAAACTTCCATCATCAGAAGAAATTACAGAAGTAAACAGATTCATACAAACACAGAAAACCGAATTTCAAATTTGGTTGTTTTAGATGAAATTTATAAACAGCAAAGTGCCTTTTGGCAGCATTACATTTTCTTGCGAACCTACTTTCACTGCACATTTTTGTTACATTACTAATTTGATTTTAGTTACTGCAAGTACCATTGCAAATAAATATTTTATTATATCATTTCCACCCTTTGGAAAATCATACATATTTAAAGTTTGTAATTAAATGATGAGATCGTATAAGCCACAGGTGACTCCAAATTAGCTAAATCTTTCTTTGTTTCTAGAAGTGTAACTATGGTAATTCTAAAACTTCCGAGTGTCATCTTTAATTCAGTGAAGGAACTCTTAACTCCATGCAAATAATTCTAGGTTTAACACCTTACACTGTTTTATATGTAAAATTAATGATGAAAATTGTAGGTACGCATTTAAATATGTATGAAGTAATGTGCAGTGGCGTATCCAGACTGACTGCCAAAATTAAATTTGTTACTATTTTTATTATTTTCTTTTACAAAATTTTGTGTTATTTTATCAACTGTTATTAAAATGTCATTTAACGTACTGGTTTCTATTGCACAAAATAAGATCTTAATCACATGTTGACAAGCTATAGCTTCGTGAACTTACATGATTTCATGTGAAGCGTCAAAATGTTGAGACCCATATTTCTCATATATTTAATTTACTAGAAGACACACTATTATCATTTGCTGCATTCATTTTATTCTTATATAAATAAATAAATATATCATCACGCCTTTTACCCATTACTGGGTGTAGCACTCTGCCGAAGCAGATCTCGGTATGTGATGTATTTGTTCGCGTGAAGTGCGGTTACCAGCCGTCAAATCACGGCCTCCAAAGATTCTAGTGGGGGGAGAGCAACAGTGGTAGATTTTAATTTGGTGAAAATTGTTTTTCGGTTGTGGGGATCGAACTAGGGTTCTCAAGATCTACATGATATTATATAACAACACATGCTCATGCATTTGTCAAAATAGTGAAATCTTGTGAGTTCAGGTGAATTGATAATATTGTGTTGGTACCTTTTCGGTTCGGTGTGAAAACATATTAAATACGGGGTGAAATTAGCTTTCTACATCTGTCGTAGAAAAAGTATAGTGTGTGATATGTTTTATAAACTTGTCAGCAAAGAAGCATTTATAAAACTTGTTACATAATATACTATTATCTACTCCCATTATTACGAGTACTAGTTTCCATGGAACTAAATAACTTCTTAATCACATATTGACAATGTAATCTCGAACGTTTTAATCAGGACGTGAAGTTAACAATTTCATCTGTCATTGTAACTTATTTATCAAATAATTATTATAACTTTACAGTTTTCTGTTTTAATTTGCCGTGGTATATGTGACTAGTTTTATACTAGTTTTTATACACTCATAACTAAAGAGACGTTTATAACACTTATTATATAATATACTATTATTATACACTTGTGATATAATGGCTGTATATATTTAGTAATTAAACAATTTGTTTTAATAAAAGCAAATAATAATAAAAAAACAAATAATGTTATATAATTTAAACTGATTGAAGAACTTTGATTTAATATAAAATTCGTTTTATAAAATATTACAATGAAAATATTTATATCATGTTAACCTTGATTGAAATTATTTTTTATTTACAATTATAATTTATTTATTTATATTCCAAATATAATTGACATTAATCTTTTTTATATCAATTCAAATATCTACTTATGGGGTAGGTGGCTCAGTGGTATCAAGTCGACCTGTGCATCTTGAGAACCCTGGTTCGATCCCCACAGCCAACAAACAATTTTCACCAATTTAAATCTACCCCTGTGATCCAGCACTAATATCTTTAGGGGCCGTGATTTGACGGCTAGTAACCGCAATTCACGCGAAAAAATATATCATTTACCGAGATCTGCTTAGGAACAGCGCCACACCCAGTAATGGGTAATATTTTTTTTATGGACAAACAAACAATGACATGAAAATGTTCAGCTAATGAAATGTTTCATTTTAATATATATATACAGATGGCATTGCAACATCTATAAACCTTAATCATTCAGTGCAAAATAATCTTTCAATCATTTTTCTTCTACTAATATTAATTTTTAAGTAAGTAACAAATTTGCAATATTTTGATTATGGTTGATAAGCCCATTTCAAATTAATTATTTGCGACGTGTCTTCATCTGCAATATTTAAATTATTTCTATTTACGTAATACAAATTTCTAACAGTGGTCCCTTTCTAACCTGATTAGTACGACCCTGTTTTGAAGAGTCGCTTAATCTTGGTCAAAGTTATTTGAGGAAATTTCTGGTTTATTAACAAAGGGTTTATGATACCATCTTATTACAGTAGTTTTTACTAGATTAATCGTAAAAAACTTTAGATAATTAAAGTTAATGTTAAAGTTTACATCGAGCGCTCTCAAATCCTGCAGAGATCTTATTGCAAAAACACAGACAAGTAGATTAATTATTTGCAACGGTAAGATCAAGTTAAAGTACTTACTGTGTTGTGTTAAAAACTTTGGTAGATAAACGCATACTTTTACTAATTAATTAATTGTTTTGAAACAAATATACAAATCATTTATCAAATCATAAATTTAATATCTTATAAAGAATGTTTCCAAAAAAGTTTTTGTCTTTTATGTCTAACTGTCCATTTATAAAACTTGTAACATTTCGTAATGTAGCTATTCGCAAACAAATAAATCATCTAAAAGGAAAATGTATTAATATCAATAAAGATTGTCTATCCTTTTATTTCAAAGAATCTATGACAAATCATGCTATAAATATTTGATTATTCCTTAAATACAAAAATGTATACAACTAAATTATTGTGGTTATTGCATACTGCAAAAAAGATGATAATATAATATTATGACTAATTAAACGCATATAAATAAAGTAATAAAACGTAAATTTATATTAAGGAAAACAATTTTTATGAAATCATATTTTCGACCACTGGTCGCTAACGTATATTATCATATATAATATAACAAGTAGTATGAAAATTGCTGAAAATATTTTGACATAAATTATGAGTTGTTATGGAAACGAGTGCGAAGCACGAGTTGTGTTTCCTATTTCTGTAACAACGAATGTATATTTATGTCAAAATATTATCTGTCAATTTTCATACTACGAGTTGTATTCGGCTTGAGAATTTACCAAACAAGAGTTAATTAACAAGAATAGGTATTTATTTGCACATTATTAATTAGGTATTACAGTGATGAAAATTCTACATTTAATATTCAAAATTGACATTTATGAAAATATTGAAAATATCATTTATTTTATTCGTAACCAAGGATATTATTAACAGTGGTATTTCCGATATCAATTTCACTAGTGATGAATTTCCGACGAAATGTACATTTCATTGGTTCATTTTCAAACAAATTCGTGATCCTATTGGTTGACAGTGACGTGTGGTGAATTCTCAAATCAATCCAAATGTCAGACAAGTTTGACAATTATAACTAACCTATATTATGTATTAAATTTATAAATAATTCTGCGATTACATAAAAAATATAATATACACCTCGGCTATAGAGATATTTTTTTTATTACTTATGTGGTTATTATTCAAAGCGTTAGTCACAGAAAATAATACACATTCGTAATTTAAAATCCTTTATTACCTAGGTATATAAATAATTATTAACATTGTGTTATAAAAGAAATTATCTAAAACATTAGATAGGATAAAATATGAACGTATATTGCACAGTTTCTCTCAAAAAATAAAACATAAAAGAAATGCAAATAAAGACGTTATATTTACATTCATTCATTTAAAATTTCTTTCAAAAATGTCACGAAAAGTTTCGTATAAACGTATAACTATTTGAATATTCTCATATTTCTTTCGGTGAAAGGAAACATATTCATAATAAAAACACTTTTTCTTTCTGCCGTCTAAAACGCAACATATACAGAATGTCCTAAACCAATTCGAATAAAAGTTAAAGGGATAAAGAGAATTAACATTCTGCGGCTAATATAATCAATTTTTATTTATTATTTAATTGCACTGGAACTGAAACAAATGATTTTTGTTCATAGATTAATTAATAACATAATTATAAATTTTACAATGTCATACATTTAATTATATTTTGTTTTAATTTCATAGGTAGCTAGTTATAGAAACGAGTTATTTAATATTATCAAAGTGCTAAATAAAATGTCAATATTTTCTAATTCTTTATTTTACAAAAAAATTGATAAACATCAATTGTAAATATATAATTACTCATGTCATTCAAAATTTCATTTGATGCATTTTTCTTAAGGACATTCTGTGTAAAAATTTGTCTCTGAACAAAAAGTATTGTGCGGGTTATAATAGTGTCACATAAATTGAAATAAGATAAAAGATTTAGCAGAGGTCACATAAAAAGTCGCATGTATCAATTTAAAAATAACTATTTACAGACTCGGAATTTGTAAAGATAAAAATATTTTTGTTTTGTGTAATACTCGTATAGACAGCTCGCGTCCATAAATTATCATTAAACAGAATACGAGATTCATATTGAGTCTAGTAATTTGTACATGTATACATGCGGGTGTATATAATGGTTTAATCAAAATTACCCTCTCTGATGTTGAATTAAAATAACAGGATGCTTTTAATTTTATCTGTAATTGAAGCAAAAATCAGATATGCCAATGCCAAGTGGCAAAAATAAACATGTTATCTCTTAAAATAACCTAATTCATAAATATAAATTAACTATGTAGCACACAACTTCACAATAATATGAAACTATTAAAGTTCTCAATAAAATTTATATTCACCTAGGTTGCCGAAATTTCAAAAAGCCCAAATTTTGCACAACAATTTGTATACGTACAATAAGCAATCGTATTTTCATTGTACACAATTAAATAAATCTATATATTTATTACAAAACATCAAATAAAAACGCCTACTAATTTAAGATTTGAAACAATAGAAATTGCACGTAATTACAAAACTGCACTGTTTTGTGTTTCAATAATTTTATTATATATTTGCATTTATTCTATCCTATTATAATATTCTCTTACCTGTTGAAAAGTATATAGTGAAATAAATAAATAACAAATAACAATATAACTTACGTGATTTTAAACAATTAATTTAAAAAATGTGGAACTGTCACACCAAAAATCCTCGATCACGAAATGTTTCTGTTACGCGAACTCGTGCAAAAACCCGCGAACTTAACTGTTTCACTGTTATCCCGCAATGATTCGTACATACTAGCGCGAACCATGTGCTTTCCTGTGATATAAATTTGCGAAGGACGACGTGCGCAGCCCTTTGGCGCCGGCGCTACAGTTACACTATTCACGGATCCAACAACTTTTTTGCCTTTGATAAGAAAAAAGCGGAACGCTGCAAGAAATCCAGTAAGACGATAAAAACTATTAAGTATATTATTTTTGTCTGAAGAAGATGATTTTGAAAGGTGGAAAAATCTATCTAACATTTTGGAGTTTTAGTTAACAAATCGTTTGTATTTAATGTAAGAAACTCAACAATCGCTCTATTAAATTAAGATATTAACCATGTACGCGCTCGCAGTATACTAAATTACAAAAATTTTGTTTTCTATATTATAATATTTGATTAATAGATGCTTCAATTAAACAAGTAGCAACTAATAAATCTTTACGTAATTTGAGAATTAAATGTGATAGCAAAATACAAAAAGTGGAGATTGTGCGCTTTGAAACTAGAACCTTCAAATAAATTTGATTACTTGTAATGCCATCTATGTTACACGTAAGGAACTATTTTTATAAGCAATAGGGAACTGTCAGATATGGTTAAATGTCAAAATCTAACGTGCTCTTGAGATGTGATTGTTGTGATACAAAGTCGATCTTTTAATATTGTGATGTGCAATGGCCATACATTCAACATTTTTATTATTGATATTTGGTTTTCCTTTTATTCTTGGCGAACACAATCCAGAAAACGCAACCTATCGTCCACTGGGTCCTTTAGTCAAATGTTCGTTTCTTCCTGATGAATTCATCGAATGTGCTGAACCAGTTGATCACAGAGGAAACAAAACTGCAAAAGAAGAAATGGGTCACGGCTGTGTGAAGTTTGGAGGTATGAAATACGAAGATGTTGAAAGGACTAAAGTGCAGTGCACAGTGCTAGAAGGCATCGAATGTTATGGCAACAAGACATTTTTTAAAGAAGATTTTCCGTGTATTAGATATTCAGAACAGTATTTTACTACAATTTTATTGTATAGTATTCTACTAGGTTTCCTAGGCATGGATAGATTTTGTTTAGGACAAACAGGAACGGCTGTAGGAAAACTGTTAACACTTGGTGGGGTAGGCATTTGGTGGATTGTTGATATTGTGCTTTTAATTACAAACGGCCTAACACCAGAAGACGGGAGTAACTGGAACCCGTATGTATGACAAAACCGGGAAATGTGTTCTTAAATACTTGTGATATGTAATCATTTTATCTTAAATTGTACATAATTTGTATTATATGTTTTTAATAAATACCTAACATTTAATTATTTATTTAAATATATAATTTTGTATTTTTACTTTGGACTACCTGTTAGAATCTAAAAATCACAACCTACTATGTGAAAAAAACGATAAAATCTGAGCACAATTTCATGCAAAAATTTTAATTAAAATTTATATGCAATAATACTATGATTGAATTGTAAAAGATAAAATGCGTTTATTCAACTTGTGACTAATTCATTTAATCACGAGTCATACAAATTTTACATTATTAAATTTACAAAACTACATTTATGAGTTGGAATTGGGTCCACGGCGACGACCGAATGTGGCTACAACATTGACGAAGCGTCTGTTGTATTGGATGCGTCTCTTGGCACGGCCGGTCTTCTTCTTTTTCTTTTCTTGCTTTTCTACTTTGGGGGTCTGTCCCTTTACCTTACCTAAAGAACAAGAAAAATTAAGTTAATTAGACGAAAACATAAACTATACACTATTTACGATCACAATAGAATGTATAAAGTTTTCTATAGCACCATCGATATACCAAATTCGACTGCGCCTCAAACGACTTCATTTGATCTAGCAAGCCTTAGGAAGGCCAATGATAAATATCTCAAAGGCCAGCTGATACTTGCAATGAATCAGGTTTTATAAGAAATAAAATTATATTTACCAGCACGAGCCAAGGAACCGTGGACTTTACCACCAAGAAGTGGAACGTTCAATTCCAATGATACTGAGGCATACTCAGAAACTAGGCTTTCATCGGAGACTGGAGCACCAGCAGCGAACAAAACTATTTCTTCGCCAGAGATGTTTTCAAGAGCCGCAATACGTCCCTATAAATAAAATAAATCATGTTTGGTAATGTGGTGAAATATCAATATGGAGTACATGGTACATAAAAATTAACCTCTAAATATAAAAATGTGTTACTTGCCTTAATTTGAGAGATTAGCTCATTTCCTTCGCATTCCAGCATATGCTGGGTCTGTCCACGAATGTGCAACTGCATTTTGTTTGCTGTAATATTAAAATATGATTTATAAAACAGATAGGAACATCAAAAACATGTGGTTTATGTCAAGAAAAGTACAAATAACAATTGCAACATATTACATGAGAAAAATCTGAATTGTTGTAAGATATTAATATACGAAATCAAACAAATAAAGTTATTTTTCACTATTATAAACGTAAACTAGTCAAATTAAAGAGTAAACTGTAATCACCTTCTATAACACACCACAGTAGAAACGTAAAAGATGGAGGCTAGCTGAATATTCCGGTTCCGGTGTACGTTTTCTTCTTCTTTATATCAGTTGTCAAATTCTGACGTAACCTCAATTTGATTATTCAAGGATGTTTTAGTATATATTTTTTTTATTATTGATAACGTACATAAATCAAAATGTTGATATACAGAAATTCATTAGCTATATAAATAATTTTATTTCAATATTTGTATTATTTATTATTATTTTTAAAATGTCGTTTTCTGCGTTGAAAGTAAGACCTAAATTTGTCATTACAACTTCTAATATTTTTTTAACACATTTATCTGGTAGTAACAAAACTCTGACAACTAATAATTGCATTAGATTTATTGCCACTAGTTCGAGTGTGTCTCAAATTAAAAATGACGATACACCGCTTTACATATTCGATAGAAACACAAAATTACTACAGAGGGAAAGAGCTGCATCTGCTAAAGATGTAAATGTTTATGATTACGTCAAAGATGAAGTAGGCTATCGTTTAGCTGATAGAATTTATGATATTAAAAGAAGATTTAAACTTGCGGCTGATATCGGCTGTAGCAGAGGCTATGTGTCAAAACATATCGCACCAGAATCAGTAGAGGAATTAATTTTATGTGATACTAACCAACGCAATCTTGATCATGTTAAAGTTGCTGATGGAATAAAAGTTAGACGCAAAGTATTAGACGAAGAATATATTCAGGTAATATAAATTAATCATGTTTAATTTGAAGAAAGTAATTTTATTTTATTTTAGTTTAAAGAAAATTCATTGGATTTAGTTGTATCCAGTTTAAGCTTACATTGGGTGAACAATTTACCTGCAGCATTCAGTAACATTTTAAAGTCCTTAAAAGAAGATGGAGTATTTTTAGCATCAGTTTTTGGAGGCGAGACCCTGTACGAATTAAGGTAATAATTAAATTTAAAATAAAAAGTACTATCTTGATTAGCAAAATTAATTTTAATTATTCAGATCATCATTGCAGCTCGCCGAATTAGAGCGAAGAGGTGGTCTATCCCCTCACGTATCTCCTTTTACAGAAGTTAGAGATATCGGCAGTTTGCTCACAAGAGCTGGATTTACGATGCTGACAATTGATACTGATGAAATTGTAGTGTCTTATCCTAGCATGTTTGAACTCATGTGGGATTTAAAAGGTATTATTTTCGATATAATTTGTCTGCTTTGCGAAGGAAATAATTGTGTATTAACTACAATTATTTTGTTTTTATTTTACGAAGGCATGGCTGAAAGTAACGCAGCTCATAATAGAGGCCTTCATTTACATCGAGATATTCAATTCTCAGCGGCCGCAATTTATCAACAGTTATACGGTACTATAAATGATGATACAGGTGAGAAAACAGTTCCAGCAACTTTCCAGATCATAAACATGTTGGGGTGGAAGCCGCATTCAACTCAACCCAAACCCCTGGACAGAGGAACAGGTGATGTTTCGCTCAAAGATTTATATCGCATTGAAGAAATTGTTAAAGAAGTTAAAACCGTTAAAAATGATGACAGTAATAAATAGAATAATTATGTATATGTTGTTAATAAATGATTTCCTATAAATTTAAAAATTAATCCACTTTATTTCTGTATTGCAGTTTTAACACTTATATGACAATAAAAAAAAATAATTAGTGAGGTTTTGGAGTATGGCCATCTACGTAGAAGTTTCTAGTTGCCTTTGGTAATGTTAATTCAATTCCTTCTAATTCTTTAGTTAAAATGATTTGACATCCTAAAATAATAGTACTATAATTGTGAATTTTAGTAAGTATTGAATATTATACCTAAACGCGAATTCTCTCGAAGAAATGGTGCCATATCTAATAAATCATCTTCTTTTTCTTCTGATGGAGGTAGATTATCTAAATTTTTGCTATCAACATAAACGTGACATGTTGTGCAAGCTAGAGATGCTTCACATGCTCCTTCCATGGCTATTCCATATCTGTGCGCTAGGTATAAGGCATTATCACCTACTTTCCCTCGAATTGAAATTCTTTCTCCAGTTTTCGTTATATACGTAATATTTACTCTAAAATTAAAATATTAATATTAAATAGATAATTAGTGACAAGAAACTGATTAGTTAACTAATTTTAGTTACATTTCATCATCGGATTTGGGATCCTGCCATTCGTATTCTCCATGTTGTAAAACTATAAAATAAAACAAAGATAATTTTCATTTAATTGTAATGAATAACTCACTTACCAGTAGTTTTATGTAAATATTCTTTCCTTGTTAAACTACCGCAGACTTTATTGTGTTTGATAAAAGTTCTGGCTATGTAACAAAACTTTGGTAATATTCTTAATGACATCTTTACAGAATATATCAGTGAGTCTACAAAATCCTTAATATTAACAAATAATCATAACAATGTAATAAAAATTAACAATATAAATGTATAATGATTTTAAAAAGTATTCATATTTATAGGTTATGTTATATGTCAAAATTAGTGTTGAACACGGGCGCTAGGCGTGACCGTAACGCTGCTAATCATAAATGTGATTCCAAAATAAAATATTGAATAACTTTTGATTGGTAATCTGTATAAATTATTTTTACAATGTCTCTATTAAGTACTTTACGACCTTTATTACGAACAACTGTAATTAATAATATAAATAATGCAAAAACGATCGGTAAGAAAATGAATTTAATTATGTAACTCAACCTCAAAGAATATTTTTTTGACAGTTCCATACCGAGGCATGTCTGGTGGGCCCAGGATTTTCCCTCTACAACCAACACGCTGGCAATGGAACAAATTTAAGGATCTTTTGCACTTTTATATTATGATTGGCTTGATTCCTGTCACAGCGGTTGTTACTTATGCTAACATTTTTATTGGTCCAGCTACTTTGAGTGAGATACCTGAAGATTACGTCCCAAAATACTGGGAATACCATAGGGTTTGTATTATTTAACATTCTAATAATGGGCTTATTTGAAATGAGAGTAAAATAGATTTCTTTTAGCATCCTATTACACGTTGCTTAGCTCAATACATTTTCCACAATCCTCAACAGGAATACGAAAAATACATGCATCACATTTTCGAGGAAGATGAGAAGAGGAAACTAAGGTAAATCATAAAAATGGTTACAGTTTTAAATATTTATGAGAATAATTTCTTTTACAGATGTTTAGAAAAAGAAATCAAGCAGAAGATGGCTGAGCGTCGTGACTTCCAGTCATATTATTACAGACCTGTCTTAGCTAAGTACCACCGCAAATCTAAAGAGGCCAGTGATTATTTGACTAGCATTCAGGGAGATTAAAGAGGCAGTATTAGTCTTAGTAAATACTGTAGTGCGATTTTAATAGTAACTGTAAGGTATAAACAATAAAATCATGTTGAAATTTATTTTCGTAATTTATAAATAAAACAACAATTAATAATCAAAATCGATTATTTAATATTTGTATTGGATGGAAATTCTGTTCTTAAAAATAGGCAAAATTTATTAGCAAATAGCATATAATAAAATATTATTTATAAAATAATATACTTTTGTTCATATCGAACTAAATACTTTAAATAGGTGTTTCCAATTTTTCTTTACGACCAATTACTTCTGCTTCTTCAATCGTATCTGGAAGTTTTGTATTCAGAGTTTCCGGAAATAGTAACACGAATAAGCCGGATGTTACAGACATTGTTCCAAACAAAATTAAAGGCAAAGATTCCATTATTTCAGCCTGAAATATTATAAATTTTTGTTAACTAATATTATACTATGTAATTCATTTCTTACCAACAATGGCGTTTGTGGTGCAACCATTGATCCTGTTCTTCCAAACATTGAGCAAGTTCCTAATAAAGAATGACGTAAGGAAGTAGGAAATAATTCTGTGCTAAATACATATAAAACGGTAAATGAAATTGTTATCCCAAATTTACCGACCAAGAATACTGTTAATCTTAACCAGCTTGCCTCTGAAAAATTTAAAATATATTATTTTCTGTAATTATTTTACATCGTAGCTATGAGATGTATGTAAGAAATAAAAATGATCTTAATAGTTGCGATTTAAATCAAAATCATTAACAGAATAATTTCATCAAAATATTTAATAAAGTTATATGAATTAAATATTTTAATTTTTTCAATTATATAAACCCGTAGATAGCACGCATTATTTTGCAGTCAAATTAAAATCTCATATATCGCAGTCTTATTGTAATAAAATTCTATTTATTTTTACCTTCTGGTAGAAATATAAATGTCAGGCAAGCAATTCCACTCAACAACAGTGACCCACAAAGTGACATTCTCCTGCCAAATCGGTCCAAAATAAGATACGTTGTAATATAACCCGGTACTTCAATTAGCGCAACCGAAATAAAATTCAAATACATGTTTCCAGCTACTGCAACCGAATTCAACGACAATCCGTAGTAAACAAAATTACACGTAATCCAACAAAAAGAACAATTGACTAATCGTAACAAAAGAATCGGTGATTTCAGTACTTCTCTCATTGGATATGTTTTTGTTTCTTTCTGCTCTTCCTGGGGTTCATATTCTAGACTTTTGAGATCAGTTTCAGATATTTCTATATTGTTTGTTTCAGCGGCTTTTCTCAAGATATTTTTGACATCTTCGTGACGACCTTTTGCTAGAAGCCATCGTACGGATTCTGGTGTTGCCCAGAAAAATGCGACTAGGATTAAACCAGGAAAGTATAAATATCGCAGAAATACGCGCCAATTGTTTGTACTCCATGCTACTAAGCCTACTATTGCTTCCCCCACAGCATAACAGGAACTTATTAGAGTTCCACTAAGAACTCTTTTATCTGGTGACACTAATTCCACACCTAAAATATAATAAAAGGAAATTAATTTATAATACAGTGTTATAAAACGTAACAGACATATTTTAGATATCATATAAACATATATCCTAAACTTAATCGTTAAGTAGTAATTCTTAATTTTATAATTTTTTATCCATAAAATTGAATTCATCATATATAATTTTTAATCATTATTATACTATCAGTATTATTACATAATTATTTACAATATAAAATTTAAAAAGGGTAGGTGGCTCAGTATATCGAGTCGGCCTGTGAATTTACAAACCCTGGTTCGATCCCCACAGGCGACAAACAATTTTTACCAATTTAAAATACTTCTGCGGCTCTCCCGCCACTAACATCTTTGGCAGTCATGATATGACAACTAGTAAGCGCACTTCATGCGAAGAAATATATCACTTACTGAGATCTGCTGCAGCAGAGTGCCACACCCAGTGTTGGGTAAGGAGCGTGGTGATATCTTTATTTATTTATTAATTTATAAATAAGAAAAGCCATATTATTATTAAATCATAATACAAATATTAAAAATTATGCTAATTTTTTTTTTGGTGGGATATTTTTTTATCAACAATAATTATGAGGATCTTTATCCAAAGATGACAATACGGACCTAAGGCGACATTTTATAATAATCATGAATGGGTTTAATTTATTTCAAGTGATTATTCTTTTATGATATTATATTGTCATTCTTTATCAAGAAGGCCCTAGTAACTACATACTCATAAATAAGATTCTAATCGGGAAACTGCAGAAACAATGGCTAAGTAATACAATTTTGTTGTTTATCAAAATTGTCAAATGCTGAACTATTTCCAATGACGTTTGTATTCTTACTTTCTTATCACACAATAGCATGGATAATGCTTTAAAGTCAATAAACATGCATAAAACACGTGGTAATGAAATTATTAATTCTTTAACACAAACGAAACAGTACATGTAACATATACTGATATTTCATGTTGTTTATATAAAATAAATATTTAAAAATATTATATAAATATTAAAATTAAACATGTGGTTATCTCACCTAAAATGAATCCAGAACTATATGCACCAGAACCAACTGCAGGATCCAAAAATTCGAAAAATAAAAACCAAAGATATGAAGGAGCAACAGATCTTAAAATTCCAATAACTGCACTTAAGATTAAGCCTCCTAACATTAAAAATCGCCGGCCATATCTACACAGAAAATTTGTATATTTAAAATAGTTATTATTTCTTTAACGCATATATTTACCTATCCGATACATATCCAGCTATCGGTAAACATACAAACTGTCCAATATTATTAATTGTACCTACAAGTGTAAGTTTCCATAAATTTTCTTCACAGATTAATCCGAACTAAAAAATATTAGCTTTTAAAAAACATAAATAAATGACAAATATTCCCATTTTGATAAAAATAAAATATCGCTAGGTAATAATGAGTGTTTTATGCGTATTATGTTATCATAAAGAAAGAAAGAATGACATTTGTTTTTGTTTTTTAAAAATAGACCATGCTAAAAATAATAATTATTGACATGTTATAGACTCATAGACCAATAGAAACAAAACAGCGTTCACCAATTAATAGTTTCCACGTGTTAATAGTCTATTAACTCCATTTTCATTTATCTGTTTATCCGTGAAGCATATTAAATACAACAAAATCGCATCTTACGTCATTGAGAATATTGACTTCATCGGTGTCAAAAACAAATTCATCGCATGTGACTGTTTTGCTATGGTTGAACAAGGTTGTCGGACACATGGGTTCCGAAGCTGTGATATTCGAGTCGATTATCCCAGGATATCGTTGACAACGACTTGGAGCGTGAGTCCTTGTGATTGGTATCGCATTTTGAATCCAAGGCGGCTTAAACGTTGGCTGCGGTGGGTCACATTCAGGGATATGACACCTAGAAATTACATTTTGGCGGTAAAGCAAAGAAATATTCTTTTTCTACGATTGCTATGAAAAGATGACAATTACGCTCTCATTTGTCATCGTAAAGTTGACGTTTTCTGTGGAACAATCGAAAAATATCTTTTTTGCGCGTCTCCAATGGCAACGCGCGAAAAAGACGTTAAATTCGCGCGTTTCCAATGGCAACGCGCGAAAAAGATTATTTCAATAGTTACCAGGGATACAAACAAAACAGAAACTTGTCATATTGACAGTTAACAGAACGAATTTAGTTTTAGACGTATACCTACGTTTTTTAATAACTTTAACATGCAATCGTAGAAAAAATTATGTGTGTATCACGAGCGTAAAGTGTCTTTGTTCCTCTTGCACTGTTGCAGCTCTCGCCTTCGGCTCGCGCTGCAATTACCGTGCTCGAGTAACAAAGAATCACTTTACGCTCTTAATACACAAATAACTATTATATTATTTGCAAGAAAAATAAAATTATCAGACTTCAAGAATATTATTCAGTTTAATTTGTATTTTAAATAAAAATTTAACAATTGATCAAATTAAATTCAATTATATATAATAAAAATATTGAATACCATCAGGATTTGAACCTGGGATATATGAACTCCGGTTATATGCTTTAAACCAATTAAGATACGGTCGCAATGTAATTCAAATCTGATTTTATTTAAATTTTTTGTTCCGTTTTGTGTCATAGGTAGCCTCGATTTCATGATACTTCCGTATACTGAAAAACTTGACACGAATAATGTCTGTAGTAATATTATTATTTAAGAATATTTACTAATTGAAATTTTATTTTAAGTAAATACTTAATAATTAATGAAACCAAATTGAAATTGTAGCTTAGTTGGTTTAAAGCATATGACCGAGATTCAAGATTTTTATATTCAGTTTATTTTGAACCTCGAAAATAAAAACTAAAAAATAAAGATTCTACATTTAATCACATTTGATTTAATTTTAAAATAATTAATTATTTGAGAGTTGGTATTTGATAGAGTGTAAAGATCAAAAGGTCCCAGGTTCAAATCTAAGTTTCATCCTTATTTTTCTATCATAAGTTTAAGAAAAGTATTATTTATTTATGGGGGTACTGGATTTGATAACCCGGGATTCAATTCCCACAACATCTTTGGGGGCTTTGACGGTTTGTAAGCTCACCGAGATCTGCTACGGGGAGTATCACACCCAGTAATGGGTGAAAGGCGTGATGATGTATTTATTTATTTTATTTTACAAACAATTTTCATCAATTTAAATCTACCCCTGTGGCTCCCTCTCCACTACTATCTTTGAGGGCCGTGATTTGACGGCTAGTAACCACACTTCACACGAAAAAAATATATCACTTACCGAGATCTGCTTAGGCAGAGTGCCACACCCAGTAATGGGTAAATGGCGTGATGATATATTTATTTATATTTTAAATTATTTATATGTCAGCGGAATCATTTGCAATTTGAATGACTTATGCTAATACATTTTTATTTTCTGTATTGTTATGTTATAAATTATTATGTAATTTACAGAGCAGAGAAACCGCAGAATTATTTAAGTTACATAAACATATATACAGATTTTTTTTCCTGTAATTATCAGTACAGGTATTTATAGTTTTAATATTGCGCAATTAAATCCAAGTGCTATCCCAAACTGACCACTATCTTAATTAATTATTTATTATGGATAAACGATAAGAATTACCTGTAATCTAAATTTCGTGCAGTAAAAATATAGCTGAGAGTATACAGTGCCGAAAAAACTACGGGTATAAATATGAAAATATAATTTTGTATTTGATATTTGCCGATTTTTGATCCAAGTTGTCCAAGAATATTGTCCAAATTATTGGACGCTGCATTTAAAGTTGTCATATCGTGAATTTTTTCTTCGTAAACTTCCGTTGGCACCGATTGCCAAGAATATCTATTTTCTTCTGCAAGATAAAATTTATTAAAATTATAAGCATAATGGCTGCTACCACAAGTTTTGTTTTTGGGTGTTTGAAGAACACGGTTTTAACATGTTAACGATAGCTAAAATACCCAAAAACACTGCTCTTAAAACAAATAAAAACAGAGCTTGTGGTACCAGCCAATATGTCGATAATAGGTAACAATATAACAAGTTTGTTATTCGTTAATCAGTTGATGCACTATATTAATGTATGAGAAAGTGAAACAATTCACCCAAGTTTATTTTAAAAACGATTTTCAAGTCGTGCTTAAAATACAATTAGTATTCGTGTGGCTCGCAATTTTGTTTTTATCTAAATTATTTCGTGCCTTTTTTACTTAAATAAATTTGTAGATGTACGTGTTAAATTATTTACACGATTTACTAATTGTAAAAGGGAAATTCAATTATCCTTAATAAATAGTAAAATGCCATTTATGCCAACTTTAGAACTTTAACAAATACGAGAACAAATTTCTTTTATTTACAAACAATGCTATTACAAATATGCTGTTATTTATATAATAAATAAAGACTTTTATTTGGCAAACGTGCAGCATGTGCTGTTATTATACTTATCATGCGTGTAAAATGATCTATTAATAATTTCAGTAGTTATAGATTTGTTATTAAGTAGATGTTATTATAATTAATGTATGAGAGTTAATAAAGAAATAAAAATGAATATGAAATATAGTGTCGATGACACTAAATTTTAAATTATCATATGATTTATGTGTAAGGTTGTTAGTAAATTCAGTGTTAATTCTAATAATATTCTAATTTATACAATTTATTAGTATCATGTGAGTATTTCACATTAGTCAAAGGAAAATTATAATCAAACCTTTAAGATTCAAATGTATGTAACACGAAATAAATATATTCGTTTGCAGTGCGTATCACGTATCAGCTGTTGTAATTCTGTCTAAAAATAAAAATATTTACGGTTTTTGTTTTCCTATATCGAAACAAAACAAAAAAATATTTTAAAAAGTCTTTAAAGAAACCATCAACAACATTATTGTGTTTTTCTATTTGTAAAATATGTAAATAAATAAATAATGTCTTACCAGTCATAATTAGAATAAACTAAAAACACAAATTTCAATGTAAGATTTAAATAACTTTATCCCGCAAGGCGCTAACACCAGGAAGCAAAACAAAACACTGCACTGCTCGCATCAGGCATGGCACATGTGATATGTTTGAATGCTACAGCTCAAACAGTTGCGAAGCGGTGGGTGGTAAACCTTATCTTCTTGTTAATGCTGATAGATAGCTATGGGATCTTCTGATAGTTGATACTAGTCTTGCCGATGTACCACTGTTCTCATATTCATATGTTTAACACTTGTTCTGTTCGGAAGGATAAATCGAAATAGTTACTGTAAACTCACGAATATAGGCCAAGGATAAGGGCAAGGATAAGGACGAACATTACAAGAATATTAAGTTACGGGCGATACGACTCTGAATACTTGAAGAACTTGCATTTTTTAAATTTATTTTTTCTTGAACTTGTTTTCTTTCATTTTTATAAATTAAATATTACTTATTAAAGATAAAATTTTATTAAGAAAGATAAATGATTAGACACTTCAAAACTTTTTATTTACTTAATTAAATTATCGATAAGATTTTGATGAAATATTAGGTCGAATTTGATAACAAACTAAAACTAAAAAAATTTAACTAACACTCAAAATTTGCAATTATTAAAATTGTTTTATATTTGATTCATATTACATAGTCCAGTTGATAAAATCTAGATAAAACTTACGTCTCAAGTAAAAATCTCACCGACTTTAACTTACATAAAAATATAATTATGTCAAATGGCTAGTTGCACCAACAAAACTTAAATTTTAGTTTAAATAAATAAAAGTAAATCGAAATTATATGTCATATGAAATAATGAACATTGCTGTCAAACATTTGATTTATTTTTATTTATTAAAACCAAGTTTAAAATTTAAGTTTCGTAAGTGGTTCAGATTCTACTATAAGCTGTTGGTTCTCTCTACTGTATTTGGGATTAAGTTGATGGTATGGTTAGCTTTATGGCATTCGAATCCGAAGATCTCGAATTCGAATCCCACGCAAGTTTAAGATATAAGAACTACCACAGTGTATAGTAATTGGGATTAAGGTGGAATTCTGTGTAAATCTTTAAGTTTTGTAGATCCGTACATTTATAAATGATGAACAAAATCGCAACGAAACTTATGACTGTAATAAATATTTTCCATTTATCATCTTGATGTGATTTTGTTCATTATTTACTGATTTACTGATCTATAAAATTATAGATTTATGACAAAATGTCACTATAAATTTATGTTTTATATAGTAGCATAGAGAAAGAAATAAATAATAATAAAACAAATGCATATTATAAAATGCCGAACTAACAAATAAATAAATGAAACAAACAATTAGTTATAAGTATGAAAAATTATAATAATTACAAAATGAATAAAAAATAAGTATTTTTAAAAAGTGGAAAGCATTTTACGTTCGAACTAATATAAACAATTTAAATATCTCGAAAAAAACACGTGAAATACATTTAAGCCATGAAACTTGTTTGCAATTATGAAATGATAAAATACTTCTGCATATTATTTTTGTGCAACAAGTTAAAATTATTTAAAGTAGATATTATCTATAATTTAATCAAGTTGTATTTTATTATATTCCATTTATAATAATAATACTGATTCTGTAATCTAGAAATAATTATTATTATAAATAAAATTTAACGAAATATTTGTATATCCAGGTCATTCTAATTTTTAATATTCAAATGTCTAGAAATTTCTAGTTTTAGTAAATCAGAATTTTTTTTATCTATGAAATGTTTTGGTTAAGTCAGGATGTACTTAACACTTAATCGTACGATGTTTAATGTTTTTAATCTTTGTATTTATCAACATGAAAGAAGTTGTGTTGTTTTTAAGATACAATTAAGCATTTAATTAATGAAAAACAGGACAATTTTATAATGAAAATGTTGTTACGAAAATAATAGTTTTTGCATGTTAATCATTCATTGTTCAAATTATAAAAGAAACAAATAAATAATCTAACAGAAGCGTGCAATAATATAAATAATTGGTGTATATGCAACAAATTTTAATGATATTCACAAAAAAATATACTTACATATTATTAACTGAATACCTGCATGTCTAATTTACATACAAAAACAATTTCGGACAGACATAAAATAAAAACAGATCGAGATTTGCAAGGTTGGCGTAGCTTGAAAAACAAATGCATTATTAGATCCATTTCTCACAAAGAAGGATAAATAAACTCTTTATTTAAAACTGTCATATAACAAGTCTTGACAGTTTGGAACTGCACTTCTTCTGACCTTATTACACGAGTCTGCAATGCAGGTCAACTGGAGTTTTGTTTCAGAGTTGAAGAGAATCGATATTTTTAAGATCGCACGTGGAATACATGCACTGGTGAACTTAGAAACTTGAAAGATGATAAATATGGAAATATATAATTGTCTTTTAAAAATATCACGCCTTTTACCCATTACTGGGTGTGGCACTCTGCCGAAGCAGATCTCGGTAAGTGATATATTTTTTCGCGTGAAGTGCGGTTACCAGTCGTCAAATCACGGCTCCCAAAGATGTTAGTGGAGGGGGAGCCACAGGAGTAGATTTAATTTGGTGAAAATTGTTTATCGGCTGTGGGGATCAAACCAGGGTTCTCAAGATCCACAGGCAGACTCGATACCACTGAGCCACCTATCTTTTGTAACATAAATATGCTAAATAAATTGTTATATTAATTGTTTGTGTGGTTGGCACTTGGTGAAACATTTTAAATTATACCAAGTGTTTTAATTTTATAAATTATTTGTTATTATCGATTGTTGTGGTTTAATAAAATGAATTGTAAAATTCCAAGAAAAGAAATAATTTCAAGGAATATCGCAGTGAAATTTGAACTTAACTAATTAAATATTATATTAACTACTAAATTTTGATTTTAAAAATATGATAACCTCATATTTTTGTGAAAACAAACCAGAAAACAAACAAATTAAACAATAAAATTGGACTTTCAAATTGATAATTCGATAATTATTAATTGATAAATGTAATTTTACAAATAACAAAATTAACTATTAATAATGCGAAAATAGAAATTGGCTTAACTATTATTTTCGATCCCCACAGCCGACAAACAATTTTCACCAAATTAAATATACTCCTGTGACTCCTCCACCACTAACATCTTTGGGAGTCGTGATTTGACGGCTGGTAACCGCACTACACGCGAAGAAATATATTACTTATTGAGATCTGCTTCGTATTAAATGAATTTTCCGGAGCATAAGACCTAGATACAAATAGATTATTTTTCAAAAAACATTAGAATTTTGATTTTTATTAATATCGTTAAAATACCTATTTCTCAATAAAGGGTAATTTAGGTAATTTGATAAATTTTCTTCAAATTTTAAAATAATTTAAGAAAATATTTTTGAAACAGAATAATTTTATGTTTACAATTTATATTATTATTCTCACACTAATCCAAAATAATAAAAAAGTGGTCAATTCGAATTAGCAAAAAAATTCATATTATTGAACAAGGACATTTTAAAATAAAAATAGATTTTCAACGTAAAAAATTATATATATTAGCCATTTTATAATAACCACAAACATAATTATGTTGTATTTTTTGTTATTGTTTTGTTTTAATTTTTCCACTGCTTCTTTCCTCATCTTTTGGTCACGACTATGGCGAGGTTTTCCCTATCTACATTCATATAATATGGAACAAAAAATACGTATCTATTTTATTTGTTAAAAAGATCTTAGGCAATTAAGTTTAAATACTGAGGTTCGGATTATTAAGATCAGAGACAATAAAATAATAAAAAGTTAAAATAAATATATCATCACGCTTTTCATATCATTGGACGTAGCACCTTATAATGGCAGAACTCGCTTATGTCTAATTGCATGTTGTTAGCGAACAGCATGTTAAAAGTTGGCTGACTACATATTTTATATATTTTAAGATTTTTATTTGATAATTAATTAATATCAGCATCAAAATACTTATTGGTAGCAAAGTAACAATGGTAAAATAATATTTGTGACAAAAAATATTAGTTTAAAGCATATTATAGAAATTATAATGTTAAAAAATATGGAATTGACATTTATTAGGTGCGTTTCTTTATTATAAATCAACATTTTCGCGTTTTATGCAACTGGGTTTAAGTGATATATTTTGCGCTTGAAATGTTAGTGGTGGAGGAGCCACACAATATTTATAATTTTACTTTACCTGGAACTGGAAAAATTACGGAAATGTTATTGTAATTAAAATAGCAAAACAAAAAATAAATAAATATATCATCACGCCTTTTACCCATTACTAGGTGTGGCACACGGCCGAAGCAGGTCTCGGTAAGAGATATATTTGTTCGTGTGAAGTGCGGTTACCAGCCGTCAAATCATGCCCCCCCAAAGATGTTAGTGGAGGGGGAGCCACAGGGATAGATTTAATTTGGTGAAAATTGTTTGTCGCCCGTGGGGATCGAACCAGGGTTCTCAAGATCCAGAGGTCGACTCGATACTGAAATGTAATTGTAATTTAAATCATCAGGGCCATGAAATAGCAAAAAAAATGTACCAATTAAAAGTTATAATTTTTATATGAAATATTTTTTTTTATAATTCCGGAGTTATTTGCTTTTTTTTAAATCGTAATTTTTTTTTAATAAGTTTCAAAGTGTTTTTCTTTTTAAATCTTTCTCAACGGAATCGGAATTAGCCCTCAAAACTGCACAACATTGCCCCTTTAACCAATCTCGTAGCTCTTAGTTTCCAAAATCCCAATAGCCACCCACTTAATTTGGGACATACTCTATATGTTAAAAATGTATGTTTTGTAAAATTATAAGAAAATTGTAAAAATAAATCGAATGATTAGTAGTCGTTCAAAACTAATAAATATACTGATATTTGTCGCCCTATAAATGTTGTCGCCCTATGCTATAGCCTACTTAGTCTATGCGTAAATCTGACGTTGACGAGAGTCGACTTATATATGAAATAACTAAAAAAATGTGCGCTTTAGTTACTAATAATTAGAAACTTGCATTTTTTAAATATGTCTCATATGCAACAATAAAAAAGCAAGATTTTGAATAAATTAAATATAAATATATCATCACGCTTTCTACCCATTACTGGGTGTTGAATGTGGTAAATGATATATTTATGCGCGTGAAGTGCGGTTACCTGCCGTCGAATATCGGCCCCCAAAGATATTAATGGAGGGAGAGACGCAGTGATAATTTTAATGTGATGAAAATTGTCAGCTGTGGAAATCGAACCTGCGTTCTCAAATCCACAGTCCAGCTTGAATTTAAATAAAATGAGAAGTAGTGAATTAGGAAGAAAATGTGTCGATTTTAAACAGTTTTTTAATTGAGGCATATGTGCACTCTGTAATCACGGCTTTTACTTTGCTACTCTTCATAGATGGAATAAATGCATAAAACATGAAATAATGTGTGTATTTAAACGGCGAATGAAATGCTCTTGAACTGAAACACTTGGCTTACATTCCTAATTAGAAAAATTTATTCATAACATGTATGTAGATAATAATGATAATGACAAATATTTTGTATCGAATTCCTTATGAAAATATTATCCTCTCATTACTTGGTACGTGCTGTTATTGCAAAGTTCCATCATAATCACAACAAAATCATTCTCAACACGGGAAATATGCACATTAAAATAATATTTACATTTACTAACCCAATAAAACAATGACAAAGCCCATACATTATCAACATATTTCAAACAGAAACAAGCTATCGACGACCACTTCGTAATAACTTATGGAAATCAGAGATTTCTAGTTCATTATAAGCGACCTGAAACTGCGTGCAATCAGCTTTTTATAATATATCACGGTATTTCATAATAAATATCAGCGGCTAGCATGTAAATCCTGCATAAATCTTTATAGGGGTGTTACAAAAATAACGCACATTTTTACAGACGTGCGTGATATAAATCCTATCATGTGAATAATAATTATTAAAAATATTATTTTGTAAAACTTTATATTAAAAAGAAATGGAGGACAGCATACAGGAATTTTAATTTATTCAGAACAAGGCGCTAATGAAGTTAACATATCTTTATGAATTTTTAATTAGTTTCATATGTCGTACATTGTCAGTTATTATTAAAAAAATATAATTTGTTAACAAACGTTAAAATATTAACCGTCTTAGAATAAATAACCTAGAAGGTAGGTATGTAATTTTATTAAAAATCCGGTATTTTTTTCTCATTCATTTTTCCAAAAGTATTTTAGGAACGTTTGACTGCTAAAAAATAAGTTAAATAAGAACTAGAATCATTAGGTAGTATTATTTTAATAACAACACAAATTTGAAAATTACAAAATTAAACTATATTTATTATTTATTAATTAATTAACAGCGCGATTCTCAAAAATGATTTAGCCAATCCTGAATTAGCAAACTTTATTCTAATAAAAAGTTAATCTAAATCGCATTCGGAGAAGTAAATGGTAACAAAATTATGTTATTTAACCCTTTTAAAGAATAATTGTTAGCCTAATTCGAATAAACCAAAATTCAGGATTAATATAATTATAAGAAAGTTCTAACAAATATTTCAATTAGTATGTAACTGGTTTTTGAGTGTCAGTCCTTTTTAATAAATATTTATTTCCTACTTATCAGTAATTAAAAAGTAATGATTCTAAATATTACAATATTATTTGTTTTAATATTTTTAATGACATATTGGAAAACATGTTTTAAAAAGTCAATATTGATAAAAATAAAAAAACATACCTACCAATAATTAATATCATATCATCAAATGTTAAAATTTAAAATAGTATTTTGTATTAATGTTGTATAATTAAGATATTTTTTGTCCTTCATTATTTATTTTGCCATTTAAAGTATTCAAGTTCAGTTTATATCAGTTTAAATTAGATAGAATTAAAGATAATTAAACGAAAGATCAACATTAATTTAGTAAGTACATTTATTTTTGTAATTTCTAAAAAAATATATTTTTATTAACATTTTGAATAAATTTATTTTCGATTCAATGTAATATAAACTGTATTTCTATTCTTATGAACTTTTTTCACACAAAGAAGTAAGTATGCACCTCCGTACACAATATAATTGAAAAATTAAAACAAAGGATTTAGTTTTGTTAGAAAAACAATTCATAGTTTTATCAATATAATATATTTGATTGTTATATATAGTTGTATTAAACCCAAGCGATATTTTTTGTAAATTCTTTGTTAGAAAGGTAGACATTAAAATGATCTTAAAATAGAGGGAATGAAACAAAAAATAAACTGGGATAAAATAATATCCAGTAGGAGAACAAGAGTCAGAAGTTATTGAACTCTTGAAATTCTATAAATAGAAAATAAATATTGTTTACAATTTTATATGTGATTATGTTTTAATATATACCTATAAAAAATGACCTTCTTTTATTATTTTAAGACTGTATTAATAAAAATAGAAATAGAAAAGAACAAGAAGTGTTAATGTCACAATGTGTGCAATAATCTAATAATAGATTAAAATATAATACATGTTTTATAAACAAGTGTTTGTAAATAAATATAAAGAATTAATATCAGAATGATTTTATTTCTTTTTTCCCTGTAGAATATGTAACCAACATTACGCCATCTGGGATCCAAACCAACGATGTTCAGTTGTTTGACAGCTGCTTGCCGCTGTTCTGTAGCATCGTTTTGGTTTGCAACTTGGATGTGGAAATGTAAACATTGAAGATTTAAATGAAAGTTTGTTTATAAACAAAGTTATTAATAAATAAAACAATATTTTCACGCAACAGAAGTTACAGTCAGTTGTAGTGTTATATTGAAGTGTTTATAGAGCTTTACATAGAGTATCAATTACTGGAAATAAGTAATTAGAGGTTATTGATTTTTGTAATTTCAATATATATTATTTACCAGTTGAATATAGTTAATATTAAGCGTAAATAATGAGTCGCAGAAAGAAAGTTAAGGTATTCTTTTAATATATCTTAGTTTCATAACAAAAATGTTATTGTCAGTTGAGGTTATGTTTTTATGTTGTTACTTGTTTTTAGATTGAAACTAAAGAAACAGAAGAAAAGTTTCACGTTACAGAAGAAGAGAATAATGTAGATGATAAAACAAAGATCAAAGCTTCTGAAAAAATGCTGGCACCACCCGATATTAAAAATGCTACTTCGTCAAAAGCTACAAATGTCAGTATCAAGAAAGATATTTCACCCAAGAAAGATCCAGATATCAAAAAAGATGAAAAAGAAGATGAAGAAATGGAATCAGAGTTAGAGGATCCCTCAGTTAAAGAACTTTTTGGAGGACTAGAAGGAGCTGCATTTCAAAGCCGAATGCCTTATGATAAAATTATCTCGAATGAGGCAGCTTGCTTTCCTGATATCGCTCAGGGCCCTCTACAAACTATGAAAGTATATCTCCACATCCGCAATCGCATTTTACAAATGTGGCTTGAGAATCCAAAATTACAGCTAATCGTCGAAAACGTAATGGCGGGAATCGAACCACCTTACAATAGTGACGCACCTCTCGTTCACCGCGTTCATGCTTTTCTCCAACGCAACGGATACATAAACTTCGGTATTTTTAAACGTCTAAAACCGATTCCCGCCAAAAAATTCGGTAAAGTAATTGTAATCGGTGCCGGAATTGCTGGTTTAGCTGCAGCTCAACAAATGCAACAATTCGGATTAGAAGTAATCGTTCTTGAAGCTCGCGATCGCGTCGGAGGTAGAATTGCAACCTTTAGAAAAGGAAATTATATCGCAGATTTAGGCGCGATGGTTGTTACTGGTTTAGGAGGAAATCCTGTCACAACTTTAAGCAAACAAATTGATATGGAGTTACACAGAATTCGTCAAAAATGCCCTTTGTATGAATCAAACGGTGAAACAGTCGACAAAGACAAAGATGAAATGGTTGAACGAGAATTCAATCGATTATTAGAAGCTACAAGTTATTTATCTCATCAACTTGACTTTAACTACGCTGGGAATAAACCAGTAAGTCTTGGACAAGCTCTTGAATGGGTCATCAAACTTCAAGAGAAACATGTAAAAGAAAAGCAGATTCAACATCAAAAATCCGTGCTTGCTCTACAAGATAAACTGAAAACTAATCAGAATAGACTTACAGCCTTGATGGAGCATATGAAAGAAGCTTCTCAAATTTATAAAGATATGAGCGAAAGTGATGAAAAGAGAGATACAAAAACAGAGTTTGCGTACAGAAGTCAGTTGAGAGATCTGCATAATTGTACACAAGAATGGGATATGCTCAAAGAACAAATGAAAGAAATTGAAGAAAAATTGCAGGAACTTGAGAATTCTCCACCGAGGTAATTATTTTTAAGACAATTTTTTGGCTATAAAATATATAATATACGGATAACAATTTTAATTTACCGATTGTTGCTTTCCTAACAAAATAGACCAAAAATGTAAATACTAAACATGTTTAAAATTTAAAACTGCACCAAACGAGTATTATTACTGTAAACTATGACCTTTTAGTAAAATATTAACATTAAAAGGTTATATTTGTTATTATTATTTATGTTGTTGATTATTGTAGTTTTAATATATGAAAATAGGTTTTTTGGATATCAGTCAAAAATATTTTTTATTTTGTCAACGTTTCGACTGACACCTCAGCATGCTTCCAAATAATAATAATATAATAAATTAACAATAATTAATAATAATTAGAAAATATAAAATACTTACAAATAAAATTAAGTAAAAAATAACATTAATAATTCTAGAAAAAATTCAGTAAATTTTAATTAAAAATAGTTATTTAAAAAATGAAGTAAGATGATAAAGAAATAAAATTAATTTTCAACGACTATAGCTTGATCTAAGAATATGAATTAATTTTTGTCTGACTAAACATTTTTATATAATTATTTGAACAATTATAAAATGTGAGTATACGCAGCATTTAAATCTTCAATTTTTGAAATGCTATGTATTCAAAATGATATAAATAATATTAACAACAGATCCGATAGTGTCAAAGTTTTCAATAAAAATAACTATTGTGTCATCGTTTTACACAGTACTCTCAATTTGAAAACTTCATAATTTATTTAAAAAAAAAAACAATTGAGATACAAGTAGTACTCGTTGGATGCCAATTTTAATCTTAAACAACTTTTGTATTTTCATTTTTATTTTATTTTAATTAGGGAACCAATAATCGTCAAATGCAAATAACACAAATATATATTTTTTTTGTTGGGTTCGAAGATTTATTTTTCTTGTTTGAATAAAAATTAATAACGTAGAATGGAATTGTAACTTGTACGACTATTTTGATATATTATACCACGAACAATTTTTTTAGAAATTCTGGATGCAAAATCTATGTCGTCCGAATTTTTCTGAAAAGAATTAATTTATTTTATTTATCATAGTTCTATAAAACTAACTATGAAACGTTGATATATTGAGTTTTATAGCGGTAGTAACTTGCATAACTTGGTTTATGATTAATTAAATGCTCGATGTTCGTAGCAATCTGTGGACTTTTAACTACTGGTTTATTCATTTATAAACAGTTTGTAGTGTTGGTTTGTTGTGTTAGTGTCAGTGAATGTTTTCTGCAGTAATGTTATATTTTTAATTGATAGGTAAATTTTGTTTATGCCGTGTTAATTATTTGTTAATATTAAAAAAGATAAATAATGACAACTATTTTGTTTCTTCTAGTGATGTGTATTTATCGTCGAAGGATCGTCAAATCTTGGACTGGCACTTCGCAAACCTGGAGTTCGCGAATGCAACCCCGCTGTCGAACCTCTCCTTGAAGCACTGGGACCAGGACGACGACTTCGAGTTCACTGGGAATCATCTAACAGGTCAGAACTATACTATTTTAATTTTTATTTACTTTAAATTGCACAGGACTGTATAACTTTAATTTTGTATAATTCTAGCGCAAAATTTGATACATATAGGTAATAAATAATAAGCGCAGGTTGTAATAATTATGAAGTATGCTTAAACAATTAAAAAGTATTCGTTTTGTATTTGTTCCGGATCGGTTACTTTATTAAAACTGTAATTAACGCGGTATGTACCTCCAACCATAAAAGTTTATTTAATTGGCAAGCTAATAACAATCGCTATGCTGCAAAATCCTTCCTAATAACACGTTTCGTTCAATAGCTGTGATTATATACGAAGAAAATCAACAACAACGTATTCTTTTACTTTTAAATTTTTCTGTCAACTTTGCGTTTATTAAAATCAAACTAGTATTTAGCGTAATAAGAATTGCTTCGGTATAGGTTGTAGCCAGACAGAGAGAAAAAACGATTTGTTAAATTGGACGGTTATGTGTAAGACAATGACGGATATACAGTCATCTTAATCACTTGGTTACCGGTTGCGCCTAACAACTATGTATGTATGCGTGTGTGTCCGCTGGTAGCTTTTTTACTGGCATTTCTCTCAAGCAACTTTATCCCTTATTGTTGGTTACTTTAAGGCTTAGATTTCTTTGTAAATATTTTATTTAAGATAGGCTAGATTCGAAGATAACTCACTGGAGATAAGAATTTCATCTCTCACGATTTCGCTTCGTTTTTGTTAACTTGACGGTCTTTTTTATAGGTTGCGATTTTTTCTTTTGTTTTTAATTTTTTGGATGTGGCGACGCTTGCTAGATTGTCCACCGATTGAGATTATTTTTATTTCGTTTAAAGTTTTAAGACACAATTAAAGTTGAAATATTTTTATGTTTAGTGAATCAGAGATGCAATCGCCCCGAAATTTCGTGCATGGTGTGAAAATTGTTCTTTAGCTTTTTAACTTGCCGCAAAAACGGAATGCGATTTTAAGGGTCTCTTAAATCTTATTTAAATTTGAAATCGACTTCTTAAATTGACTCGTTTAATTATTTTATGTGCAATTATTTCAGTAGTCATTTGATCAAATTGAAAGACGAGTGGGTTTTAGCAAAAGCTAAATAAAATGTCATAGTCTACAAACAACAAAATAAACATAAATGTGAAATATCTTTATCACTAGATCATTAACAAAATGTTACGACCGATGATATAATCATCAATTAAATCGTTATCACAAAATTAATCACGCTTTAAAAGACACCGAAATTATAAAAATTTCACAACTACCGTTATAATTACAGTCAAACCCATACAAATTCCTATAAATTCGTAAGAAAAATCTTAGAATAAATAAACAATAAAACACTATATCTTGATGTTCTCTTCAGCTGTTTTATTGCATGTTTACGGTCTCTGTTTTGTTTTGTGCAGATTATTTGCATAACCGGCGAATAATTTTTATATTGGTAATAAACGCAGCGGGTGTGAGAACTTTATCCTGGTTTAGTTGGATTATTTTGGTAGCACGCAAGCTCCCGCTGCTTGCAACCCGTATAAGGCATTTTTATGATTGTTGCACATTGCTTTATGAAGTATTTCAGAAATTTCTTCTGACATGTTTGACATATTAATTAATTAATATCACTGTAAAATGCTACGGATTTTTTATGTTTGTGTGAGCCAATTACTATAAGTCAGTAAATAATAACTAATAAGTTAGCTAATTGTACAATCTAAGTATAATAGACCGGGGTATGCATTTTTAATTTTTTGATATTGTGAGATTTACAAGTAATTTACTTTTCCATTTTCAACTGATTTAAAATTCCGATTAAATTACAATTTAGTTTTCACATTTTCCGTTAGTTGCAGCGAATCATTGAAGAGAAGCGCATAGTTATTTATTACTGATGTTACTTAAATTTCCCTTAAATAGGATCTTTGAATTGTAATATGAATAAGTAAACATACATGTGAATATTATTATATCATTTGATGTTGTTCATTCAAACAATAATTAAAGCTAAATGATGTCATTAATATTATTTCGATGGTTTAGTGCACACATGTGTTAAGTAACATTGGTCTGATTTTGCAGAAATTAAGTTTATATGTTTATAGGTTTGCAAATTTGTATTATTATATCAGTTTCATCTCACAAAATATTTAAAAAATATATTAACAAATATGTTATGACATAAAAGTGATATAATACAAATTTGCAAACCTATAAACATTTAAACTTAATTTCTGCAAAATCAGATCAATGTTACTTAACACATGTGAGCTTGTAGATAGATGGGTATTTTTGGAAAAAAATCGGTAATTTTAAACTAAGCCGTCGATTTTATCCTGTATTATTACCATGCAACGAGTGTTGTTAAAAAATCATAACAATTAAAAATGTAAATAAACAATCGCTTGGATACCAGCATAGCCATAGCAGACTTATGTTCGTTTTTGTGAACTGTCATTAAAAATAATTATTCTTATTTTTTGAAAAAGGTTATTATTTTAGGATAAAATAAATCGTTTTTTACATTATTCGAAAATTTTAAAGAAACCGCTCCTAATGTTGCTAATCCTTCAAACTATGAATTTGCCAAACCATGGTTACGAATTTAACAGCAATGTATCAGATCGTTTATTTTAAAATGAAACATAGGAACCAAAATATTTTAATTGAACTCTTTTAAGAAATACAAATAAACAATAATTATAATAATTTTTTAAATCCCTCCATTTACTGCCAAACAATACCCTAGGCAGTTATAAAACTCATTCTCAACATTAAATTTTCAGGCAGCTGTAATATTTCCGTTCTTCTAAATTTAATATGTTGCCAATGTATACTAGGATTTAAAAAAGTTCAGTGAAAGAAAAATCTAGTGGTGTTATATGGGGAGACATAGCAGACCATTCTATTACTACACCGTTCTGTTTTAAAAATTAAATATTTTAATGCCCGAGGAAATTATTTTGAAAATAACGCCAAGGGCATTACAAAGTTGACGTTGTTATATGAAAGACAACTGTTTTACTATTATAAATCAACAAGCTATTCAAGTAAAAACCTATAAAATCAGCTTAATTTTGTTTCATAGCCCCTGTTAATTTGTTTTAAAAATTTCTGCAAATGGACAAATTTTTCTACAGTCCTGATTTTCTTTCCTCAATATTGAAAATGTTGTCCATAAAGAGTTGGGAGAGAATGATTTTGACAACTCTTAAAAATAACCCATTATGACAGTTTCAATTATTACACTTCCATAATTTTCCATCATCCATTCTTTAAAATGGCTGAATTATTTTCTATATTTTTAATTTCAAATTATTAAATTGCTTTTGTAGCTCTTAAAAAAACTTTCTTAGGTATTTTTTCATTTATTTTATACGTGGCACTGCATTATGACCAGATAGAAATAAAGAAATTGGCTATGTAAACAAATAAGAATATCGCGTTTCGTACTTACAGCGCTTGCAAGCATCTAGGTGAATCTCTTTAACATAAATCATAATTACAGGACAAAAATCGATATAAATCTAGAATAAAATAATAAACGGACAATAATATCTACGGTCAACATACACACCTCGAGCCAGAGGCCCTCGGAAAGTACACTGTTTGACATCAGGCGTTATTGTTTTTATAACACCCTTGATACCTTAATTACTATAAACATATTCTTCTTATGGGGTAGGTGGCTCAGTAGTATCGAGTCGACCAGTGTATTTGAGAACCCAGGTCGGATTTCAAGACAAATAATTTTTATTATGTTAAAACTACCCCTGTGGCTCCCCCTCCACTAACATCTTTGAGGGTCGTGATTTAACGACTGGTAACCGCACTTCATGCGAAGAAATATATCACTTACTGAGATCTGCTACAGTAGAGTGCCACACCCAGTAATGGGTAAAAGGCGTGATGATATATTTATTTATTATATTTATTTTCTTCTATGTATTTACAGGTAACAAATCATTAACACAACACTAATTAATACAAATGTTATTTAAAAATAAACTCTTTGATACATTGATCAGATTTGTAAGAATATAGATATGCAAAATCCTAAAGTTTTACGTTAAAATAAACACACGGTATATGACATTACCTGTATTATAAATTACTAATACATTATTATCTTTTCTACTTGAGTAAAATGTTCAGGTGTTGCTCAAATTTGACATTGGAATCTATATACTTGTACTTCTCACGTTTTCGATAAAAAAATTAATAAGCAGAATAAAAACAGAAACTTTTTAATGCCAGAAGATATGTGAAAATTTTTCCTGTAAGAAGTATGAAATTATTGAAATTTTAAAATACCTTGGTAAAAAATATCAATTTTCATGCTTTAAATCCACCACAAAATTAGTTGTGAAACAAAAAAGACAAAACACTGCTACAAATATTTCGCGTCAGAGTTGGCCATAGCGATGGTCAGTAGTTTTTTTCCAGGGCCGGGTTCAGGGGGAACGGAGGGTGGTAACCAAACAAGCCGAACGCTTGCGGTATGATTATTTTAACAGCGCACTGTGATTATGAATATGGTTAAGAAACGCGCTTCAACTTTTAACATACCAGGGATGCACATAAAACAAAACACTAACAATGAAACTAGCTTTTGTTTTATTTTTACACACCTGATTCGATTTTGTTTCAAAACAAATAACCTAATCATGACTAACAAGCTTCAAAATATATTTTTTACTAACTAGTTTCAACAGAAAAAATAAAAGAAAAACGGTTGTTAAACAAATAAAGAATAATCAGTTTAATTTGTTGTTAGAAAAAGAATAATTATTCTTGTTAGAATTTTTTTATTGTAATAAACTTTGTATTTTATTATGGAGTAATTTAACAAAAAAACTGACTGAAAATTAATATGTAAATATAACTACAACACCTGTTTATTTTAATAAACTAATGATAAGTAACTTAATTAATTGGCATAATAGATATTTTGGCACTTCTGAAATTTTACGCTTAGAAATTAATGCTTTTATTCGTTTGTTAATTATAAAAATTAGTTGCTGTCTCATTCTATCACCTTGACATACGACTTGTTTTTTTTTTAATCTTTTTATTTAAATCAAGATCAAGTTAGTTATGACGACCGGTAATTTTCTTACTTCCTTCAAATGTGGTTGATTCTATTAATGGTAACCATAATAGGAATAATGTCAATCTTCTCGAGTTTTTATAAAATCTTTTAAAAAAATCATGTCGTTTGCAGTGGTATCACGTATATATTATTGTAATTTATTTATTTTATTTGAAATTGACATTATTTTTTTCTTAATTAGTTGTTTGATAGATTGCTATTGAAACATTGTATAATATTTTATTCTTTATGTGGGATAAGTTATTTTAATGTTTTTTTCGAATATTTTAATGCAAATTTGTAAAATGTGGAATTCTCATAACCGTATTTGAAATGACAACGAAAAATGCAGTTTTGACTAAAATTAATTGTAGTCACTAAGTTTTATGACGCCTTTTTTTGGACGACAGGAATTTGAGCAAATGTTATTGGAATTTTAAGAAACTGTAGTATTAGTTGTGTTTTAGTTAATTATTATTAGATATCTATGCAAATTATATTGAATTGCTGTGTCCTTATATGTGGTTGTGTGTTTGTTCTTGTATTTCGCGAGAACAATTTTTCATATTTTCATGGAATTTTAAAAATAGTTTTAGCTTTATTCTTCTTTAATGGTAGGTTCTACATGTTTTATCTCCGACATCATAGAACAAAATGGTGACGAGTTATCTCTAAAATAAACTGATAGATTATAATAAAATCATTAGCTATAAATCTAGGTCACCATTGGGAAACAAAATGGCAGTAAATTAACTAAACTTACACAGATAAACTTTTTTTTTCAAAAACGGATTTAATAATGAAACTTTTATTTAGAAGTTGGTAATCATACCCGGTTTAAACTAAACACTTGGCTAAGTCTCACAAAATTCAGCCTCCAAGTCACCTTATGAGGGCATCGTCAGAGGCTGGCTAGCACAATTAGTAACCCGATGCCCTCATAAGGTGACTTGGAGGCTGAATTTTGTGAGACTTAGCCAAGTGTTTAGTTTATACTTTATTAAACCTAGTTTCACCAAGTGGATGTATGACAATTAATTTTGTCTTTGTTGTTATCATACCGGGTAGTGAGGTTACTTCAACGATTAGACATTTTGACAAGTATTCAAAGTCACTGTATTTTTTTCTATGCGGTATGGTATAAACTAATCAAAACCGTGGTCAAAAAGTAACGACAACTCTTATTTGTTTATCATCTTAATACAAAATGGCGACGAATGGACTCATTTGTATAAAAATGTAAACTACTTACTTAAAAATTATTACTAGTAAAAAAAAATATTAAAAGTTCATTAAGGTTTATAAATTTTATAACTTCATCTGTACCTATTTAGTAAGAAAACTTCTCATTGGCTGAATACTTTCATGCCGCCTTAAGGGGTACCAACACATTTAGTGCTTTTGATATCGGTTGAGGAAAACCAGCGATACTGAAATGTCAAGTAGTTTAGAAATGTAAAAGTATATTTTGTTAACTTCATTTAACATAAATATTGAACAACTTAAATGCTGGTATTACACAGTTATAAGTTTGCATGTATTTCTACAACTTTACATTAAACAATGCTATTATTATACTTGCTACGATCTTATGCTTACGGAATCGTATTGTTCAATGCGAAATTGCTCAGATGATTCAAATACAAATATGTTGCTATTAATCACAACACCTACCATATTCAAAATTATTTTTTTACTATTTTTTACTACATTAGAATTAGTTACTTTTTTTATAGTTGTATTTTATACTCATGACTGTTGACAGCTAATATCAAATGATATGTATTTTGTTTGTAATCAAAGAGATTTATTTACAATGTCACATTAGAACCGAGCTCTTACTACCATCCGATATCTTTTGTTGTGTATCTAATAATACTTTTGCGCGTAAAGTGATTCTTTGTTACTCGCCTTTGGCTCGCGCTGCAATAGTGCAAGAGGAACACAGACACTTTATGCTCGTGATACACACATAATTTTTTCTACGATTGCATTTTAAAATCATTTAAAAACGTAAACGTATTTAAAATAAATTCGTTCTGTCAACTGTCAATATGACAAGTTTCTGTTCTGTTTGTATCCCTGGTAACTATTGAAATAAGTTCGCATTTAATATCTTTTACGCGCGTTGCCATTGGTAGCAAATGGTTATTTGTGTATTAAGAGCGTAAAGTGATTCTTTGTTACTCGAGCACGGTAATTACAGCGCGAACCAAAGGCAAGAGCTGCAATAGTGCAAGAGGAACACAGACACTTTACGCTCGTGATACACACATCATTTTTTCTACGATTGCATCTTCAAATTATTAAAGAACGTATGCGTACTGAAAATAAATTCGTTCTATTAAGTGTCAATATGACAAGTTTCTGTTTTGTTTGTATCCCTGGTAACTATTAAAATAAGTGCGCATTTTTCGCGCGTTGGCCTTGGAAACGCGCGACTTTAACGTCTTTTTCGCGCGTTGCCATTGGAGACGCGCAAAATAGTTATTTGTGTATTAAGAGCGTAAAGTGATTCTTTGTTACTCGAGCACGGTAATTGCAGCGCGAGCCGAAGGCGAGAGCTGCAATAGTGCAAGAGGAACAAAGACACTTTACGCTCGTGATACACACATAATTTTTTTTACGATTGCATCTTAAAGTTATTAAAAAACGTAGGTATACGTCTAAAATTAAATTCGTTTTGTTAACTGTCAATATGACAAGTTTCTGTTTTGTTTGTATCCCTGGTAACTATTGAAATAATCTTTTTCGCGCGTTGCCATTGGAAACGCGCGAATTTAACGTCTTTTTCGCGCGTTGCCATTGGAGACGCGCAAAAAAGATATTTTTGGATTGTTCCACAGAAAACGTCAACTTTACGATGACAAATGAGAGCGTAATTGTCAACTTTTTATAGCAATCGTAGAAAAAAATTTCTTTGTATTTCGTGGGCGAAATTTTTACTCGCAACAAAAAAGCATTTAATACAAAAATTACTATTTTGGTCTTAAGACCAAAAAATGATGATGTATCCATGGAAACGAAAAAAAATGTTGTCAATTTGTTTCATTTTAATTTGAATAAATTTGCGAAAGTTCCTAATAAATCAATAAAAAAAAAATATATTTCAATCGGACAAAAAATTCTATTAAAAAATAAAAACTTGTATTTTTAGTCCTAATGCAACAAATAACTATTAATTTCCTGCATCAGTTGTAAATACAAAAATATCTTGTGTTATTAAATCGGTAATAATTCATATATAGTAAATTTTCATTTTGAAAATATATTGATGACTACAAACATCTTGTTTGGTCAACCCTGTCCTGTCTGACAGACCTGGTTAGCATGTAGAGCAACAAGTTTACAAACTAGCTAGGCCCATATCTGCATATATGATAAGCTCTCTCTCACACACACACTAACACTCTACCTTACAACAAGATGAGATGAGAATGCTCTCGACATGTCGTCTCGTCGTGTGACATTTGCGCGAACCGCGAATGTAAGACGGAGACACAAAACGCGATGGTGCGAGAGGGATAATTGTTAGAGAAAGGTCGCGAGATGGAAATCGGTGATGATGTTATTGTTTGTTGTAATAAATTAGTTTTTGTGTTATATAATGTTGATTGTGTCGGGTTTTTGAACCAGAACTACGACATAAATAATAAAGTATTGTGTTTGTTACATTAGAAAGTATTTAAATTATATTTATAGGTTAGATTACGACGTGATATGTGTAATATTAAGTTTTTAACTTTATTGGCCAATTTAATTATGTGATTAAATTGAATAACGCCAGGAATACTGTAACCTGAAGTACTGAAACGTGTAATAGGTTGCATAGCAGTTGGTCTTTATTTTTTTAAATATACAAGTTCCTTTTAATTACGTGTAAAATTTATTTTTAGTTGAGAGTTGTATTAAGTATTTTAATATGACTATAAATTAAATTGTATGTAAATACATAATTATAATAAGAATGCTTTTTCTTGAGGAGACATCAATGATTACAGCAAGACATAAAACATATTATTATTATATTATTCCTTAGTTTCAGTACATTTATTTATACGGTGTATGTTCATCCAAAACTCGAATATAGGCTTATAATATGTGACATCACTTTTTTGGTGTGCATTGCTTTCCAATTAATACTTCAAATAAAAGTTGTAAAGAATAAAATTACGAACTTTTAGATATAAAATACATTTATTTGTGTGTTTAATTAGTACGCAAAAAAATAATTAAATATTTGTAATATTCGTTAAAATGATGGGTGTCATGAAAAAATTAAAAACAGTATAAATGTATGTGTTTTCTCTACGAGGGCCACTATTGGGCGTTCGAAACTATAAGTGCTGCGATATCGGTAAAAATTGACAAAAATTGTTATTTTTTAGTAGGACAATGTTATGTTTTTGTTTTTCCAAAAAGAATGCATTGATCACTAGATGTTGGCAAAAACGAGGAAATAGTGAAATTTTTCAAATAATTATATTTCTTAAATAATAGTAGATAGAGAGAAAAATTTCAGATAAAAATTGTAGATATGGAAGCCTTCTTTGCACTATAGCTTTGTATAGAGACCTTTAGTACCTATAATTTTTATTTGAATCATTTTTCTCTATCTACCACTGTTTTTGGATTTTCACTCATATCTAATGATTTATGCATTTTTTATGACACCTTTTGTTTAATTTAACCTAAGTTGTAGCTCTTCTAGTTTCCGGGCTCCCAATGAGACACGTACTTATCAAACAAATGTATACGTAGTTAATATATGTTGGTGATTTCAATGATGCATGTAGATACCAACAAACATTTCATATAAACAGAAGGAAGCCAGTAAAAAAATCGCATTACACGTCAAATTTCACAAATAAACAATCTTTTAATATGCTTTAGCAAAATTAAGAATCGCCAATAGTGGTTTAGTTTGATTGAGATTCAAACTAAATTTTATAATAATAATAATAGTAGACTTTTATTTGGCAAAATTCAGCCTTGGCTATTCTTATATTGAAACTTTTTAGTATACAGAAAAGAGAAAACAAATAAAATAAAATGCTACGACAATAGAATATACATAATATATAAAAAATATATAATTTATAGATGAAATCAAATTTATTTTAAATGGAAAAATAAAATGGCCGAATTTTTCTTTTACAAAATTTATTTTAAATATTTTTGTGTAAAATAAATTTGCGTGGGGTAAACTGATTTTCTATGGCCAGCTTTTTACTTTTAATAATGTATCTGTAGGTTTAATATAGAGTATTTTAATATTATTGCAAAAAAATAAAAGATCGATAAGAACGCAAAAATATTTTTTTTGTACTCATGCATTAAAATATGTTGTTTCGCGTCGCCTACGCAACGACCGAAACGTCAATTTCCCGCACTCGTTCGGGAAATTTTAGAAAAAACACTCCAATTTCTAAAGCACTTATTAAAAAACTATATTTATAATAAAAAAGTATAGTATCTCAAACACCCTTTTGCGTAATAATAATAAAAGAAAATGATTAAATATTGAATGAAATTTAATTTTAAAATTATAAATTTAGTGCATTTGGTTCACAATGTTGGCAACGAAATGACAGCGCCGACAGCAGTGGAAACACATAACCTACAAACGTAAGGTAAATTGTAACAACATAGATATGAAATTAAACAAGTTTATGAAATTTACTGTATACTACAAATTACATTAAAATTAAATTAATTAAAATTTGACATTACTGTAACTTAGTTATAAAATGGTTACAAAGCAGTGTTATGTGTATATGGTATATTATTGTTTATGTTAATTATTGTTTTGTGGAATGTTATTATGAATGTTTATATTTATAGTACAACTTTGGCAATTTGAAATACTAACTCCTGGCACAACTTCGTTTCTTTGAATGGATTGTTAAGCTGGCGGCACATGAACATTTATATCAGCAGCAGCAGTTTCTGTTGAAGTACTTGCACATGATGATGATTATACAGTTTTACACTTTTCGTACAAAAAATATTGTACAAACCTCTTGCGTGAACTAGGTTCCCGGATTCGTTCTGTGGCGGCGCGAGCTTGCGGGAACCAATCGTTCCCGCACTTGGTATGTAAATAACTATTTCGTAATTCGCAAATATTCTTTAGAGCTATCATTTTTTTTGCCACTGTACTAGTGGGTTAAAATTATGAATACAGTAATAATAAAACACAAAATGAACTAACATTGTAATAAAATTAAATTAATTTTAATGTTTCATAATTTTAATTCATTATTGCGACCTACCTGTCCAGTGGCAAATAAAACTTAGCTCTGAGAAATGTGTTATTATTCTGCGAAATATTATTTAAATTTTGTATATTTAGAATGCAACAAAAGTATTGAAAAACCTTCTTCGTTGGTATGTTAAGAATATAAGTTTAGCGTAACCCCTCGAGTATTTAATTACCACTTTCCCGGGTTAACGCTCTTTACCTTCACAGTCCCGTACTAAGGAGTACCTTGGCATGATTTATGACTTTCCATAGGCGGGGGCGGGCCCACTTTGCCCTACCCTCTTCCCCCGCATTGTACACACACACACAGAACACTGCATAGAGTATAGAGCTCTTGATGGATCTCTTCACTTTGTCCCAGTTTTGCATTTCCATTTATTATGTTAAGCAATCGTAGTTGGCGGCGGCGGCGCGGGCGACTTGATCGCTGATTGATGAAGTGGGTTCGATGTAGCTTGGAAGCCCTGCGAACCATGTTTACGCTTTGTATGAGCTTTGTGATTGAGAGTGAAGAGGAATGTTCTGATGCTATTAGATAGTTTTTTTTCTTCATATTTTGTAGACTTGGATTGCATTGATGCAGTATATTCTCTCTTGTAGAGCTTTATTTGTTTGGGGATTATGCTGTATTGATATTGGATAAATAAAATTTAAATATGAACACACAGAAGAAACTTACGACTTACAAGTAGATATACATTTATTAAATAAGTTTACGAAGCTATACCGGATGTCTACTATTTTTTGTAATATAAGAAATTCTATTCTAAAATTTTTAATTTCGATAATTTCTTTCGTAATAATATTAGAACAAAAATGTTATTACAAGGGTTATTAAGAATTAAAAACTACATTCAATGAGCCCAAATTTATAGGTATATGTTTTTATCATGAGATAGATTTACTAAATTAAAATTTTCATTTCAAACTGTTTACAGAGTGCCATGAGAAATTTAAAAATATCTAATTTGATAGAACTGACGTTAAAAAATTGAAAGTAATTTCTTTTATTTTTCAAGACACTCTGTAAATAGCTTAAAGATGGAAATTTGACAGATCTGCCCTTGAAGAATTAAAATTACATAAATAGTTGTTTAACAACCGTAAAGTGATTCTTTTTTGGTCATCTATTAAAGACTATTTACGGTCGCATTTACTTCATGGCCGCTATAGCCGTTCGTTTGTTTAAATAGCAAAATAATTATTTCTTTTCTGACATTTTCCTACTTGCAGCTTAATTAATTTTACTTATATTTTTTTAAACATTTTAACAGTAAACAAATTATTTTGTGACAGCAAAGCACTCTACTCGTGACATGAACCAGTTACATATGAATTGGAAAATGGCCGAATTCAGATACTGAAATATCAATAAATAAATAATCATTTCAAAAGCCTATTGATTCATCCCTTAATTAAGTATGAGATTTAAAACTTTTCGTGATAACCGCCTAAAAAAATGCGTGAACTTCGCTTGAAAAGGTTTTTGTTTTTTACTTTAATAGCCTTGATACACAAATATCTATCATAAAATAAAAATATTTGTTATACACCAAACACTAATCACAACCAGAAATAAACTAGGAATAAGTTAAAAAAATTGAAGATGTTTTGTTTTCATATAAAAAACACTAAAATAATTAAAATATTATGTAAAACCACAAACGTGAAGTACGTTTAGAAGAAAAAAAATAATAGAGAATAACATTTTTCTTCACTTACTATTATATAATAACAGTAACGTAAAAAATGTAAATCTGCATTTTCTAACCATGAAAAGTGTCAATTAATTTATATATTTGCAAGTTTTTCACCACTGTTCATTAACAAGGAAGGATAAAGTTAGAGACACATTTTTACGATTCAAAACGAAAATTGTAGATGCCATAAAATTTGCAAAAATTCTCAAATGAAAATGGACTGCCCATCTTATGAGATTAAAAGACAACTGCTGGAGTAAAACACCTACCGAATGGATTCCACTCGATGGCAACAGAAGACGCGGAAGGCAAAATACTCGCTGGAGAGATGAGCTGTCCAACCAAGTAAAAAATTGGCCGACATTGGCCGTCAATAAAGAAGCATGGAAGCTGGAGGGAGAGGCTTTCGCCCATAAATGGGATTTATAAGCTTATATTATTATTATTCCCTACTGTCCGCCATGTTAAATTTGCAAGAATAAATAAATAATGGTATAATCAACTAGTCTACATTTTTGTTACCAATCAGTGGTTCACATTGCACCAAATTTATTGATATATTCTAGTTATTACTCGTATATATTTATGGGGTAGGTGGCTCAGTGGTATCGAGTCGGCCTGTGGATCTTAAGAACCATGGTTCGATCCCCACAGCCGACAAACAATTTTCACCAATTTTAAAAAATCTACCCCTGTGGCTCCTCCACCACTAATATCTTTGGAGGCCGTGATTTGACGGCTGGTAACCGCACTTCACGCGAAAAAATATATCACTTACCGAGATCTGCTTAGGCAGAGTGCCACACTCAGTGATGGGTAAAAGGCGTGATGATATATTTATTTATTTATTTATATAAAATTTAAATATACTTTGCCATATAATTTATTCGTCTATTAATATGAACGTGGAGCATTTAGCTATGGTCTTTATCGTAGAAATCATACATCAGTGATAATTTTATCGATTTTCACAATTTTCATTCACTTGCTTATCATTCCCGACTTGAGCACAGTTGCGTACACGTTCAGTGTACGTGGAGTCAGTCGCGCGTGACTATCACGACATTAATTGCGTGCGGTGTGCGTGGAGCGTGCGCGGAGGTGATAACAGACGACTGGCGACAATCGCGTTCTGTCACCGCAGTTGCAGGACAGCCGCACAGACCGCGGCCCCGTTGGTCAATGAGACAACTGATCGGCCAGGAGATGAATGTCCAAACTCTGGATTTGTTACAGACTGCGTAGACACAGCTTAGTAAATAGTACATTAAAGACACTTGTAATTTCCCCAAGAAACATCTATGTAAAATAAATTAATGGTGCTATTCTGTAATTTTCTATAATGCTACAGATCTATAAATCTGAACAAAAGCGCATCATATTTAACTGTCAAATAGCATTAAATGTATTTGTCCATAAAAATCTATGCGCGTTTGTTCAATTTTACAGAACTGTAGCGTTATAGAATATTACAGAATAGCACCATAAGTTCAAATGTAAAGCAAGCAAAACTATTTGCTCGAGGTGCGCAATAGCTATTTATGAAACAAGTAAGGAAATGAAGGTTATTATCTTACGCATGTGAAATTTGCAAAACGAGGCGTAGCCGAGTTATGTAAACACATAAGTAAGGTAATAACCTTCATTTCCTTACTAGTTTCATACAATATTTTATCTACTTCCGTTCTAATAAATATGAAAGAGCGTTTTTCAAATTATGGAATTTTGATATATTAATGGCAGTTATAAATTAAAAAAATAAAAGAATAACACATCAGAATTCGTCCAGCAAGATATCTTTTTTTTTGTGTTGCTATGTTACCTCATTATTTCACTAGTTAAATAATGCAGTTCATTACGTAACTCAAATAAGTGAAATAAAACGTCAATTTCCTAACAGAAGTAGAAAAAATATTTTTATATGCTTTAAATAGTATATTGTAATACTAGTGAGGAAATGGTTTCATTGCAAAACTAGTACGAAAGTTGGTGCACGAACGGTAGAAAGTGTTTAAGTAGTACGAATTTTGCAATGGCCCTTTTCCACGTGTGTTACATTCAATTTTTTTCAACATTAAATGTGAAAATTACATTTTTACGTTTGCGTGTTAATCAATTCTAGAAATTTAATTATTATTTTATATAAATCAAAAGAGTTATATTTGCAAATGCACATCATGTTTTCTTGCACACTACAAACAAAAATAATAATATATGTGTCAAATGACATTTACTTTCGTCACTAGTAGTAGGTGGCTCAGTGGTATCGGGTCGACCTGTGGATCTTGAGAACCCTTGTTCGATCCCCACGACCGACAAACAATTTTCACCAATTTAAATCTACCCCTGCGGCTTCCCCTCCACTAACATCTTTGGGGGGGTGTGATTTGACGGCTGGTAACCGCACTTCACGCGAAAAAATATATCACTTACCGAGATCTGCTTAGGTATAGTGCCACATCTAGTAATGGGTAAAAGGCGTGATGATATATTTATTTATTTATTTTACTAGTGAAGGAAATTACAATTAAATTGAGTGAGGGAAATGTCAAAATTACAAGTAATATTGTAAAAAAGAATTTCATTTGAATATTACTTGTCGTTTATTGCTATTTATAAACAACTTCATAACGACTGGGCATTATAATTCAAAACGCCCGGAACGGAGCGTTCATGCAACGCCACAGTTGATAAATATTTTTATATGTATTACTTTAGCCACATCCATCCGGTTGTTGCATCACTTTGTTAACTACGCGTAAAAGTTGAATTAGAATAAAAAAAAACTCATATTAGGAGTGTCAACATTTTAAAACATTATAATTTCCACAATATGTATTAAACTAACAATTATTAGTTATAAATATTGTTTTATCATTGTTATCTAACTAATTATTCTAATGCTGATATGAATTAATTATAACATAAAAATCTGAACATATCTTTAATATGGTGTCAATCAATTTGGCCATTATTAACTTTTAACATGCTTTTAGCTAACAACATAGTTAACATCATCTTTTAAAGTTCTGTATAACTCTGATTAAAATTATCTTGCTCAGTTTTTAATATAGGTATAATTTGCCCTAAAAAAGTATGTTATGAGAAACATCTCTCTAATGAGAGAAACATGCTACCTAGGGAGAGAAACATCCTACCTAGGAAAGAAAAGCAGAGTTTTTCTCTCTAAAATTAGGGAATAAGAATGTGTTTCTTGGGCATATGTGTCGAAAAAACTATTAGGTTAACCGCTCTTCACCCGCGTATAGTTTGCTTTCACGCCTCCTGGTCCACGACTCACGCTGCACGAAGTAATTAATTAAAACATAAAAATCATAATGATTAGCTTATCGAGGCAGGCGGTCGGCTGTCATCGCATATTACGCTAACAAGTCCTACATATTTCGAGCATCACCATCATCGACTGCTATCAGCTCAGACTCAGAGCTGCAGACAGAATCAAAAGAGCTTTGGTCTCCGCGATGTCTGACTGCGCAAGGTGACAATATTTCCCGGTGGGGGGCCCCAGTCGCGCAGCGAAAACAACTGGAATGGGTTTTACAGGCCGTTGTGTATTTTAAGGTGGTGTGAAATGAATGTATTGATTGGAAATATGTTTATGATATAATTGTATAGAATGCTAGTAATTTTTGTAAATGTTTAAATTATTTTTATCGTATTTTACGATCGGATAATGAAGTATTGAATATTGGTAATAAATATAATATGAATGGATTGACTAAGCTTCTTAATTTATTTAACAGCGTCTACAACGGAAATCGATAATTTACTTATTTCTTATCACATATATAAATCTAAGATATAAATTAATTTTTCACTGTTAATAAAATTCGTCATAAATTAAACCAATTTATTATATGTATTATTAATTAGTAATTAATTGATAATTATTAATTATCATTAAAGTGTTTATCCAATCAAATGATTGCATTTTATAAAACATTAATGTCAAATTTAATGGAAACTTTCGTTTATAATAATTAAACTAATATTTGTTTTCAAACATATATTTACAATAGGTCAAATTAATATGGAATCCAAATATATATATACATGTCATGTATGTATAGTGGTCGTGGTCGTTTTTATCAATCCAGTACGCGGTTTACTGAATCTTATAATACGAGTACATCACATGACAAATGATTTCGCCATTTGATAATTTTTTTGTATGACAAACATAAAAATGTGACGGCTTTTCATACAATTTGCAATGCAACTCGACCTAAATGTACATAATCATGATACATTTTTAATATGAACGGAATTAAGACAATTCAGGAATAATAGACAATCATGGAGTCCAATGAGTTGATAGACCCACTTTGATATCTGAAGTTAGAAGTTAAAGTTATGATTTTACTTAATTTTAATTGTTTGTCTTAGACAATTTATTGCATATTGTATTACTTAGAACAATAAAATCATATTTAAGTGTAATAAAAATGTTTTCTATATACTGGTGTTTTTATACCTGTGCACGAAACTTTAATAGGTTATTTAATGTATAAATACTAATTATAGAATAAAAATATATATATTTTTTAAATGCACAAAAATATGTATATAATTTTAGTATACACTTGTCTTGACAGTTATTTTCTAATATATTAATGATTAAATTGTAATTACAAACACTGCAATAGTCAATTTATTCATTACACAACATCAGATAAATGATTGTTTATAGAGTCGACCAGTGGCACTAATACCCTTCAAAAGAAAGGTTCTTATTTTTGCGAATTTCAAAAAAATCTTTTAAAGATTCATACATAGGTATAGAAACACCCTGTACAAATATAATCTATTATTTATCTTCTTAATATTGCGCCTTACCCTAAAAAAAGTCTGCGGACATCAATGCTTATAATATTACAACATTAGAATGAAAAATGTAACGCTAATTAGTATGCAATTCTTGGATTAGTTCAACATAGGCTATAGGTATAAAATATACAATAATTAATTAAATATCCTTGCTTAACTTTCCAATATCATAGCAAACAAATAATACATACATAAATAAACATTTTTGCATGTGTCTAAAATGTAAAAATGGCGATTAGTACAATTACCAGTGGGAGTGTAACAAATGAAATAAATTTCTGCTCGCAGCCAACTTTAAATTATGTTAAGTTATGAAACAAATTTTTCACCCTCATTTCAGTAGTTCCACTTCATTTAGTTAATCGAACACAACGTTGTAGATACGCTTGTCAACAACTACATGCTCGAACAACAACAACATGAACATAGAATCCGTTCTTAGAATACAACGCAGTGGGCTTGGAAATGTGCAGCGAATGTCACTGAATACCTGGCAGCGCTATATTTTCATTTAAATTGTCAGTTGTCTACATTGACAAATGGAACTGGAAACTAGACTTGAAATAGGTAACGATATTTTATTGTTCGCGCAACCCTTATTCGGAGGTATTCTTACAGCAACTTAACAGTACAATAACTAATTGAATAATCTGTATCATCATTTCACAGTGAGCTATTCATTGTACATCATCCCTTCTTTATGTCGGTTATCCTCCCTTAGAATATTCCGGACAGTTTGTCGGTGGAATTCTTTAGAAATACGAACCAGATTTTATAATACTTTACTTTGTTATATCTATTAATTTACTATACCTGATCTATACGATATAAACTCTATTCAAATACAAACTGAATGTTTTGCCTTATAAAGTTTTTTATAAATATTTTATATAGGTATTAACTAGAACTGTCAAAGGATTTCTGGATTCTGAATTTGGATGTTGAAATTTTGAAATATCCGATATCATGATTTTTTCAATCATGGAAACTCAAATATCTGCTTAATCCGGTATCCGTTTAATAACTAGATCCCTTATTCAACAGGAATTCGGAAGAAATCAGAATCTGACTAAAATTGGTATCCGAGTGAAACCGGTATCCGATCGATTTAGCCAGATCGAATACTTATTCGGACAGTAAATATATAGATGTAGAAAATAATAAACTAAATTTGAAATAAGCGTGTATTTTAGTTTTCCATTTATATGTTTCATATTATAATCAAGAATTATCAATAAAATAAAAAAGACGAATAATGTTTTTTTTTTAGTTTGTTGTCCATGTTGCTAATACATAGTGAAATCAATTCAATAATAAAAATCAAATGATAACTTTTCTAAGTTCCACAGAATTTCAGCGTACAAGGTATAATTCTCGGCCAAGAATTATAATATACCTAGTATGTTGACTTGGAGGCTGAAATTCTGTGGAACTTAGAAAAGTTATCAATTGATTTTTATCAAGAATTATCACTTTGTTATGTTTTATATTTTAATAAATATTTTTTGTTGAACAAATCCGTATTTAAAAATTATTATTCTTGAATTATTATCATTAAAACACATATTTGTTAATATTAAACGTTATATTTAACCACGACCCTTGATTTGATATCCGAAATCTAGTGTCTAAGAATACTGAATTATTCGCATACCGATTACTTTCGCATATTTATTTATTTATTTATTTATTTATGTTACGTTGTACAACAGGAATTTAATCCCAATTACAGTACAGGGCCCGCACTCACCGAGCCACAGTGTGCTAGTTCTTATAATTTGTAGCTTGAGTGCGATTCGATCCACACCACCGTACTGACGGACAATATTTGTAAAAATTCCAAATACTGATTTTGTGGATACTGGATTTGCTGGATATTAGTTTAATATCCATATGGCGAAATTTTTGGATAATGTAAATCTAGATATCCGCATTGAAAATTTATCGGATGTTGACAACACTATTTATTATCTATCTAATTTAAAAATATATGTTTGGTTTTGTTCTGCAACTCTGCAAAACACGTGATTTTTCTTATTAAAGTACGAAAACACTCATATTTTTTTACGACCGAGGAAGGAGAAGAAAGTGATATTTTTCGTCTCTAGGGAAGAATGTATTTTTTTTCTAAAAAAGGAAAGTAAAGCCGCGTATCCATGGCAACTTAAAAACAATGGTATGATTTGATATTAGTCACATCCACAAAAGCGTATTAAGCAAGTTTGACGCCATTAAATAATAACAATTGAACATTTTACAAATTTACATTTTTGTTAGCTTGATATTGATAAAAATATTCATAATATCGTTAGAATTTATTTCAAAGTTTCTCTGGATGCACATAATAGCTAACATATTATTTAATTTTCTGTTGGGTAATGTAAACCTAGGGTAATCATTCACTGTCTTGAATACCGAAAACGATCTTACTCACGTCAAACAAACATCGTAATGTAACAATAACAATCAATTATTTTGTTTTTATCATTTTCTGCTCCACTTTTCAAAACATGCCTGCGAATTTTTATAATGAGAAAAATAATTATATTAGAATATTTTTTTTTGCGGTGCTTAAAACTTTGATTCACACAGCACTTGGACATCCAGATGATATCTAACAAGAGAATAAAACTAAATTAATAATTTATTTCTGAAAGTTTTACTTCACGTAAAAAAATTACCTCTGGTAGAAAGTATCATTTCTCTCTGTCAAGTGCATTATATCCCTTAGCCTGGGAAATGAAATGGCACCAACTGGAAGAAATTACCCTCTTTCCTTCCATTGATATATAAATAACTATTAAAATATTAGTTGTAGTCAGCGATATTTGAACCTGTAAATATTCGTTTGTGAGGACCTACAACTGCCTGTAAAAATATAAAATTGATAAAATAAACTTATTATTGTACTTAGTTGGGCACTAGCATTTTGCTTTATAAAGAACAGAATCTAAAGAAATTCAAAGTTGTGACACCTGTAAAAATATTTTATAAAGATATCGGCATTAGACTCAAAACATAAAAACGAAACCTTCAAAATGAAATCACTACCCATTTCCATCCCTTATTCTTGTATTCTTGTCGGTGTAACTCTTGAGAAACCCGATCCTATCACCATCGAATATCCCTTACAACCCGTCACCTCTACCTGTACCTCCTACCAGTGCATGTATTGCACATGTGCACTGGTGAATTACGCATGATGTCGTTGCCGACAAAGCGTCGCAGAATGCTTTGACATCAAACACCGGAACCGGCTCGCTTGTGTCACACGAACAGTGCCCATTGGGCGGACTTGCAGAATTGCAAGGATTTGAAGTTATGAATTGGCGGTCCGGCGGCCCGTTTGCGAATTGAGAGGGGTACGCCCAAAGGAGCGTGGGAGTTAACAGTCGTTGTGTGCATGACGAAGTAGGGTTGAATAACAGGCATGGCCTAATTTAGGTCTTTGGTCTAGAACTGAAAAATTTATGAAGGAGTTAGTAACAAGAAAAATATTTGCATAATTTGTTGACAAAAAAAAGTTATTTTAATAATTTTAAACATTTAAGGCGATATTGTTAATTTATGTCAAACTTAAAATTTATGTTTCATTGGTGCAAACGTGCATCAGTAAAGTATTTAATACTTATTAATTATTTGTCATTTTTCAGCAAATTGTACACACAATAATCGGACATCAGTTTTTCCTGAGCCGTTGCCTCTTAATTAATTGTAGGCAAAACTTTTTCAAATAAAATTTGTAGAGATTTCAATTTTGCATTTAAACTTTACTTAGCCTGATACATTTTTGCACGTGAAATGCGGTTACCAGACATCAAATAATCGCGCCCGAAGATGTTGATAGAGGGGAAGACGCAGTGATAATTTTAATGTGGTGAAAATTGTATGTCAGCTGTGGAAATCGAACCCGGGTTCTCAAATCCACAGGCGTATTGCGATTACCAGTCGTCAAATCATGACTTCCAAATATAGTAGTATTGGGAAACCACACGGGTAAAAATATCTGATATCCGAATCCGATTCAATCCGACCTGCAATTCGAAAGTCGAAACGGAATTAGGATCATATTTCGGATCGGATATCGGTCAGATTGCAGAGCAGATCTTGTATCAAGTCTGATTGGATCGGATCGGATCGTTTATTACAATTTTTGACAATGCTGTTCTCTACCATCTGTACCAGTTCATGATATTTCATTATAGGATTAGGTTAGACTTCAGTACGTTTATTATAAGATACGTCCGTTAAGAATTAATAATTTGCTAAAAGGAAGTATTGTTTAGATGATAATTGGTTTTCACTATACTAAAATTGCACTAATAACAATGGAACCCATAATTTCATTATTAAGTGAATTTCATGCGCAAAAATATATCATTTATCGAAAATCTGCTACAACAGAGTGCTACACCTAGTAATTTTTATAATGGTGCTATGTTATATTGATTTATTTGATCATTAGGACTAAATCATATAATTTTAAAAATTATTTTATTATAAATTATATTTCAATACGAGTACACAGGCACTTGACATTTCTTTATGTCGTTTTGAACTACAAGAAATTGCAATACTGCCTTTGTCTTTATTATTGAATTAAACATACAAAGGAAAACAAACGTACGTTATAAACATAAAACAATATGACTTCAGTATTACGTGAAGTACCCATAAACACCATTACCATTACGGAGCATAACCATTACCATTTATTTATATTTCAGCATCTTCATTCACTTAATACAATTCCCTCGCTCACTAAAGGCGCAAACCATTCGCAATCATCAGCAGGAAATAGTCGCTCTTCTTATAATCCACTTGTGCCTAAAGACAATTACATATTAACTGCATTAACCAGCAGGAGCAACGCTGAGAGTCCTCACGTTAGCACGTTTTTTCTTCAACCCCGCGTTGAGAACAAATTGTTGCTTTGCGTTGATGGAATTAATCTTGTTTAAGGTAAACACTACGGCAGTTTGATAAATCGTAGTCGGCCGGGATTGCATGATTTTTTAATTGTTTTTGCTCATCGGCGCTCTGCAAAGCTTCTGTTAATTACGTTGGTGCTTTGTCGCGCCGAGATACCGTAGATTTATAAGGAGAAAATTATAAATAATTGAGGCAAGTTTGCATAGAATGTTTGTTAATTTCTTATTCATAATGTAATTTAAAACAATCTTCAAGCAACTCTGAACTGATTTTTCTAGCGGGATATTGTTCTTGCACAGGAATTTATTCATAATTGACGCTGTTAAATTAAAGTAATTTAACTTAATGACATTTTTTTGTAATATAATTTACTTGCAGCTAACTTATATTGTGAATAACACTAGTTTAATTATAACATTAACCACAAATATGTTGTGAAATAGGAAAAAAATGCCAATTGCAAAATTAAGAGGTAATGCTAGTATATTGGCACATGTTATTAGAAATTTTATTATTTATTTCTTACAGTACTAATTTTATACCGGGTATTTTAAGAAAAGTCCATACAGTGGCGATGGACCAAACTGCCATGTTTTTACTAAAGTTAATGTATTTTTAAATACGGTATTATAATATTACAATTTATTTAATGTCTTTATACATTTAAATTCAAATTAAACAAATAAATTTAGTGAAAATTCGTATGGGTATATTTGGTAATCACGGTACTTATTTTTTTTATTTATTTAAGTTACCCTGTACAACAGGAAATTAATCTCAATGACAGTATAGGGTCTGGACTTACCGAGCCGCAATGTAGTAGTACATATATTTTTAGCTTGAGTGGGATACGAATTCGAGATCTTCGGATTTGATTGCCGTATCGCTAACCATACCACCATACGACTGGACAATTTAGTTAGTGTAGGCGATTTACGTGGGAAATAAGTTTATCCGTTAACGTAAGTTACCGGAATATTTTATCAACTTATCTGTTAGATAAGTATGTAAATATCACATCGAAATCACTTTCTAATATCCAGTTTTTATCGAATGTTACATTATCTTTATAATGGAAGTTTCTCATATATTTTTTAAAATTATAATTCATACATAAAATTATTGGCTCCCTATTTTTCGATTTTCTTTTATTTTGCTACAATTGCTCAGTATTATACTAATACATTTATATAGTTTCAATAAATCTGTTACGGCTATTTGGCGAGCATGATGTGACATAAAATGGGGTAGGTGGCTCAACGAGTCGGTCTGTGGATCTTGAGAACTCTAGTTCGATCCCCACAGCCGAAAAACAATTTTCACCAAATTAAATCTACCCTTGTGGCTCCCCCTCTACTAACGTCTTTGTGGGCCGTGATTTGACGGCTGGTAACCGCACTTCACGCGAAGAAATATATCACTTACCGAGTTCTGCTACGGCAGAGTGCCACACCTAGTAATGGGTATTTATTTGTGAAAATGTGGATATGATGATCTATTCAATGAGAAAATCTAACGTTCCGCACATGTGAAAAGCAGTACTTTCTACATGAGTAGGCAACAAATGTCTACTTTTCATACATAAAATAAATGCAGAAAAGCCTACTTTTCTCATATAAATAAATAAAAAAAAAATATATATATCACCACGTAAAACTCTGTCGTAGCAGATCTCGGCCATGGTTGTATAAAATAGTATACATTCCACGCAAGTTGTTTCCTATGCTTCTTCTACGACAACGATATTGTTGCCCTATTAATTTATATTTTAAATATAAGTTTGTCCTGATTTCACTATTTCAATATGCCAATTTAGAATCCTACCAACGTAAACAACCCGTCAGATATTAAATTCGTATCTCTTATTGCTTATAGTAACCGTGAGGTACGAAAAGTGTATAACGTACTATATTTCCATGGCAACGACAAGCATACACTGAGCAGTTATCTTAGTGGTCGTAGAAAAAGTGATTCTTTTACTGTTATTCCTTGTTGTCAAGCAGTGATTATAACATAATGGCTTAATGAATTTTGCGGATCGAAAACATTTCAGAAAAGTGTTATTTAAAATATCAAACGAAAGTTCCATCTAACACTCAGCATAGCAAGGTATCTTAGATGCGTGTATGCGTGCATGCATCTTTGAAGTACGTGAGAGTCTCGTACACGCATTCCTGACCGAATGACAGTCGCGCTTCTCGACCTTGAGGTTACCATAGTCGTGCAACGGGGTTTTCACTCGGAGGTAATCTTCAAACTTAGGAATCTCGAATCTATCATCTTCTTGTATTTGTTTAGATTTGGAGGAAATTATTTTTTGTTTGCTTCCTGTGTGAATTATCACACGAACTAAATACAGTTATAAGTTTTTTGAATGTTTCGTAAAAAGTTGAAGCAGTTACTATCATATAAGAGTCTGGATGCAGTCTGTTTGTTAGATGATGAGTTTTTCTGACACATGTACAGTTACTTCCATCTTTCTTTGTTTTTTTTTTGTTGCCCAAGATAACTGAATTACTTTTAAAATAATATTCATAGTGTTTATTTACACAGGAGTAGAGTTAAATAATTCATCATCCAAAATGCACATGGATAATTTAGCAATCACAGAATAATTTACAGAAAGATTAATGAAATGAATTAGGTACCCAATTGTAATATTTATATTCTTATTTGCTAAAGATCTGGTATTACCGTACTAAATTTTAAGACGGCACAAATACTAATATATCACAAATAATACAGGGGCGATGTTAAATATTAATTCAATCTTACCTTTTAAATAAATTGTAATAACTTAGTTTTACATCACTTTATTTAACACAAAATTTGTTACTAGTTTCAGCCTGTATGGTCATCAACAGACAATCTGATGTAGTAAGAAATTTTGTGTTAAATAAACTGATGTAAAATTAAGTTATTACAATTTATTTAAATTTTAAAATGTATCACAAAGTAAAGGCTGAAATCATTCAAAGTTTTTAATCTTACCTTCATTAAATGGAACTTGTCACAATTAAAGAATTATTTGTCCAAAGAAAGTTCTAAGTTGGCTAATTACAGTTTTATATCTAGAAAGAATACACAAATTAAGCGCGAAAGTTCAGTGAGAACACACCTCCAATCATTCATCATTGGTCGTTACATAATTTTTCGTATTTCATTGTTAAAGTGGTTAGGGTTATTACAGTATACAAGATTGCTCGCTGCAGTGTTGGTGGCCTAACAAAAGTACCACTACAGCCCAAAGCTGCTCGCCGCGCTATCAGAAGTCAACCACGATCTGCCTATATACCCGACCTCAGCCGTATCAAGCGCTTACACAATTCACATGTGCAAGGAGGAACTTATCTTATAACTATCTTGAATATCTCTCGAAACTCTAACGAACTATCTCACTACTACCTTACTAACGTAAGAAATCCGACGACTCGATAAAACAGTAAACAGTCATTAAATAAATACATATTTTCGTATAACAAAAGTGGATGACATAAGCAAAGATGTAATTTATTAACAAAATTAGTAATATAAAATAATAATGATTATAACATTAATTATTGAGATGGTGGCTCAGTTTATGATTTAAATTTTCCTTAAACAAATGATATCACATCGAGATAAATGATAACTAAACATTGCTGTCCTACTTTTGAATCGATATTTTGTAGTTAACGATCATTAAAATTTAAATGAAGACTATAATTCTTATTTGTATTAATAATAACATTAACTTTATAACTACAAATTTTCTTAAAATGCTCGTTCAATTCAGTGCACCAAATTAAAAACAGTTAAATTATGGGGTAAGTGGTTCAGTGGTATCGGGTTGGCATGTGGATTTGAGAAACTGGGTTCGATTCCCACAGTTTTCACCAAATTAAAATTACCCATGTGGCTCCCCCTGCACTAACATCTTTGGGCGAAGTGATTTCACACAAAGAAATATATCACTTACCGAGATCTGCTACAGCAGAATACGCCACCCAGTAATGGGTGAAAGGTGTGATGATATATTTATATTTATTTAATTTCAATCTAGAATCAAAACGGAATTATGTTGAAGTACAAAATAAAAGAAATAAAGTGTTTTTTTGTAAATCTCGACCAGTCTCGGGTTTTCAATTTCATCACTCGTGCGACGAACTGTCATTTTGAATACTAAGAACACAAATAATTATCATTTTACATAAATGTAATGTTTTATTTAATTATGCGTTAAGACATTTGTTGTTTTGTAAATTAATTATATAATAATTCTAATGTAATGTCATGCTCTTTACATCGCTGTAAGATTGTAATATATTCCTAGAATAAAATAAAGTCATAACAATATATTTCTAAGTATATAATCGTCCTTTGATGACATGCTAGGTACTTAAAAACTAAAGTAATAGCTATTATACTTAATAAAATCTCTTCTAATGACTTAATTCTCTGTTTGAAGCCGTGATTTCTGGTTCTGAATGTTCCAAAACTCATAATTCCCCTTCTAACATGAAAATAATTCATGGTGGCCAACCGGGTAAAAACAGAATCCCTAGAAAATAATAAAAATTACTCTCGTGCCATTAAAATCTCATAAAATGTGGGGTATTTGTCACGTCACATTACCCATGATATGCGCGTGGTGTAACATTTTTTTTATCTGCTGAAGAAATCCACCATTTTACATTATAATTAAAAATGTAATCTTCCATATAAAACAATATTATATTTTTCTGTTGTTGTTATTTATTTTTGTACGCAGATCGGAAATGGCTGTTAGAAAAAAGTATTATTCTGATTGAGAAATAGATTTCGTGCACGAAATTACAGGTAGTTGTCTGAGAAGCGAAAATTAATATAAAAATAATAATTTATATCCTGCGGTAAAAAATTAATAAATATTTTAATAATGTCTGTACTTAGACGAGGTAATATTAATTTGTAAATGGATCAAGCATGTTAAAATTATGTTATGTAAACAACACTAAATAATTTTTTGTTATATAAAAATAATACGTCTTCAAGTTTATCGTTTCTATGTTACCCTTGCTTTATTTTAAGACAAATATTTCTTTTAATTGAAATTAATTTAAAATATTTATTATTTGTTTATAAGATTCAGGTAAAATGTTATACGTAACACGTCAGTATAGCGTCTTACAGGATTCGTAAGCTGTTTCATGCCTCGCTATCGCTCGGCATGAAACTATCTACTCATCCTATAATTGAATAATTTCCTGACTTTTTACGTAAATAACTATTATTTTAGCCTCCTCTACTTATCCTACAAATTTGTAAAACAATTTTTTCAACATTCATATCTAATATACTATGATATATAATAACTAAAGCCCGGATTTTTAGGCAATTGCCTAGATTTAAATGTTAATATACTTCAGGCAATTTCGTTTTTCTATACATAGGTAATATATTTACGTGTAACAGAGGTTTTTTTTCGTGCCTTAGAGCCTATTTTCTTCTATATTTTGGTTATTGTGCCTATTTTACCTTATACAGCCTATTTTGCCTATTTTTGTTGCCTATTCTAACTTTTATTGAGCAGACAAGGTTTATCATCTACTTCGTTGACTAATTCAGCACTCGACAAAGTTTTTCAACTTAATCTATAATATTTAAAGTACTTACTTTAATCAAGTTTTTGTGTGGGAATTTAAAATGCCGAAAGAAAAAACGTTTTTTTGTCAAAATTTTACGTGGCAATTCAATTGTGTCAATGGAGCTGAGGTAACTTTAGACGATATGGCTAAATATAAGAACGCTCCTGTCACATTTTGTGATGTCGAACGAAGTTTTCAGCTTACAAGCAAGTTCTGACAGACCGAAGACAGTCCCTTTCCGAAAATTTCATAGAGCAATTGCTCGTAATATTTTAATGAATTAAAGTACACTACATAATTTGAATTTGCATAATAATTAATAAAATGAGAACCCTACATTTTTATTTTTCAGATTGCGTTAATTTTTGTTTAAAATGATTATTTTTTCTAACGAAGAGTAGATGCGAGTACCAATATTAGAAAAAGGATACGTTTATTTTTTTTAAACAAATTATTTACATTTAGGCTGCCTAAAATCCCGCCTATTTTAGAGTAATTACCGCCCTATATGCCTGCTTATTTGGGAGTTTTTAAGAGCCTAAATATCCGGGCTTTAATAATAACTATATTTACAGATATGTCGTCTAGTTTCTAGTTTCGTATAAAATTTATAATATATAACGTTGCGTATGTTCAATATGTTCACCGAATGAAGACATCCTCACATTTTGGATACATAGGCTGGTAGCACAAGCTATGTTTTTGCCTGTTTTAAGAGCAGTGTTTTTGGGTGTTTAACATGTTAAAACCGTGCTCTTAGAACACCCAAAAACAGACCTTGTACTACCTGCCATAGATTTTAAATGACACTAAGAAAATAGAGGGGTCCGCTTTCAAGAGTTGTTAAGTTTGAACTGTTTTACTGTAGATATTTAGCGCATATTGAATTCCAATATTCTACTCCCTCTGTGTATAGAAAACCACCTTCTCTGTATCTCCTATAGACCGAACCTAATCTTGAGTATACCATGCACTATAGTTTTATCTTGAGCACATAACTCATCGAATTATCTCCATATCGTGAATGGTTGCGAAAGACAGTCGTTAGCTCTGTACTGGCCACTGGGGCAGAGCACCTGCTCTTTAGAGTTCCAGTGAGTGCTGTTTGCACCGGTTCGCGTGCTTCAACTTGCATAGGAGTGCATACACCCTACACTGCATATCCTCCATCGGAAATGCAACAGCCAAAAACTACCCTTTGTGGTTGGGTTATTAGATGTGGTTTTGCTATCCTTAGAAAGAATAGAAATATTTTAATTTTGTGGTTGGATTAAATTAGCTATAGCGGAAATGTGCAATTTTATACCAAACTGGGAAATTTAGTTATTTAATAATTAAATAATGTTACAAATACCGAGACCAACTAATTACACTCACAATGCCAAAACTATAAATTCAATGTCAAACATGTAAATAAAATAAATAAATACCTGTATCATAATAGCTTTTATTTATTATTGGGTGTGGCATTATGTTATAGCAGATCTTGGTAAGTGGTATAATTTTGCACGTGAAGTATGGTTACCGGACGTCAAATCACTGTCCTCAAAGTTGGTTTTAAATCTGGCAATTATTAGTTCAACGTGTTGCTAGTGACCTATTATTATTATTCTTTTAACTTGAAATATGGGAAATGGGATTTGTCATATCCATGGTTACGAATATGACAGTAATTTATCAAAGCGTTTATTTTAAAATTAAACATAAAAATAATTTAGAATTTCTCCCGCGAAATACAAACAACATTATTTCTACAACTGTCAAAAAAAATACAGTAATTATGAAATCACGTACTTCGCGTATTGATATTAGTGAAAAAACTGAACATTGTTGACGATTTTTGTATACAAATATCTTTTTATTTATAACATTCTATTTCAAATTATTTAAAAACAAGAAAGTCAGCTAAACTAAGTTTTTTCACATATCTAGTGCCCTAAATAGGGTGTAATTGGCCAACTAATGTGATGTTTAGCTCTCATATAGCCTGATTCTCAAAAAAGTGTGGTCAATATTGAATTTTTGATTAGCTAATTTTTTTCTAGTGTGATTTAGATTTAGATTATACTAAAGTTTATAATTTTTTTTTTTTTAATATGGTTTAGCTTAATTCGATTAATCCAAATTCAGGGTTAGCTTTTTTAATATTGTGCTGATAGTTCTCGAGGTCCCAATACTGGTAGAAATATGAATACTATTATTTTATTACTTGCATTTGTTTTTGATTTAATTCTAATTTCCCTGAGTGTAAATCCAGCAACAATGAAAATATCTGCGGGTGTATAGAATGTCTACAATGCTCTCGCCATCTCGTGTAATTAAACGTGATCTGACGGCGTCACCAGAATGTGGCTCCCTGCTGAGACCAATTTGCAGTAGAATGTAACCTCAGCGCAATTCGTCCAAACTCGGGTGGCCCGCCATCAAAACCTTCACTTCTCTCTCACATCCGTTCAAATTGGAATAGTGTGTACTTTGTTTAGCAGACTTTTTAATACTTGTGCTGAATGTAACGAGGTTTCTGCTTTTTGGTACAATTAATTATTTGATTTAATTTACTGAATGTGATGGAAGTGTGAAGGTAATAGTTTACAACCCTAACCTGCAGGGTTCGATTGCAATTTAGTTTCTATCTGAACGTTATTCCTATCATCTACATTTTACAGTTATTGTAGATCGTGATTTGACGACTGATTGAATTTAGCGCACTTTATTCTTCTGTACGAGTTATATGAACCTTCTTCATTATTTTCACGTCTGCTGCAAATTAAACTTTCGTCTTTATAAGATTAAGAAATCTAGAACAATGGTTCCTGATTTTTTTTACATTAGAAGACCACTTACCCAAGTCTTATTTAAATTGCGTAGTACCATTTTATTTTGAATATCGTAATATCTTAAATTTAAATCTCTATTAATAGCTGGATATTCAATAACTCAAGTTGTTATTAACTGCATAGAAAACTATATGGAAATTAATGCTAAATTGTTCGAAAAATGAGAAACAAGCAAGCTTTGCACCAATTTTCTTTTAACTAATATAACTATAGATTTCACAATAATAATAATTACATTCAAAATAATTCTTATTAGTTTTAAAATAGTTATTTTTCTACAATTGCTATGAAAAGTTGAAAATTACGTTCTTATTTGTCATCGTAAAGTTGACTTTTCTGTGAAACTAGTTTCACTAGTTTCTAATGGCAACGTGCGAAAAAGATCAGATAAATGCGCGCTTATTTTAATAGTTACCAGGAATACAACCAAAACAGAAACTTGTCATATTGACAGATGACAAAACGAATTTATTTTCAGTACGTATACATTTTTTAATAATCTAAGATGCAATCGTAGAAAAAATTATGTGCGCATCAATAGCTTAAATTATCTTAGTTCCTCTTACACTATTGTAACTCTCGCTGCAATTACCGTACTCGAGTAACAAAGAATCACTTTACGCTCTTAATACACAAAAAACTATTGTGTATTAAGAGCGTAAAGTGATTCTTTGTTACTCGAATACGGTAATTGCAGCACGAACCGAAGGCGAGAGCTGCAATAGTGCAAGAGGAACAAAGATATTTTCCGTTTGTGGTACACACATCATTTTTTCTAAGATTGCATCTTAAATTTCTAAAAAAGTATACGTACTGAAAATACATTCATTCTGTCAATATGACTAGTTCTGTTTTGTTTCCTTTGTAACTATTGAAGCAAGCGCACATTTATTATCTTTTTCGCACGTTGCCACTGGAAACGCGCGACAAAGTTATTTTCCGTTTGTTCCACAGAAAACGTCAACTTTACGATAACAAATGAGGGTGTAATTGCCAACTTTTAATAGGAAACGTAGAAATTTTTTTTCTATGATCGATAGAAAGGTAGGCCTTTCGAACGTAGTGACAATTGAAGATAAGGCTCTATGCAGACTGTTGTTGTTTGCAATATGGTGTGATAAATTTTATATTGACATCATAGTCGCAGATTATCTGACAATGCACCACGGATAATAGATTGGGAAACGCTGGTTTAGGGAATAATGCAGAGACAAAAAATATAGACAGACCTACTGATTAATATTAAACCGGCAGTACGGCAGTGTAAAAACTGCGGCTCGGTGTGTCCGGTAGGCCCAGGCCCGATTTGGGCTGTAGTATAGACACGGTCTTAGTTTGGTTAATAAATTGAAGTACTCGTAGATACAAGCGAGGTTTGAACCAGGGCTGCTAAGTCGGTTAAAAACATTCGACTTCTGATAATTGTAGTAATTTGATTCCGATTCGGACACCGACTTGGAGTCTGACAAAATTGAATATTAAAGCACAAAAAAAGAAAAAAGTTCATAAAGAAATTATTCAAAATTTGAGTCAATATTCAAAAGAAACAAAATTTGTACAGAAATGGGCAACCTCGCAATTTTTAATTTCTATTAAATTAAAACTTAAGCATGAAATCGGAGGTGAAGTCGATACATTTTTAACGTTAAACATAAATGTTTCTAGAACTTCAACTCCACAACTACTACTCGTATTGTTCTTCAATTGTCCGTAATAATAGATTAACAATTGAAAAGGATTTGGATATTATTTGCAATATTTGCTGAAATAACAAAATTACTCGACATTATTTTCTTTCAATAAACCTTTGTTTGTTGTAATTCAAATACCACAAAATAAGGAAGTAATCTAAAACAATGCCCTACTAACCATTCTTTCTTATGAGCAATTTTCGCACGTTATCTCCATTACCGGTTCAACTTACCGGTTACCGTATCAAATCAATCTACTCGCATGGTGTTTAAAAACGATTTCATGAATGACCGATTTTACATTCGTCGTGAACTGGCACAAAGGTGATCTGTAAAAACAACTGAATGTTACAATGTCATGGCCAACGTGACCAACCGCTAGATTCCGCATTCGATCCGCTCTGGTTTACTATCTTCGCTTTAACCGCGGTATTAACTGTTCTTGTAGCTTTATTACTATTACCAGCTTCGATGAGGTCGCAACCCATGCGACAACACTTTTATGATGTGGTGTGCTGTGTGCTGGTGTTTCATTATGAGAGAAATAATTGATGGTGAAGTACCATGCTGAGGTCTTCCACAAGGAATGGCCAAATTGATTTTGGTTTAATAAAAATGTTCGTTTCTTTATGAAGTTTTAATTATTTTCATTGGTATATGGATATGGTATGTTTATATCCTATAAACATTTACTCATATATCTTGATCATGTCATGGGTTTCTCTTCACATATCTATGGTGTTTTTTTTATTGAATTTTGTTTTGTTTTTGTAATTATATTTTCAGAATTAAAAAATTATCCTTACATTTATTTGTCACGGACAAAATATGATTATTTTTTAAATGGAAGTTTAAAATTGCCTACTCATCATTTTTTATAAAGTTTGTATGATGATTTGAAATGAATATTTTTTATAATTAGTTTATTTAGATGTCGCACTGACTGCATTACACAATAGTCTATTACCGTATGTCTTCAGTTCGATTTTTTCGCTGCTTTGTTTCAGCCTGAATAAATAAATTCGATTTTTTTCGCTGTTTTGTTCCAGCCTATATAAATAAATAAAAGATAAATTTATCATCGTCTAGTTGTAGCTCTATAGTTAAACTTTCGCTTTATACGCGAGAGTTGTTAGGTTTAAACTTCGTTAACTTAATGTTGTAACAAAAAATATAACTGTGTTTGAATTGGTTGGATTGAAATTAATTTCTTGATACAAATAGATCATTACGCCTATTTATCCATTTCTAAGTGTGACATTCTGCTATAGCTGATTTAGATAAGTGATATATTTTTGTTATCAAAGTAGATGTTTTCAAAAATTTTAGTGGAGAAAGTGACACAGAGGCAATTTTGATAGTGGTCCGACCTCGGGTCCGTCAGAACGGTGGTGTGGTTACCATTACGGCATTCGAAGCTGAAGACCTCGAGTTAGAATCTTTCTCAAGCTAAAAATACATGAACTACCTCACCGCGACTCGCTGAGTCCAAATCCTTGTACTGTAGAATTATGTTCCTAAAAGTAGTATAAATAAATAAATAAAGTCTGATCATGATATTAAATTTGTAAGATTACGATTTCGGCAAGATTGGGAAAGAAAATCGATCGAGATATACAACACAATTTTAAAAATCTAGTATTCAATAAATAAAATATACCATTTTATGAAAAATTATTTTTATCTAGTAATAGAGAAACTTAGGTAAATTTTGACCAAAATTCCGGTCTATCAATACGCTGGAATTTTGGGATTCGGCAATCCAGCAGCGTACAGATGATCCGTGCCGTCACTAATTTTTATTTGATGAAAATAAAAATTGTCGATTGAGAATAGGAAATAATTTTAACATAACCATGAATTTATTTATCTTATAAATAAAGATTTATTTATTTAATTAATGTTTTTTGAAAATGTCGGAATCAAATGTGAATTCATCAAGTTTTGACAGACTGCCAGTTAAAAATAGCTATTTCATTCTTGCGAGAGTAATGAGTAAAGGTCGACATCCTCATCGTTTCCGTCCGGTTTGACCCTCCTCGATTCCTCTCTAGCTCTTCTGTTGATCTCCGATGGCCTGATACCTCTTCGATCTTCCACAGAGAGTGACGCGCTATTTATCATTCCCATTGTTGACCTGACACGGCCGCTGTCGATTGACGCGCCTTGGAGTTCACTCCGTCATGTGACCTTTACCCTCTTGTCTCTCTTCCTCCCGTGCCCTCAGACTACAGCCTCCTGGACGAACGGTTGCGAAACATGATTGTGAATACATGAAATTAATTGACAGATTCGCTGTCGCAGCAGTGACTTGTTTTTGTTTTCTGGCCGGAACTCACGAAATTCTTCGATACGCCAAAGCCACCCAGAGTGATTTATGAGGTTTTCGACAGCCTTGAATTCGGAGAAATGTTATTTTGCACAATTTGATCCTTTATTTGAGATTAAATGTATTGTGAGGTTAGACATGGTTAGATGAAAAATTGATTTTTATTTCGGTAAATTAATACTTCTTTCGTTGCCGCATAAAACATACTTGACTATGAATCATAGATATATGTTTATATCGATATTTCAAGTCACTTGAAATTAGTTAATTATGTTTAAATCTTTGTAAGGTACCATGTGTGGGTTACACATTCATCGTTTTCTTTGAAACGACCAGTGTTTTTTGGGGCGAACTAATACCTTTAGAGAAAAATATTATGTACATTAAATGATCAGGAATAAAGGACTAATAATCAGTAATAACAAATCCTATATTGAAGCAATGCTTCTCAAATCGTAGGACAAAATTATATATTTTTAAATGGTTATCTATATAATTGTTTAGTCTATTGGATAGAGAATTTTCTTCTGTTTCAACGATGTAAATAGTGTATAGGATTGAATAACAATTATTTAGAGCAACATGATATTCAAAATAGAATTTATGTTACAATATTGAAGTAGGCTATGCTATAAATAAAATTTTTGGTAGTTCTTGCAAATATAAAACAATTTTTTTTAATTGAAAAGTAATTAAATAATCGTGAAGGCAAACAATTAATAATGTAACTAACAAAATTATCTGTTATTTGTTTTTATTTGTTTATTGCATATCACTTCCATACTGCAACATAATTTCAAATTTTAAACTATTTTCTCGATATAATTACATTATTTATAATGGGGTAGGTGGTTCAGTGGTATCTAGTCGGTCTGTGGAATTGAGAACCCGGATTAAATTCCCCCTCCACTAACATCTTTGGGGGCCGTGATTTGACGTCTGGTAACCGCACTATATGCGAAGAAATATATCACTTATCGAGATCTGCTACGGCAGAGGGCCACATGGATTTCGTGCAACTTGAACGTTAAAATCGGATTGCGCATGTTTCTGATGAAAGTTTGTGGTAGTTTTGGATTGTACTCGAACAAAGCTGTTATCAAAATGTTTAAACAGACGCAATTTACTATCATTGACTACGTGTTGTATACAAAGTGAAAATCAGTGCTGACATGACTCAAATTAAAAGTGCTTTTAAAATATTTCCATTTTAGATAATCTTAATATTGAAACGCAAAAGACAATTAAATTCCTTATCCTAGAATTAACAAACTACATTGATAGAACAAGGCACATACTACGCGTGTACTATGTTGTTTGCTAACAGCAAGTTAAAAGTTAACAATAACCACGTTTTACATATACTCGTATATTCCGATTTTTATGTTATAATTAATTAATATAATCATTAAAATGATTATTCTATGTTATGAAGTTTTTTTATTGTAATTCATTTTTTTTTAGTCAACAAGGTCTATGTATTGAAATCAAACTATAAAATGAACCAAAAAAGTAAAATGTACATGTGACGTTATAAAAATATTTGTATAAATAAAATAAATATATCACGCCTTTTACCCATTACTGGGTGTGGCACTCTGCCGAAGCAGATCTCGGTAAGTGACATATTTCTTCGCGTGAAGTGCAGTTACCAGTCGTCAAATCACGGCCCCCAAAGATGTTAGTGGAGGGGAACTACAAAGGTAGATTTAAATTGGTGAAAATTGTTTGTCGGTTGTGGGGATCGAACCAGAGTTCTCAAGATCCTCAGGCCAACTCGATACTACTGAGCCACCTACCCCAGTTGTAATAGTCGTAAATTGTGGATTGCACTTACTGTTTCAATTTGTCTTGCAAGCAATATTACCGCACTTAAATTTGTTTATTTTGTAATCATTTTTCAATCTCCTTTCTTCATATGGATCATTTGAACCAATTTTTCAAGTTTACAGAATTTATTGAACGATATGCAAAACTTAAAATTGAGACACATGTTGTATATTATTAAGAAATTATTCCATTACTAAACCGTCGAAAAACTGCATTTTTATTTTGAAAAATTGACGTTCAAATTAATATTTGATAGCTTAACAAGGGTTCGGTTCATGTTCTTGCAGTGAGTTTATTGTGGCTGTAGGGGACTTGTCGTGTATCATCGGATCGGTGCAAGTGTTATTAAGAAATCGTGACACCCTGAACGCAGAGCGGCACTTAATTATTATGTGATACCGAGCTGCCTCCCAGGAAATTTACAACAAATTCATGCAGGAATTATAAATAACTTGCAGTTACTTTGCTCAGCTGCCCGTCAGGCTCTACAAACATACTTTTTACTTAGTATTTCAAGTAGAGTATGAGAATGGAATTTTGGTTGACAATTAATTTAAATCTTTTCTGCTTTTTTGTTTTGTTTTGAATAAGTTTATGTGAATTTAAATATGGAAAACTGAAACTTACCTATAGAGAAATTCAATAAGTAAGAACGTTATGTCTTGAATTTTAATATGGCAGTACACCGACTTCTATTTCTAAATATTATAACAGTTTTAGCAGACGTTACTACTTTATTAAATACCCTCACTAATAGCAATGCACAATAAAGTAGTATTATACTGAGTGATCGTCGAAAAACGAGTACCAATAATAAATGGCTTATTTTTAGAGACACAAAAATATGCTAATATAAAAAGTTAAACTAGATAATGGGGCACATTGTAGTAAGAATTTTATATCACTACAGTTTCAGTGGAAATAGGTACAACTTTAAATCTAGCATAAAGAATCAGTATTTTAATTATTTTTTTTAGAATGTATATGAAATTAGTTTCATAACAATGTGAAAATATCATAATTTTATTTCAACCATTTCCAAATATGTATGAATGAAAACCATTAAAAATTAAACATAGCAAGCTGAAAATAACAGTATTTTTGTCACACGTGCACTGAAATGAATCCTTTTAAATGCGTGTTTCTGGAGCGAAAACATTCTTTTTCAGGTGGTTTCATTCTTGCCCCTGTCTACAAATTTTATAGCCCTAAAATTCGGCGGTAATGATAAGTACGAAACAAAATAAGACACGCATTAAAAATCTGATGTGGACACCACATGACTTCCTTTTACGCGTCTTAAACTATAGATATTTTTTTAAGTGCACATATTTGACATTAAATCATTTATTTTTTTATTTTTTGTTCTAATCCATAGCAAACTTAATTCAAAAAAACAAAAAATATATAATATTTAAATTTAGATATCTCGCTCATGCAAAAGGTTAATTTAAAAATTCTTAATGTGCTAGACGCAGAATTTAATTCTCTAAAACTTTTATTTGCAGCATTTATTTCTAAAATTAAAATAATACCATTTTTTGCAAGGAAAACTGCTTCATGTAATGTGTCACTTCCGATTAGTCTATTTCAACCAAAATCTATTATGTTATTTCCATTGATATAGTAGTCTTATATACCAAATTAGGAAAGTTTTAAATTATATTTGAATATAGTTTTTCATGAAAATCTATTATAGGCTTCAAGTTAAGTACCACTTCCGGAAGTTATATAATGACCAAAAAGGGAGGTGCACAACTAGATGTTATAACAGTCCAAAATATAAAATTTCAATTTTCTACTGCTTACCGTTTTTGAGTTATGCGAGATATATACATACGTACGTATGTACGTACGTACAGACGTCACGACGAAATTATTCAAAATGGATTCAGGGATGGCCAAAATGCGTATTTCCACTGAAATCTGGGAACCGAAAATTTTCGCGATTACAATATTTCCTTTACTTCGTACAAGGAAGTAAAAAGGGGTTATTTCAATGCATTTGTGTCAAACAGTTTTGTACGTACTTAACCCGGAACAAACTATATTTTAACTCGTTATGTAATGTATTATTACCTACATTTAAGTATATGAAAAATAACAGCGGGCATATTAAACGTTTTTGATTTGTTATGTACTTTTTGTTTTCGGATATTAATAGTTATTTGTATAAAAGTAGCGGATTTACGGTCGCGGCTATGAATCTAACCAAGTCATTAAATCTGCTGGTTTTGTCGTGTTAAACACACAATTTTTTACCGATTTAAAAAAATTAATATTAATTTTGTAATTTTTTTTTTAATTATATATCGGACCAACTACTAAGGTCATATGCCGATATATCCTTTGTATGGTCGCCACGGGCGGGACCCGAACCCACGACCTTATGGTTGCGAGTCAGGCCCTCAATCATCACGCGGGTCAATTTTGTACTCGTAATTATTTTCTATATTATCAATGTTATCGCCATCATCGTAGTCATCGTGTTGCAATGAATTTGTTAAGTTTTTATATATAAAAACTAATTTGACGTTCATAAATGTCAATCTGCTTTTTGTGAATGTTATCAATCAGTATATATTGATTAAATTTACAATATACCTATATAATAGAAAGTGAGAAACTTATTGTATCTTATTGTTAACAGGTTGCCATTTTGAAATTAAGATATTTTGGTGTCGTGAAGATAATTTTATGTACATTCTGAAAATAAATATAAAAACGCCGATTCCCTATTCTAGATACAAAGTTGTACCAATTTCCGCTAATGCCGCAAATGATGAAGCCAAATGCACCATTAAAAAGATCGCTATCAGAACTATAAGGATGATGTATAAATCATTTAATCAAATTTTATAGAAAGTTGTGTTGCTGGGAACATAAAAGGGTAAAGCAAATCCAGGGTTAAAAGTTAACCCCCATATTTATCTCAACAAAAACACCTTTCTAACAAAGGATCGTCAACCCTTTTACACAGTAATTTTCTAAATAACCTCATCAAAACTGTAAAAAATCTTTTCTTAATAGCTTCTTTCTTCACTGTAAAAACAGATGTCACAGTTCTCCACTGTTATTTACCCCAAAAAAGTGTGAAATTAAGGGTTAACAGTCGCCTGTCCCACGCTTTTAGCACTTGCTTGGTAGAGCAAACACGATTTCACGAAGTCTGGTTTTTAACTCGCCTGCAAACTGCAAAATAACGATAGGCGATTTAATGAGAAAATAAAACCATGTCTGATACTCTTTGTTTTCTGATTAAACAAACGGTTCGTATAAAAATACTGTCTTCACGAGATTATATGTTATTATAAAGTCATAGAGAAGACGAAATGACACACTAAAATTCACAAGTTTCAAAGAATTGTGCAGAGAGAATTAATACAGGAACCTTAACTATTTTCGAATTTATTACGAGGTGTTTGTGGGTGGCATAATAAACCGAAATCGTTACGTAAATTAAAACAGGATTAAGAATAGATCTCAAACTTTTTTACATTTAATTAGTAGCAATAATCATTTGAACTGAAATTCCTACCGGCGAAATAACTTATTAATTGTTTAAAATATCGATAAAAGAATATTTTGACAAAGCAAGGAAATTTGTAAATTTTCTTTATTCTGATGAATGTGACCAAGGTGATAGCTGAGGCAGACGATATTCTGAGTACATATATTTCCGGGACGAAGTGTATACATTATTTTTTAATGAAAATTTCGTTATGTACATTAAAATCTACAATCTATTTATTACAAATTTTACTTTCAAAATCTAATTACTCTTAAAGCTATGATCCTGTAACTAAGGAAATGGTAACCTTGCCAACAGCAGCGTTTAATAAAATTGGTTTAACGTATGCGTCTTTATGATTAAATAGTATTACAAAAAAATGAACTTCGTGGTTACGAAAATGTAAACTTTTTATTCAGAAAAAGAACTAACTAAGTTAATATTTATGTACCAATTGTGTCAGAAAAGATCTTGAGTTTGAGTGCTTGTTATTCCAATATGTGTGTTTTGACTAACTCTTTACTAATAACGTATTAAAATTTCTGCAACATAAGAAAAATTAATTACAATTTGGTTATAAAACGCAAAGTTGTTGCTAATTTTTATTTATTCTGATGATTTTCTAAACTATTTTAAATACTTATTATAATTGACTATCAGAATAATACTACTTGTGTATCTTTCAAAATGAAAATTGTTTTAAGATTCATTCGCAGCTACGAAAGTAAGAAATATAAATAAAATTATAAATAGGACTTACGATTTATGTTCACAGATCCGAAAATAAGACATATATTGTTAGTACGTAATTATACATGCCTTAATTTTTTGTAATACTCTTTTTTTTAAATACATATAAATTTAAATTCATTAATTAGAACGATGAAAATTGACAGCTTCCTTCTGATTATCTGAGCTTATGGATATACTTAAGTAAAATATGTGACATTTGCATATTCAGGTGTTTGTCTTAATTTTATTTTTATTTTAGATAGCTTTAATATTTTTATCTTCAATTTAATTTTCAATTAAATATGTGGTAGGTGGCACAGTGGTATCGAGTTGGCCTGTGGATCTTGAGAACTCTGGTTCGATCCCCACAGGCGACAAACAATTTTCACCAAATAAAATCTACCTCCGGGGCTTCCCCTCCACTAACGTCTTTGGATCGATTCCCACAACCGAAAAACGATTTTCACTACTTTAAAACTACACCTGTGACTTCTCCTCCACTAACATTTTTGGAGGCCGTGATTCGACGGTTGGTTACCGCACTTCACGCGAAGAAATGTATCACTTACCGAGATATGCTCCGGCAGAGTGCCACACCCAGTAATAGGTAAAAGCTGTGATATATTTATTTATATTTAATTTTCAAAGCTGTGAAAGGATGTTTATATTTTCTTTTTACTTCCTTGTACGAAGTAAAGGAAGTATTGTAATCGCGAAAATTTTCGGTTCTCAGATTTCAACGGAAATAGGTGTTTTGGCCCTCCCTGAATTCATTTTGATTAATTTCGTCATGCCGTCTGTACGTACGTATGTACGTACGTACGTATCTCGCATAACTCAAAAACGGTAAGCCGTAGAAAATTGAAACTTTATATTTAGGACTGTTATAACATATAGTTGTGCACCTCTCTTTTTGGTCATTATACAACTACCGGAAGTGGTACTTTACTTGAAGCCTATAATAGATTTTCATGAAAAACTATATTCAAATATAATTTAAAACTTTCCAAATTTGGTATATAAGACTACTATATCAATGGAAATAACATAATAGATTTTGGTTAAAATAGACTAACCGGAAGTGACACATTACATGAAGCTGCTAACAGTTTTCCTTGAAAAAAATGGTATTATTTTAATTTTAGAAATAAATGCTGCAAATAAAAGTTTTAGAGAATTAAATTCTGCATCTAGCACATTAAGAATTTTTAAATTAGCTTTTTGCATAAACGAGATATCTAAATTGAAATATTATATATTTTTTGATTTTTTTTTAAATTAAGTTTGCTATGGATTAGAACAAAAAATAAAAGATTTAATGTGAAATATGTGCAATTAAAAAAATATCTATAGTTTAATACGGGTACAAGGAAGTCATGTGGTGTCCACATCAGATATTTTTTAAAATATGTGTCATTATTTCACTATTTTTCCAATTTTGAAGAAAAGTCGGATTGCGTTTACTGCACTTCATACGTTACTTATTTTGTTAAAACATATGTCAATTCCGAAATGAAAAACGTTTGACGACTGCTATCTTTGTGTTCCTATAGTTGTACATCCTGTTTGTGGGTGGTGTGTCTTAAATAATATGATTTTGGAGGGTGAACCACAGGTGAAATAAATTTGATGTGTAATTATATTGTAGAATGAATAATTATTTTAATTTTCTATTATCTTTTTCGCAGCTATTTCGCTTTGGCGAGAATTACTATTTTTAAATTCGGCCTGTGCTCTATATTTACCAACCTGTTTTATGCTAGCGCAGCATAATTTCGCAACGAACTTTAAGCTATAAGCAAGTCGAGATAAGATCGCATACTAATTTAAACAACGGAATATACATTATCCTTCATTCATACTGAGATGCTACATAACATTTCCATCTTATTTTAAATTTAATTGACCATCTATTGATTATCAATCTAAAATGATTAGATGATTGTTACATAATTACACATCATGAGAAAAGGAGTCACCTGCCAATATAATTAAGTATTTTGGTACCGTTATCTTCTAAATTATCTTTCTCAATGCTAATGTTTTATTTTTTTAGCAGATGAAGTTTCTTCTTGTTGTATTTAACAAGGATTATCACAGAATATTCCCAGAGGATATTAAATGATGATCTAGTTTTTGTGATTTCTCTTCATTTCCTTTGTTTTACTATTATTTCATTATTTTTTGTCTATTCGAACAGTTTTTATTAATACGAAATAGTAAAAAATTTTCCCATGAAAAAGTATGACAGGAAACGCTTGAAATATTTGTGAAGAACTGTAATTTGATAGTATTATCAATTTATTGATTTTCTATGTTTGTTTGTGGGATGTTTTAAAAGGTTATGTTATGTTCGCAGAATTATGTCATGTTGTCTATTTTTACCTCGCCGCAAATTTTGAATTTGTAGATAGTGTAGGTGGATTTATTATTTTTATGGTTTTTGTAACACTTTGTAACAAATTGTTTAGCTCAAACCGCAAACCATTATGCGTTGTAGTATCAGTTTTTGTGGTTTTATGACATACATTGCTGTACATAAATTTTATAAAATTTGGATGATGTCATGAACAGACTGACCTATAAATTATTATATCTACAAAAATAGGTATTATCAGTGTCATTTTTAGGTGAATTTACAGATCTCGTATAAAGTCTGGTTATTAACGTCTAGTAAATAAATCCACAGGCACTAGTGGACGAATAAATTTAATGCACAGTTGTCTGGTAATTAAATTTGTACGAATTTGAAGTGTGATGTGCGATTGTCAAGTCGGAGAATATCAATTAAATGAGTGAAAAAAGTGTTCATTACGTGTTGTACACGTATTTTTTGTATATTAATATTAGATTGATTTTACGAAGAAAAAAATTATGTTGGATAATTTTAAATGAACTACCAAGAATATAAATAAATAAAATTAGTGAAAAAAATTAAACGAAACTAATGAAATATTGTAGTATTTAGATTGGTTCACTATTGCTTTAAATTTTTACATAAATATAAATAAATAAATATCATCACGCCTTTTACCCATTACTGGGTGTGGCACTCAGATCTCGGTAAGTGATATAATTTTTCGCGTGAAGTGCGGCTACCAGTCGTCAAATCACGGCCCCCAAATATATTAGTAGAGGGAGAGCCACATGGGTAGATTCAATTTTATTAAAAAAAATTGTCGGTTGTCGGAATCAAACCCGATACCATTGAGGTACCTTTCGGATATGAATTATTACTCGAGGGCAGATTCGGTTAAAAAATCGTAACAACACCAGCTCACAAAATAAAAAAATAGGTTTTATATTTTTCTTAAAATAATCAAGTCAATGATACAATAATATATCCATGGCAATTTGTATTAAGTAAATAAAATATAAATAAATATATCATCACTCCTTTTACCCATTACTAGGTGTAGCATTCTGCCTAAGCAGATCTCGGTAAGTGATATATTTTTTCTCGTAAAGTGCGGTTACCAGCCGTCAAATCACGGCCCCAAAGATATTAGTGGAGGAAGAGCCACAGGGGTAGATTTAAATTGGTGAAAATTGTTTGTCGGCTGTGGGGATCGAACCAGGATTCCCAAGATCCACAGACCGACTCGATACCACTGAGCCACCTACCCCATAATTTTTACACAATATTTAAAATTGTTTTAAACGATTTTTTGATAAAAAGTGACTTATGATCAATATGAAAAAAATCATTAGATTTAGATGTATCACTTAATGTGCAAGACACACTTTAGAAGTCATAGAAAATAGAATAATTTGTAAATTGACGAAGGTAAAAGAATTATATTTTTTTTGAATGATCCTGTTTTGAAAATTTTCTGTAAATAAAATCATAATCATTTTAAATTTATAATAAAGTGTATAGCATCCTCCTTGGATACGCCACTGTATTGTTCCAATTTCCTGGACTTAGAATAAAGGTAGAGTAATATTTTGAATGGAAAGCAGTTAAAACTATATATCATTTTTATATCTTAGAATAAAAGGCAAAACAAGATTCCAAACAATATTAGAAACAATATTTAAAATTTACGAGTTATTTTATTTCCGAAGCTATTCAACATCAAAGCTAATTAAATACATTCTCGTTAGTGAGTCCTGTATAAATTTGTTTGAAATTAATTATTTCGTAATAAAAATACCTTTTTTCTCGTATTATGCGCGCGATGATACAGCTGTAGGTACATTATTTATGAAAGAAGATAACGAACACGTATTATTTAATTTTCTGTCTATTTAAAATATTCGAGACGGTAATTAATATTCCGTTTTATTTGTTAAATTCATCATGCGAGCGAAGGGCGGGGCCACGGTCCTCCGTAAAAAACGCATCATCTGCGGCGCAGCTCTGGCTTGGGAGCATTTATCCCCAAACATAATTACACGTTAACCAACTTCATAATTTACCGTTCTGTGCATCTCACTCTTTCTCACCATCCTCTGTATCTGGCTCGCTTGCTCTTCGGCCTCGGAGAGCAACCGGCTGGCCGCACATGCTCTGCCGATAATGTGATAATGACGAGAATTGAACTCTCTCGTCTTTGTTCTTCTCCTCTCGTTGTCTCGCTCTCGTGAGGCTGTCCAACGTCGTTTGTTTTTGGGAATCTGCCTTGTTAACTAACGTCTATGTCTACCTCCTATAATTGGGCGCAATCTGGTTACTATGAACATTTTGGAATTTTTCGATGAGTGTAGATTTTATGATGTGCAATAAAAGATGCTTGTGTAATGATTTCATTAATTTAATATATGTTTCATGGCTTCAAATTATGATATTTTTAATCTTAATTACTGTATTTAATTAGTTATCAGTTAGTATCTCTGTTTTATGGCTGTGTTTAATATTATAGTTCCATGAATATTACTTTTTACACATTCTTTTTGCATATTATTTTTGTATGGGGTAGGTGGCTCAGTGGGTTACGAATCGGCCTGTAGATTTAAGGAACCGGGTTTAATTTCCACAGCTAACAAACAATTTTCACTACAAACTACCGCTGTGGCTTTCCCTCCGCTAACACTTTTGGGGGCCGTGATTTGACGGCCGGTAACCGCATTTCATGCGAAGAAATATATCATTTATTATTATTTATTTTATTATTTTTGTTGAATCCTATAAATGTTGTTTTAAATTTGAATTTTAGGAATTTATACATACATACATAACATTATGTGGTATTTATGGGGTAGATGGCTCAGTGGTATCGAGTCGGCCTGTGGATCTTGAGAACCCTGGTTCGATCCCCACAGCCGACAAACAATTTTCACCAATTTAAATCTACCCCTGTGGCTCCCTCTCCACTAATATCTTTGAGGGCCGTGATTTGACGACTGGTAACCGCATTTCACGCGACAAAATATATCACTTACCGAGATCTGCTTAGGCAGAGTGCCACACCCAGTAATGGGTAAAAGGCGTGATGATATATTTATTTATATTTTTATACATAACATTACGCTATATCCCATTAAATGAGGTAACACAAACCCATGAAACATTCACAGAATATTCTCATCTTGACATACGATACTCGTTTCAACCACATTAGCACTTCCTTCATACAAGCTCTTTCATTCACATTCATCCATTCGCTCCTGTACACCTGTTTCGCAAATCTTCACTTACGCCCACTTCTCTTTACAACGAATCTATAAAGAAATAAAAGCAGCATCGCCTGCGCTTGTTTAAAAATACATTTAATACAATTGCAGTTAGACACTCAATAGTAAAAACTGAAAATGAATAAAAAAGGTGAGGAAGGGAGGGAGCATCCCTCTGCGCTTGTTTTTAAAATTGAATTCCACACAATTACAGGAATTTATACAGCTTCTAAATAATGAAAACAATTTTTATATCAAATTATAAAAAGAAAAATTGGGATACCGTCAGGATTTGAACTTGAGATCTATGAACTCCGGTCATATGCTTTTAATCAACTAGCTACGATCGCCTGAGATTCAATCGTATGATTTTAGTCCAATTTTTCTCTACCACTGAGCCATCTAACTTCGAGGTTGAAAAAGCAATACCTCCATTTTTTATTCACTAAGAAAGTAATAATATATTATAGTTCATACTTTACACCTCTCGCTGTTTAGTAAGTTTTATTGCTGCACTCTAAATAGCAGAGTTGTAGCACTCTATCAAAATGTTTGCTGCCGTAGAAATGCCTCGGAATCTCGGACTTCTTATAAAATATAGGGCTGGAATCGTGTGAGAGATATATGTAAAACTGAACGTCTTGCATGACACAAAAATTTACTAAATGATTCTGAACCATTTTTATAGTTGTTCTACTAATACAATAGATTATCAACAAAGCACAATAATCAATAAGTAAACCACAAACAAACGTATACGAGTACAATATTGATTTAGCATGTATTTTTAACATGTGAAACGTATGAAAATACGTACGTCGTTCGTGCAGTTTGTTTTATGTATTTCTTAATTTTCCTTCATGTCTAGTATACTTTAACAGCTAACTCCCATAAACTTCAGCCATCCATTTGGTAAGAAATCCTTGGTGGAAACATATTGCTGGACTCGAAAATGTTGTGACCTGAAACATATAGATTTTAGTATTTGTAGGATCTATTTGGTATAAAATTTAATACGTCGTTGCATCTCGAAATGATCACAATTCATTAAACTAATTATATTGACAATTCCACTCATAACTTTACATCCAATCAAATGACAATATTTTGCTGAATTGAACCAATCACACTAGTATTACAGCGACAATTTCAATAGTGAAAATTGTCGCAAATCATTGCTTAGATATAATGTTTGTTAACTATGTTGCGTACCTAGATTAATATTGTTGAATTTTATTTGACTTTGTTTACTTTGCTTAGTTATCTCAAAAAAATAAACAATGTAAATTGATCACCAAGGTAATAGTAGTTCAGTCATTGTTTCAAAAATACTGCAGGTAACATGTTTTTGGATATTTCGAGAAATTGTCAAGCCGAATACCATACGTGACTATGATTTTCCTTTGGTAATTTTTGCCTAGAACACTCCTGCTTGTTGCTTTAAGAAAATCTACTCTCGTGCTATCGCACTCGTGCAGATTTTCATCGAAACAAACAGTCGTGATCAGGACGACAAAAATTTCCAGCAAAATCATAGTCACTAATAATATTATATATGAACATAAAATCTTCATAGTTATTGGTGTATATAGACATCGAAATGATTGTGTGTATCGAAGAAAAAGATTGGCGGCCAAGTCTGAGAGTCGAGGCAGACTATTTTCTGAGTTGGTCATTTTGCCGCCGAAGTGCACACCAAATTTACATCTAAAATGTTCATTAAAAAACTTCATAATTTATTACAAATATAATTTTTCTATTTTGCGTTCATAAGGAAATTATTTTGCGGACTGAATTGTGCGCGTAAATGTGAACGTTGTCTGATAGTTAAATGAAAAATATATTAATGGTAATGAAAATGAAGATTCTAAAAACAATGTTATCAATATTTAAACAGCAAATGTAGTAAGAGCAACAAACTGTTATAAAAAGTATGAAAAAAATATGTACGTAGTTAATAATAATTTCTGCGATAAAGTCCACATTTAATCTAAAAATGAGCGGATGTTGAAATTAATTGTTTTATAATTTTTGTTGCATTATAAATTTTCAATTTATAATCAAAAGTTAATTGCACCACCATCATATTTTCAATAATATCAAACTTGTATACAATCATACGTGTTTAGATTACAAAATGTCTTCTTTATTGTCATTTGTACGCCCTGTTAAATAGTTTGTCAATTGCGCCATTGAATTTAGTTTGTTTCTGTCGTTTACAGTTTCAATACAGAACAAGAATGTATTTCGTCGTTGCGTTGTTATGTAATTGTCAAGCCAATAAACTTGATTTACATGATTGTCTTTATCTTGATTGAATCTTTTGTTTAATTGAAACATCTGATAATCACACAGTGAGATATCTGCAAATGAGTCTTGGATGAAGTTGCAACAGCAGGCAGGCGATGAAATAACACAACGGAAGGTGGCATGGCAGAACGTACTGAAACGTAACAGCAACGTGGTGGGCTGTTTTGGCGTCTGCCTCGGTTTGTGGACTGTTAATTTGCGGGTTGTTGCCGGATGGTCGCCAGGCGCCACCCGAGACTGTGGTTGCCAAACTTTTTTTACTTGAGGCAAATTATAGACTTTGTGTTAACCTGTCGTGCAATTCTCGATTGCAGTTTTGTGTGGTATTTACAAGGAATTTTTCGGGAATAAAATATTTGGGTTTGTGTTCAGATTTACTGTTGAAGTCTCTTGATAAAAAATGTTTTTTGAAATATGCATTTGATAGTTTTGCAACACTTATTTATTATATAGAAAAAATGAGTTTGCTACTCAAGATGTGGAATTTAAGTACTTTTTGCTCCAATATACACTGCTCAAAATTGTTCAAGGATATTTTAAAAATTGAATGCAAAATTTCAACTATAAATTATATTCAAATATTTGTAAGAATATCTGAGGTATTATTTCCTTTCTTGTTTAAATTATTATTAATGAGGTAAAGTTGTAACAAATGATATTCAACTTTATTTCAAATTGTACATTTAATGTAAAGATGGCTACAGCCAATAGTCGAAATATTATCAAACTTTTATTGAATGAATTATTTAAATATAAGGCAGTTGTTTTTTGTTTGCCTTTTTTCTCACAAAATCTACAGAATTATATAAAAGTAGGTTAAATAATCGATATAATTTTAGTATAAATGGTTTTAAGGAATTTTTAAATCCGATACATTCGGTGATTTCGGACCCTTAATTGGGATTAAGTTCTTGTTGTACTGAGTAGTATAAATAAATAAGTAAATAAAAACTCGTCATGTTTGTGTAACAGCTCTTTTATATTCTTTTCTAATTGCTTTACTTAATATATTAATAGTAGTTTATATATCAATGGAGTAAAGTTCGCCATTATTTGTCGAGAGCGAAGATTGAATCCTGAGGGCATAGCTTGAGAGATGTAATCGCTTGAGGCAAATAATGACACTTTACTCACGTGTTATATACGATATTTTATATACAAATAGAAAAATTTGATATTAGAGACTTTTTTCCCTCGTTCCAATGGCCTTGGATCACTTTAATTCCCTAGAGAGTACTTGTCATTTTTATTTCCTTCGATAAATAAAGAAGCACATTAAGTAATGATTTTGATAAGAATTAAGATAACATTATTTACCGGTTATATATAGGTAATGCTTCACTATGTTTAATCTAATTATGTTTTCTAACTGAGCGTGGATATCTTAGTGATATTTTTACAAATATATTATAAATTATTTCAATATTACGCATTTTTTTAATGTTACATAAAAGGCAACAACAATCAATTTATTCAATAAAGTTAATTGCTTTGTAAATAAATAATTATCTGTCTATTACAAAGTGCATGCATATCTAGTGTAGGGCAGTTTTTGCATCAACCGCCAGTGAAAACAAAAAACTATTTATAGCTTCTAATAAAAGGGAACCATGAACCATCTTATTTAACGACCATTATTTCATTTCCTTATGTCTAACAAATGTAGCTCACTTTGCTTCACAAATTACACCTTTAAATACAGGTAACATAAAGTTGAAGTAATCCTGTATAACAGTAGAATAACGAAGAAAAGTAATAACTAAACTTCTTTAATCAGCAATAAAATTTAATTACGAACTTGTGATACACTGTTTTTGTGTGGCAGTATTATCAGAATCTTTGATATTTATTCTTGTCTACCAATAAAATCGAGTGTTAACTGCGATTGAACTAATTATTAGCACGGATTTTGTGGAATTATACAGTGTAAACTGTGTGAATATTTAGTTCGTATTTGCATTTCTATGTATCGTTTGGCTGTTTATCATTCATGGGAAGTTTTGAAATCTTATTAGAGTCTGATTTAAATATTTGTATTCCACTCCTACATTGTAAATGCTACACTCGAAGTTTTTTTATTGGGATTTTATTGGAATATAAAGTCTCGGATTTGTTTATTACAACGAGAAAAATTGAAACGTAAAGTTGTATCGAACATTCTAAATGTATGCAATCGAAGGTGCTTAATAGTTTTATAGATCTGCAGTTCTGCATTTTAAGATGTTATGTATGAAGAAGAAGAACAAGTTATATACACTGGGAATAAATAAAAATAAATATATCATCACACCTTTTACTCATTAGTGAATGTGGTACTCTGCCTTGTCATATTTTGATAGATGTTTTTACGCATACATTGCACTTACCGGCTGTTAAATCTCGACCCCACAGATGTTAGTACCACTTATTCCTTCGGAAACCCAAGAAAAGAATTGTTTACAAATGAATATACTTTTATTTACTTTCATTATTTTAAAATTGGTGTATATAAATGTCATAATTTTTTCAATTCCATAAATTATCTCAATAAATACCACTCCAGATTTAGTTTTTCCCAAGGTAGATTTATTTGTCTCAAATTTGGTTGCGTTTTAGTAAAACAACTCGAGCAATTTAGCACTAGACAAAATCACTTCATCCTCGGTGTCACGTATTTTTCATGTTAATTTCATTCCTCAGTTATTACCAAGCAACAGCGATCTCATGAATAAAACTTTGTTCAAAAGACATGAATTTTATCAAATTAGAAATTAAATTTAAAACATTTGTCCTCATTGGCCCGATTAAATAAAGCGATGTTACCATTCTAAAAACAATAAAAATTTATGACCCAGTGTTAAGCCGAATCAGAGTTTACATAACATATATATATTTAACAGCTCTACAAGCCTTGTAGGCTCATGGCTTGGAGTACCACATTTCTCCACTGCATTCTGTCCGTGGCTTTTTCTTCCCATCTTCTGATGCCCAACTGTTCAATGTCTTTTAGAACCGCCGCGTGCCACTTTTCTTTTGGACGCCCTCTCCTTTTCTTCGACACTACACCTCCTTTAAACACTGTCTTTACCACTTTGTCCTCGGACATGCGCATTACGTGTCCCAGCCACTTCAGTCTTTGTGCTTTTATCACACCGGTTATATTCGCGTCACCGAACAGTTCCATTACTTCCGCATTCGATCTACGCAGCATTAAGTTACCCTCTTGTTTGCCACCATATATTGTCCTTAAAATTTTCCTCTCCCAGATCTCTAGACTTGTTTGGTTTGTTTTATTTAACACCCATAGTTCACAACCGTACAAAACTGTTGGTCGTATAATTGTTTTATAAGTTTTAATTTTCGCTGCCCTGGACACTGATTTGGACTTGAGAAAATTGTACAAACCCCCAACGCATTTACTGCCTTTCAGTATTCTAGTCTTGATTTCCGTATGTTCTTCATTTTCGCCAGACAAAGATACTCCCAAATAAATGAAGCTGTTCACCTCCTCAAACCTGTATAATTTATCGTCTTCAACCTTTATCTTTAGCTCCTCTGTTCTTGATTCCTTTCCTGCTCTCACTCGCATAAATTTTGTTTTTTCTTCATTTATTTTTAACCCGATTATCTTTGCTTCTCTCTCTAGTTTCTTAAAAACGATCCGGGTTTCTGTCTTACTCCTTGTTACGATTGCTATGTCGTCCGCATACGCCAATAGTTGGTGTTTCTGACGATTAATTGTTCCTGTTCTGTACAGTCCACTTCTTCTTATTATACCTTCTAAGACTAGATTAAAGAGTATGGGAGATATCGGATCACCTTGTCTTAATCCTCTTTCCACCTTGAAGCCTTCCGATACTCGTCCTTCTACTATCACTTTGCAGCTTGTATCATACTGTGTCATTCTTATCAGGTTAATTAGTTTTGCGGGTATTTCCAGTTCTTCTAATATTTGCAGCATTTTTCTCTTGTTTATTGTATCGTACGCTTGTTTGAAATCTATGAACAACATGTCTAGCTCCAGTTTATGTTCATAACTGTTGGCTATCAGGTGTTTCAGTATATATACCTGGTCTGTTGTTGATTTATTACCTCGGAAACCTGCCTGATATTCTCCCAAAGTATCCTCAACAATCTTACCTAGCCTATTTCTCAAACAGATCGAAAATATTTTATACGCTACATCAAGTAATGCAATTCCTCGATAGTTCTCACATTTTGCTTTATCCCCTTTTTTATGTATCGGGTAAATTACTGACTCCCTCCATCTACCTGGCATTTGTTCTTGCTCCCACACTTCTTTAACTAAGTCACATACTCGTGCTTGCAATTGCTCTCCGCCATTCTTGTATATTTCTGATGTGAGTCCATTTTCCCCCGGGCTTTTATTATTCTTTAGTTCTCTTATAATTTTTATTATCTCTTCTATTTCGGGCGTTTTTGTCAGCTCTTCATATCTTGTGTCTATTCTATGTCCTCTATCTATGGTGTACTCGTTTTCTTCATAAATTTCTCCCTCATTTAATAAAACAGCAAAATATTCCTTCCATCTGTTAGTTTTACTTTCTCCAGTTACAAGTTGCCCTTCTTTATCTTTACAATAAATAGCTTTACTTTGCCAACCGTCCTTTTGTTTTTTAACGTCCTGATAAAAATTTCTTATCGATTTATTTCTATAGTTTTCCTCTGCTTTTATTAACATGTCTTCCATTTTCTTTCGTTTTTTATTCCTGCACAACTTTTTGAAAGCTTTCTTCTTCTCTTCATATGATTTTTTACTGTTTTCATCGCTATTTTGTATAAGTTGGTTTCTCGCTTTGTTTTTCGCCTCCATCGCTATCCTGCATTCTTTATCGAACCAGTCTTTACTTTTCGAATTTTTATTCTTCTTAAGGATCTGTTTCGCCACCATTCCAACTGTATTTTCTAGTTCTTTCCATTTATCTTCTATCGTTCCATTGTCGGTTGATTCCCGTAAGTTTCTTTCCAACATATCACTAAAGATTTCGTTTACGTCGTTTTTCTGTAATTTATGTATATCATATCTTTCCATTCTTCCACTGGCATCCTTCTGTGCTCGCGGGATTTCCTGTTTCAGTGTAATTTTGACCATAAAATGGTCACTTTCACAATCCGCTCCTCTATGCGTTCTTACGTTCTTAATAACCTTGGCATATTTAGTTTCTGTTAGGACATGATCTATTTGGTTGCATGTGTTTCCGTCCGGCGATATCCATGTTCCTTTATAAATGTTTTTCCTTTTGAAGCTTGTACTCATTATTTTCATTTTCATTTCTGTGGCAAATTCTATCAGTTTCTTTCCATTCTCGTTGGATTCCTCGTGTTTGCTATGTCCCCCAGTTATATTTTTATAAATTTCTTCCGTTCCTACTTTCGCATTTAAGTCTCCTACTATTATTTTAACATCGTATTTTGGTATTCTGTTCATTATCCTAGCTAGTTCTTCATAGAATTTGTCCTTCTCATCTTCCTCCTTCGCCTCCGTTGGAGCGTGTACGTTTATAATACTTATCTTCCTGTATATACCTCTAATCCTTAATTTACATATTCTATCGGATATTGGTTCAAAGTCTATTACCATATTCTTCTTTTCTTTCCTCACCATAAAACCTGTTCCCATATACCTTGTTTCAAACCCGCTGTTAAAAATTATATAATCATTAACTTCTGATATATTATTCCCTTGTTGTTTCGTCTCTTGTATTGCCGCTATGTCAATATTATAATCCTTAAATATTAGACTTAAATTCTTATATGCCCCTATTGATTTTGTACCCCGTACGTTCCAAGTGCTTAAAATTAGTTCTTTCTGTTTCCCTTTCCCTAACCATGTTCCTCGCCGAGTCCTTCCTGATCTCCTTTCCTGTCCGCAACTCAGTTTTTTGATTCGATTACATTTTCAGCGTCTTGCTCCTCCACCTTTTCTGTCTCCGCATTCCATATTAACATCTTATCATCTACTGTAAGCCTATTAACATAACATAAAATAACATAAATATAAATATATGTAAAGTTGTAAATATATTGTTTCATAGTTTTCATAAGCATCGTAACATAACATAACTTAAAAAAAACATAAAATATAGCTAAATTTCATTTCATAACAGTTACGGTATGTAATCGGTTATGTATGGATGCATGTGTCATTGTTATCATATTTCCTCATTGTTGTTAATTCTCTTAACAAAAAATATAAAGTATCTATCGAATAGAAAATCTGACAATTTATATCATTTTAATAAAATAATTTTTTTAAATCCTACAGATTTCCGTTCAAGCTTAGCCAGCGCATTTTATATAATCTTTTTTTTTCTTTCTCCCTAGCTATTAGTGTACATAATAACTACGATAACAACAGAAATAATATCGTCTTTAACCATCTTGATTTATACATAACAAATATCGAAATAGAACTGAACATATACATAATTAGAACTATAAAACCTACAACCAGTGGTATATGAAAGGTTATGTTACGTAAACTCTGTATCCGGCTTAAGAAGTACAGATTTTTCAATTTGAAGTATTACTATGAGACATTGAGAATAATTTTTCTTATTCGTTTTATTCAAATGATTATTATTGAATATTTTTTTCCGATATATCACATGATTTTTATTTGACTCTTAGATTAAATTCCATAATGAATTTAGAATCTAGATAGTAGGGTTGTATTAAAAATGTTGTCCTAGAAATACATTGAAAGTTGAAACATAATTTATATTCATAATATAACAAACTCAACGGGTTGTCACAAGATATGCCGCCTGTTTTTTCAGTAATCTAATGTACGAGTATACGTTTATTATATTTGTTATATAATGAAATAGACATAAGAAATATTACTTTTTTGCTGCAATATATGTCCTGCACTATTTTATAATAAATAAAATATCACAGTAACATGTTGATAAGTATCTAGTTCTTAATTCCAACCGTAATTAAAACAAGAACATAACAATTCAATCACTACTACTTAGTTCTTCACACTACCAAAAGGTAAAAGATAAAATTCTGATATGAAAACATTTCATTAATTCCAATTCCACAGCAAATAAATCCAGTTCGCTTAACTATTCCAGCGATTAAAATGACAAACGATACCTCGAATTTCCTTAGCATTCATTTCGCATAAAGCTTTCTCATTCGCCGATGTGCACCCCGTCTACCCCGCAGACTGTGGCGGAATCTTGAGCCTTGTTAACACACGAATGCCGTTAATTGAGTTACATTTTTTATTTGTAACGGCGGGCGAGCGGTGCATTAAGACCAGCGCGTTCGCAAATTGAAGAAACTAATCAAACAGTGTTCAGTTTGCGTACGTCATTTTTTCAACTCGGGTGTTTTATTCTTGTTTATTTAAATCTGGTGGATGAGATGCTGAGAGGTATACCAGTTTTGCGTGGTCTGAGCTGAGCAGTTGAACTCAGGAATTTGTAATACTTCGTTCGACAATATTTTCTTAGCAATTAAGTGAATCTAAATTTTAGATTATTCTAATTATATTAGTTGGTAACAAATTCTAATACACGAATAGTTGTAACTGGATGACAGACCTGTATTCAGATAAAATTACGAACGTCAAATGATTTTTTTCCACTACTCTATCAGCAAGAAATTTTCACAAATAAATTAGAAATAAATAATTTTTTCAGTGGTATCTGGTTTGATTCCCACAACCGACAATTTTTTTTTATAAAATTAAATCTACCCCTGTGGCTTCCCCTCCACTAATATTTTTTGGGATCGTGATTTGACGGTTAGTAACCACACTTCACGCAAAAATATATATTCTTTACCGAGATCTACTTCGACAAAGTGCCACACCCAGTAATGGGTAAAAGGCGTGATATGTTTATTTTTATTCTTTCATTACAGTGCAAGCCAATCAGAATATTTCATTTGCACCAAGATGACGATTTTACAGCGATACAATTTTAATAAAATCCCTGAACAATATTCTAGGCAACCGTTGTTGACATTGAAATAGTTATTTGTGTATTAAGAGCGTAAAGTGATTCTTTGTTACTCGAACACGGTAGTGTAAGAGGAACAAAGATACTTTACGCTCGTGATACACACATAATTTTTTCTACGATTGCATCTTAAAATTATTAAAAAACGTACGCGTATTGAAAATAAATTGGTTCTGTTAACTGTCAATATGACAAGTTTCTGTTTTGTTTGTATCCCTGGTAACTATTGAAATAAGCTCGCATTTAATATCTTTTTCGTGCTTGCCATTGGAAATGCGCGCATTTAACATATTTTTCGCGCGTTGCCATTGGATACGCGCAAAAAAGATATTTTTCGATTGTTACACAGAAAACGTCAACTTTACGATGACAAATGAAAGCGTAATTGTCAACTTTACATAGTAATCGTAGAAAAATTTAACTTATTTCACTTAGTAGTTTTAGTTAAAAGTTTTTGTGTTTTCATGAAGAAATGAATCGTTCCGAACGTTTTGACGTAGAACTGAGAGGCGAATTGCAGTTTGGAATTTCAAGATAACTGACCTTGAACCTGGCGTATTTTTATCTCAAGTTCTTATAGTGATTTCGCGTGCATGCGACGAGTTTGATCGACAGCTGATCAAGAGGAAACCTAGTTTCTAGTTTCAAGATATATTTGACATTAAGTGCTTTGAAGATTTATGCACTTTTTTATATCGGAAAAAAATCGTTTCCTTTTAGTGTTAATTGAATTAACAGACATAATTTTAAGTGAATAATTTTAGTATTAAGAAATTAATTTTGCTGCTTTTGCTATGAGTCATTATTGTGATGCAAGAATGTTATAATTATACGATCAATATCAAGTTTGCGTTGAAATAAATATCGAGGAATTTCTATTAGGAATAAAAAAGAAATAAGATTAATTCAACTCTGTGATAATCAATTATCTTCTGTAAGCAATTATCACGTAATAACAATAAAAACTATTCCAAAATGAGCAAAGTGCGTTTAAACATGTGTTATAAAGTTAATATCGCAATTTCATCTACTATTAAATGTGATAGTCCCGTTACCAATCCGATTATGAACAAAACTGAATTAAAACATCCTAGTAATGACAGTTAATAATATCAAAATTACTTGCGTTTACTCCCAGCAATCCTAGTGCACTTCCTTATACAGCCGGACAGCCGCATTTCTTAACACTTAAGGCAAATCCACAACACAACGTGAACACACACTGAATCGAACATGCAAATGTTTGAATTTGATTATTTATTATACTGATTATATGGGATAGGTGGCTCAATGGTATCGAGTCGGCCTGTGGATCTTGAGAACCCTGGTTCGATTCCCACAGGCGACAAACAATTTTCACCAATTTAAATCTACCCCTGTGGCTCCCTCTCCACTAACATCTTTGAGGGCCGTGATTTGACGGCTGGTAACCACACTTCACCCGAAGAAATATATCACTTACCGAGATCTGCTTACGGCAGAGTGCCACACTCAGTAATGGGTAAACGGCGTGATGATATATTTATATTTATTTATTTATTTCTTATTGTTGAGTGATCAAAATTGTTCATATTTCTAAATTTTTGAATAAATAAATAAATATATCATCACGACTTTTACCCAATTCTGGGTGTGGCATTTTGCCGAAGCAGATCGCGGTAGGTGATATATTTCTTCGCGTGAAGTGCAGTTACCAGCCTTCAAATCACGACCCTCAAAGATATTAGTGTAGGGGGGGCCACAGGTGTAGAATGAATCGAACCAAGGTTCTCAAGATTCACAGGCCGACTCAATACCACTGAGCCACCTACCCCATTTTTGTATGTTTTATTATCCCGAAATATCAATATTTTTAAATTCGTGCGAGATAGCTATCTGAAAATAAGATAATTACCAAGATATTCCAGACTGGGTTTAGATATTTTGTAGTTCTTGTAAAATACTTGCAGAGAATATCGTTTATTTTCACCACAAGAAAAATATGAATTTGTACGCTCCTTATAAATATCTATACTACGACTCTCCCACCAATAACATCTTTAGGGGGCGTGATTTGACGGCTTGTGACTGCACTTCACGGCCAAAAATATATCACTTATAGAAATCTGCTACGACACAGTGACAGATTATATAGGCATGATGATATACTTATATTTTATTTTTATTTAAAAATAATTTTTAATGATTAGATACATACGTTAACTGTCAGTAATAAGTAAAAAAAATATTTAAAAGAAAATAACCGACATTTAGACAATTTTGACAGATAAGACGTCAAACATTTGCTCATCATTTTTTTTTTAGTTCCATTGGAACTTCTATTTTTGAGATATTTTTCAAACCTCATATCTGCCATTATAAAGCATGAAAAAATATTATTTATTGATATAGATGCAGAATTGATTCTATGATCTTTCAATTTTATTTGAATCTTTTTTTCTAAAATAATTAGGGAAGCTGGAAAATACGAAAGTATTATTTTACAGGTCACGGTCATCATCCTGTATAAAGTTGTGTATACATCTGTGCACGAATTCAACAACACAAGCATTCGTTCGTGCTCTTCATTTCTTATTCGCATATGTTTAGGTGTGTATGCAGCTTTAGCGTCGCACTGCACGAGTGTTTTTTTAACATATGTATGTACGACTTTATTCTAGCTACATGTACCAATTGTTTCCATCCGTCGATGTACATAAAAATTGCAATGATTAATGTCATTTGGAAAGACAAGTATTCTATCATCAAATGTGTTTGTTGCACAAGACATAATTATGTTACATTTTTTATTTCGAGAATTTGCATTTTCTATGTACTTACATATTTCCAGAGGTACGTTTCAAAATTTTGATCGTTCCAAAATATCACAGTTTCTGGTTTGAGTTCATTCTGGAGTCAACTATTTCTACTCATTCTAAACGGTGGGTAAAACATACTTGACCTGCGTAGTAGCAACCGATGTATCAAAATATTCTTGGTTATTTTAAGTTGATATTGAAATTTATGAACACTTCAAGTAATTATAAATATTTTTTATTTAAGTCATTACCTCTTGTAACAAAATTAGCTAATGCTCATAGTTATAAATGTAGCTATCCTTACGTCGCTTCAACAATAGAAGAATTCTGTTCTTGGAATTACGCAAAAAGATGTTGTTCTGAGGTAAACAGAAATGTTTTATTAAAAAAAAAACTAATTACTAACAATAAATACATCAAAAAAATGTTACAAGATCATAAAATCGCAGATGAAGAAGAATGGTCTATTAAATTTATTATTATGTCTGGCCGTGCACATGTATTTACTCCTTTAGCAAATTATGAAATATTTCAAAATAAAAGTGAATCAGGGAAAACACTTCCAAATCAAATAACTGATTCCGAAATTGAATACATTCCAATTACGAATTTAATGGAAAATTCACAATTTAACAAAATGGAAAATGAAGATTACTGCTTTATAGATGTTGAGAGTTTAACAGAAGTTGCTCCAGGTATTTCATATCTAATTAATCAAGAAAATTAATTATTGGTATGATAATTGTTTTTAGAAAAATGTGTTTATAATGAAATATACTTACAGGCGCAATAGCCGAGCGTATTAATGCATATCTCTTAACATACTGTGACATCATCCGAACCTAGGTTCGTCAGTTCGAATCCGCGTGCCGACAATGTGTCATTTGACGTTAAAATATTTTTTTTAAATACATCTATATGTATTTATCACACACGGGCGCTATAAGCTAGTCACTTGTACGCTTGAAAAATAATATAGCATTTGACTATAAGAACCGGCAATTTGGCAGTGTAAAAAACTGCGGCTCGGTGTGTCCAGTCGGCGCAAATCCTCAATGGATTGTAGCTTCAGTAATGACCATTTTGTTCATAGGTTAGAAATCGAATTAAATGTAACGTACCAAAACTTCGAATTTACTCAGTAACTCTACTTGGAGTTATTTTTACTCTGAAATTAGGTTTTGGGACGTACCCCAGAAATCAACAACGTATTTCGTTTGTTGGTGACGTTAGCAGAATTTCAATGTCTTCCCATTTGATAAGGCCTATGTAATTTGAACTGTAATTGTTAATCCGCCACTCAAAGTTGGATGAAAGTTGAGAAATAATTAATCATTTGATATAGATGTCGTTTTTGTTGTCATTTGTTTCTGTCATACTGTGAAACTGCCTTTAAACTGAAGAGTGTACTTGTACTCTTATGCTATGTAAACGAACTCGTTGTGTTGTGTATTTATTTATGACTTTTTTTGCCGCATAATGGCATGTTGATATCTACATCGCGAACCATTAAGCCACTGACGTGATCGCCATTCAGAAATCTTGTACGCCTTTTAGATAAAATTCCATAATGAAAACACCGAGGAAAGTCAAAGAAAATGCGCGAGCAAGATATGTATCGATTATGCAAATCATTAGTTTTATAATGTTATAATAAAGTGTTTTCTTATCCTACGGCCAAAGAACTTTTGTAATTTATATATTTTAATGGCTATATATCTTACAAGTAAGATGTAATAAATAAAAAACGCTGAATATCATCAACAGTCTAGTTGCAAATTGACATTTTTAACATCGTTACAAGCTTGTAAATTATTTACATAAATTTTAACATCAGATGTGGTGAGAAGTATACATCATAACATTCATTTTTTATTTTTTACTGAAACAAAACAAGAACTCAAATTACCTTCTTTAGGAAGAAGAATATTCTACATTAATTTTACATGTCTTGAAAATAAGAATTCTTACGTTCAAAAGCGTAGCAGCATTTAAGTAGACACGAATAAATAAATGATTAAAACTAAAAGTGTCAAAAGTAGTGTACTATGCGATAAATGATTTTGTTTTACATATGGACAAAGGAAACACTTGAATATTTTGTGTAAATGATGAATTTTGCTTAAAAACTGAGAGTTAGTGGTTTCAAACATCGCTTTCTTCAAGTTATAAACAAAAAATATACCTATATTTATAATTCAAATACAATTAAGATTATTTTTCTGCATAGTAATAGCTATTAACATACTTAGGAATGTTATGAGTATCATTACAGCCGCAGATGTCAGTTTGAAATCCGAGCTCGTAGAGCGAGGATTTTAAGATATCTATGGCTTGTTATGACTCAACATCCGTGGTTTGTTCAATAGTTTATCGGTTTCAGAATATAAACACGTTAACGTCATTAATAAATATTATTTTTTGAAATTCTTTTATGAATAACGTCATTGTTATCATTTTAGAAGGTGATCAAGTAAGTCTGTGGTCTGTATGTTTTTATTTAACGCCATGGTTACAGTTGTTTTATATCATATTTATAAATAAATTTTTTATTTAAACCGCATAACGTGGTCATCTCTAATTTGAAGTACTATACAATTAATATATATTATGATAAGCAGGAGAAGTAATCTTTGTATTATTGTTGTTTTGAGTTCCGTTTGTATTAATAGTGTGATATTATCATTGTGTTTTATTTTCATTTTCTAGACTGTTTTGACACGTCAGTATGGTAATGTTACCGTACAGAATACAGTTATTACTTATTTACCATCCTACTTTTGTGCATGTAAACATAGGTTTAATATCCCGAAACCGATAAATAAAATAAATATCGTTTTTGTATTTTAAAGGCATTCTAATGATATTGATTCATTAATACCCAATATTACAGTGACAGTTTGAATTTAAACTCTAACAGCCCAATTTTCAAAAAAAGCTTTAGCTAATCCTGAATTTTATGTTAACTAATCTTATCCTAGACCGATTTTTAAAAAATAACAAGATTATATTGGATTTTATTTCAACTTTTTTGATTAATCCAATATGCAAGATTTGCTAAAACTCTTGAGAATTAGGCTATAAAATAATAATCATTATGAGGATATTTTCATAAGATTGATTTGAAGCCATCATTGTAATTTTCGTCCTAAGTGTATTAATGTTTCTTGGACGCTTCTGATAATTAACTTATTTTAAATGACCCTGAAAGGGTTGTGAGGTCTGGAGCCCTGGGTGGCCCTTAGATAGAACCTTAACTTTATTAGTTTTTTTTTTTAATTAAAAAGGTTTGTTCCAAATGCAATAACTATGAACAGCTGATTAAGAGTGAGTAACTAGCAGTTGCCTAATTATATTTTTCGCTGTCAAACGTTTGTAAAGACATAGAATCAGGAAATAAAATAAGAACATTTAAATGAATCGATACTTGAAGTGGGAAAATGTAGAGAAAAATACAGATATTGCAACGAAGGGAAGAACAATGAATAATGTGAAATTTTAGAACATGAACTCCAGAGTGTCAAGAGTTAGAAGAGGAAAGAAGTACATTAAACAACTTATTATAGGATTCAGAAGATGGAATAGGTTGGACGAGAGTAACAGAAAAAATAAATGCAAATAAATATTATCACACTGCGGCTCGGGAAATCTGTACTGTAATTGGGATTTTGTAACATGAATAATTTATATTAAGTTAATAATTTTATATCTATTTAAAGCCACATCGTAATAATAAACATGATTAGACCTACTACTAAATGATTTTTGAGGAAAATGGTTCAAATAAAATTGGTAGAATATTAGTACTATGCATCTGTTATTTGCAGCACTTATCTCAAACATAATTTAGAAATATTTGACATCTGAAAAGTAAAGTTTGTAATCTTTAATCTGGAGTTTATACTAGCGGTCCAAATGTATATATTGATTACAAATTCACAGAGTAAATCTCTCTGTATTGTTTATTAAAACTTTATATTCATTTCTTTGGATAAAACTATAGTAATTAGAGAACAAAATGATGAATTAATAATATAAAACTGATCGTAACTTATTATAATGCAAGGGTATTTGTCAACAATAAATTCTGGGCCGCTTTTAAATTAATAATAAATTAGAGCAGTTCCCTGCCGGAGTTCAGTCCAACATGAAGCTGCCGAGTATGATGCATTTTCTTGATGTAGGCCGAATCGTTGTATATTCATTAAATTTTTTATCGAGCTAGTTATATGTAAAACACGTTTACGAGTTAATAATGTATAAAACATGTTGACAAGCAGTTCCGTCCCACTGTTTGCTGACCACTGCTCAAAGATCATTAATCATTTCGGGGAGATCAACAGTATTAGCGTGTTAATCCAAGACCCAAACAGTTATGGACAAAGCACAGTCAAGCAGCAAGTCTCATTTAGTCGTTTCCCAACTTGATCATGAATCATATTTGCTAGCTTTTTGGACAATACAGAAAGACACAGTTTTGCCAGAAACTCGTAGAATTTTCTCTTCTCCTGATCGCAACAGTTTTCATATTCTTATTTCGATTACAAATTACTGAATTCAAAACTAAAGAGAAAAATGTGCAAATAAAGTATAATTACATAGCGGAATAGGTTTTTTTTATTTAGTCATTCCGTTTCTAATTCAAATAGATTGACAAATTAGGTCCAATTTCATGCTAATTAACTCTGTGTTAACCTGGATTAAAACTAACCTGTTTCATGAATGTGGAGAAGGAGTTAAAAATGTTTCTGTAAAAACATGATTACATCATTTATAAATTATAATATTAAACTGGCGAATTAATAAACAAGATTAAATTTGGAGTTAACTAATTCAGTTTTTATTTCGAATTGAAATTATTGACATTAGAGCGATTTACAAAATAGAATAAGGTTGTTCATTATTTTGGAGTTCTTGTTAGTGCTGTTATATTAGGTTGTATTTTGTCCGCCTTAACACTTGTTGCCATAATTATTACTTATTTTTATAAATTACAAACGGAGTTAATATTATGCCTATGGCACACTGGTCGAAGAGCGTCGTAAAGCGAGCTCTTTGATGAAACATCAGAACGCACCCGTCATTGACGAAAAATAAAAGCTTCTAAAGTTGAGAAAACAAAAACTAAATTTCAAAAATATGCTAACGTGAAATGAGACACAAAAGATACGAGTGAAATGAGATACGTTCGTTTCATCGATGAGCTCTTTGATGGAAATAGAGGAGCCTCTATTTTTCGTCGATGACGGGTGCGTTCTGTTGTTTAATTGAAGATCTCCTCGATGCTCTTCGACCAGTGTGCCATAGACATTAGAACTAAAAATGGTATCTGCAACTAATTTGTTTAAGAAGCTACGCCGAAGGAATTAAATTATTAGATGTGTAGGTAAATAGATTCGGGGCAACGCATTGGACTTTGATAATGAGAACTCGAGTTCGATTCATACTATTGATCACATGCCATGATTTGACGACTGATAATCGCACTTCACGTTCAGAAATATGTTAATTATATCTGTTGTGATAGAATGTTATACTCAAACATTAGTAAAATGGTATGTTTTAATATAATAATGTATTTATCTACTGTTATATCAAATGTCATTATGCAATAAATTTATTTTTACATTGAAATTAATCTTTGTCACTCAATTTCAAATCTACGAGAACTGTGAATCGTACTTTATAATAAAAACATATACGCAGAATTTTGATCTGCTATTGCAGTGCTGCCACATTAAAAACTCCAGATTGGGTAAGATATATAAATATTTATTTATATTATATGTTTCCTATTGTCGGGATAAAACTTTTACAATATTTACAAACTAAGATAAATATTACTCATTTATGGTATCTATCGGTTTGGAAAGCCTGAAATTGATAAACTGACTTGAAATCCTTAAAAATCTTCGAATTGGTTTATAATGTTTAAAGTAAAGTAGTTATTTGTGTATTAAGTTAAGAGCATAAAGTGATTCTTTGTTATTCAAACACGACAATAGCAGCGCGAGCCGAAAGCTAGAGCTGAAATAATGTAAGAGGAACAAAGACACTTTACGCTCGTGATACACAATTTTTTCTACGATTGAATATTAAATTATTAAAAAATGTATACGTAATGAAGATAAATTCGTTCTGTCAACTGTCAATATGACAAGTTTCTGTTTTGTTTGAATCTTTGAAAAATAATTGTTTATTTTAGTTGGAGGTAGATATAGTTCAATGGTATCGAATCGGACTGTAGATTTGAGAACCCGGAGTCGATTCCCACAGCCCACAAACAATTTTCACTATATTCAAATTATTCCTGTAGTGTTCCCGCGTCAGTAACATTTTTGAGGGCGATCATTTGGCGGCTGGTAGCCGCATTTTACTCGAAAAATATATCAATACAACAAATACAAATTAATTTATTATGGTAATTTACCGAAAGGAGTATTTTATTCAAATTATGACATATTCACCGTTTTCAAAGTAAGAAAAAGTTTTTTGTAAACAGTTCTATTCCTTGTTTATCTAATGTCAAACTGGCAAAAGTGCCAATTTTTATATGGGGTTTTTATATATTAATTCAATCAACGAAGTTTAGGTTATAAAAAAATAGCGTATTACAATGTCAATGTCCGAAACGGGAATGGCGGAAATGTGTTGATATCAAAGAGCTCAGTGCGGCTCTCATTGCAAGAGAACAACAACTGAGCCTGTGAAATAAATATTATATTAAGTAATGCTTGTATTTTTTGTCCGCGGAATGTTTACAACCTGTTTGTCGTAGTGAATCAGGCCCGGTTGAAAAGAGAATTATGAAATCGTTATTTATATGTGGCTCCGGGTTTAATGAATTTTATAACTGCGCTGTTGAAAATTCGGGGCCCGGTGCTGCGGTGTTAGGTAGCGTAGCGCCGTCGCGCGGACGTGATAAATGTGGAAGAATTTTTATATATCTATGAGAAAAAATTTCTCTCACTTTAAAGGTTGATGCCTTCTAATTCTTAAACAAATACATATCGTCATATAAGATGTTCCAATTGTAAATTTTATCTGTCATTTTTCGAAATACATCAGTTTTTATCCTTTATCTCGAAGACTGTACGATAAAATTCAATAAATATAAATATATCATGACGCCTTTTACCCATTACTGAGTGTGGCACTCTGCCTAAGCAGATCTCGGTAAGTAATATATTTCTTCACTTGAAGTGCGGTTACCAGCCGCCAAATCACGGCCCTCAAAGATATTAGTGGGAGGGGAGCCACAGGGGTAGATTTAAATGAGAAAACAATAAAATTCAGTAGTTCTTAAATCATTAAGGGCTAGTTGTACGAACCCTGGATACAGTACTGTTAGTAACTAACAACTAGTTAGTAAAAAATCTGTCGCATACGATGACAGGTACAATTCATATGTATTTTTAACAGTGTTAGCTTAACAAAAGGATACGTAACTGAATATTGTACAACTGACCCTAAGAAGTACAACTAAATAATTAATTTTTTATTTATTCCTTAATTCTGTAATTATTTGTTTATTTCCTTGACATTATATTACAATGGAAATGTAAGAGAACATCTTCATTGAACATTGTGCAAAATAATATTATTTCAATGACATGTTAAATGTGATCATCATTGTTTAATACCAAATTTCTCGCAAACTACAATGATAAAAATTTATAATTATTCTATCCTTGATAATTACTAATTATTTGGGTGGCGAGTAGCCTTTGGCTGAACCGTGTCCTTGATTATTCTAGCCAATAAAGGAATGTTGGCAGGTCTAGTGAAATTTCATTAGATCTAGTAATTTTATAGCCAATCTAGTGATTCAGTGAAAATTTTTATGAAAACCCTTTTATATCTAGTGATTTTTATAGCATGATTCTTTTTCTAAAAATAAACAGAATGCATTACATTTTCTTTTCTTTTTTTCTCAATATTTTTGAAAATTTTACGAATATCAAAGATTTAAAATCTAAACGCACTTATTAATTTTAATAAAAAGAGTTTGAGACATCCTCTATTAAGTAGTAGATATTTTTAGGACGTGTCATAAACGAAACTCGGTGTCGGTACTTTACTTTTCCGATCAGACGATTATCGACCATTTTTTGTAACATCGATATCAAATAGTCAAAAAGGATACGAAAGTTGTTTCTATTTGGCACTCTTAAAATTTGTTCCAAATTCACTTATTTTGTCTCATAGTAGTGCTTATCTAGAAATAAATTTTAGTGCTATAAACCTAAATAAAACTATTTACGAAATCAGTTATGCACTAATGGATTATAATCGTCTTTTTACGGCAAAAATATAATTAATTGTTACAAATAAATAAATATATCATCACGCCTTTTACCCATTACTTGGTGTGGCAGTCTGCCTAAGCAGATCTCGGTAAGTGATATATTTCTTCGCGTGAAGTACGGTTACCAGCCTTCAAATCACGGCCCTCAAAGATGTAAGTGGAGAAGGAGTCATAGGGGTAGATTTAAATTGTTGAAAATTGTTTGTCGGCTGTGGGGATCGAACCAGGGTTCTCAAGATCCATAGTCCAACTCGATACCACTGAGCCACCTACCCCATAATTGTTACAATTTATCGATATCACCTGATTTTGGTTCTAAACAATAATAAAATATATTAGTATAATTATCAGAATTATTTGATAATATTTAGTAAATAAATGAGTTAAATTTAATTTAATTATTACTGCTCGTCTCATTTCTTGATAGAAAAAAATAAAAATATTGTAGTTGAAATAAATAAACGATTATTTAAGTTTACTTTTAAAACATGGTAAATTATTTAAATCTAATGAAATCTAGTAACTTTTTGACGTAAAATGAAGTGATTTCTTTTTGGACCTGACAATATTACAATAAATTGAAATGAAATTTTAAAAAAATGTTAAATTCTGTCATTGCTAAATTCTGTCATTGCTATTCTAGATGTGAATACATACCGTTAGTTATCTCAAATGTATACATACATAAATTTTAAGACTTTTAAAAGCAAGTGTGAAATAACTACATGCCAAATAAAATTTAAAACTATCACATACAAACATGGAATAAACTGTAAAAATTATCTGAAGATGGAAATTGCCTGTAAGATGATTATTATCGTTAGTGTTTTCAATGGCGTATCAAAATAAACGTATTGAGTTAGAGATTAAGAAATTTGAGTATATGTTTCAGTTTCAAGAGATCTTACTTGTAGCCAAAATATTTTTTGTCTTTGTCCCACTCTTCACTAAAGTAAATGATGTCGTGAAATTAAAAAAAAACTATTGTTGAGTTAATATCTTCTTGGTAAACTGTCAGGGCTCGAAATGGTAAATTTCTTGAACCGGAACGCCACTCAAAATTATTGTGCTACTAAAAAAAGATCCAATACTTACAAAAAAAATCATTTCAATCAAACAATGAAATAAATAGAAATTATGGTATACCTACAGTATAATTTTTATAATTTCACGATCCGTGCAATCTTTATCACAATTTTACGAGACGGAATATCGTTTCGGATTTCTTCGGTAAATTATAGAAGTTAAGAAATAGTTAAAAGTGTGTCCGATACGGTGCTGGAGACTATTTCTGTGTGTTTTTCTCAGCGCCGTTTTCGTGAGCACAACGTTTACTAGTGATTAATGTAACGATAAGTAAATTGTTTTATTGCCCGAGGAATTTTTTGTTATGAATTTAAAGTACTTTTTTGTAAAAGAATATCATCGGATTAGTTTTTGTGTTCGCTCATACAGTATAATAAATTCGTTAGTACATTGCTAAGTCACTACACGGTGCTGACTTTGCATTCAAGGGGGATTTAAACCCGAACTTAATTCGCGAATAAAAATTCACGAGATATTTGTTATTATGTATCTTGTTAGCACCTGCTGGTGATGGTAAGTCTTCAGATGTAGAAGACAGCTGTTCTGTTATCACCTGAACGTAATTGCATTGTCAGAATTGTCGGCAAAATAATACGACGACTTGTTTTTGTAGGTTTCATTGAATTTTATTTACATACAAAATATTGAACAGTTGCGAAATTCTATCCAAATAAAAATAAATAAATATATCAACACGCCTTTTACTCTATACTGGGTGTGGCACTCTGCCGTAGCAGATCTCGGTAAGTGATATAGTTCTTCGCGGGAAGTTTTAATATGATGAAAATTGTTTGTCGGCTATGGGAATCGAAGCCGGGATCTTAAAACCACAAGGCAGACTTGATACCACTAGGCCACCTACCACATTTATTGTAACTAATAAAATCTTCCTGCGTTTCAAAAAAAATGTAGATAAGTAGTTACATAAGTATTTAAAGTAACATTTCTTTCAATTTAATATTCGTAGACACAATGAAGGATTAAGTTTCGAAAACTTATGCTTCATATAAAGAGGTACATCTGCTAATTCTGCACCAAATTTGTAACCTTTTTGATAAGGGAGCTACATACGCAATTTAATAATGTATTGAAGGCCGGAGGATAATTCTTATTACAAATGTAACGATGTATAATTCATATTTATCTTTCTTTTATACAATATCTATGTGTGATATTTACAAATTTAAAATAATACGATGTCACTGCAGACGTTTCTTGTATCAAGTCTTTCAGTTTATGAAAGAGTCATGGGATCCAGGCTGCCTATTATACATAACAAAATATCTGATGTGGACACCACATGACTTCCTTGTACACGTATTAAACTATAGATATTTTTTTAATTGCACATATTTGACATAAAATCTTTTATTTTTTGTTCTAATCCATAGCAAACTTAATTTTTTAAAAAATCAAAAAATATATAATATTTAAATTTAGATATCTCGTTTATGCAAAAAGCTAATTTAAACATTCTTAATGTTCTAGACGCAGAATTTAATTCTCTTAAATTTTTATTTGCAGCATTTATTTCTAAAATTAAAAGAATACCATTTTTTTCAAGGAAAACTGTTAGCAGCTTCATGTAATGTGTCACTTCCGGTTAGTCTATTTTAACCAAAATCTATTATGTTATTTCCATTGATATAGTAGTCTTATATATCAAATTTGGAAAGTTTTAAATTATATTTGAATATAGTTTTTCATGAAAATCTATTATAGGCTTCAAGTAAAGTACCACTTCCGGTAGTTGTATAATGACCAAAAAGGGAGGTGCACAACTAGATGTTACAACAGTCCTAAATATAAAGTTTCAATTTTCTACGGCTTACCGTTTTTGAGTTATGCGAGATACGTACGTACGTACAGAGGGCATTACGAAATTAGTCAAAATGGATTCAGGGAGGGCCCAAACACCTATTTCCGTTGAAATCTGAGAACCGAAAATTTTCGCGATTACAATACTTCCTTTACTTCGTACAAGGAAGTAAAAAGAGACAAAGGTTGGAATAAAATAAGATTTGAATTACAGGGGACCGTGGCTTAGTTGGTTTAAAGGTATGTCGGAGTTTATAGGTATCACAATTTTTTTCTTTATAATTTAATTTAATTATTTAATAAATTTTGTAAAATCTAAAACCATTCCTAGCTGAACATTTGAAATTTACAAAAAGTTTGCACTAACCGCAGTCCGAATTATATACGTGTCACAATTTAGTAAATTTCTGCTTCATTTTTAAATACACTGAAGTGAATTCAGCACTCTTCTCTAACTGAAGAAGCTTCTCAAAACATAGTGTAATAAAGAAAAACATATTAAATGATATATGAGAATGCAAAATGTTTTCTGTATAGAGGTATTCGATTAAAAGAGTTGTCCGTTATGAGATTTCACAGTTTTACTAATTTAAGTAATATCAGTTTTGAGATCAAACAAGATAAGAATAAGACTTCTACATATGGATGTACCACTTTCTATTAATATGCGGCATACACAGCATGTATTTAATTTTTATACATTGTGTTAACAATTAATATCTTTTCATACAATTTGCGTTGGCGGTAACTGCAACTAATCAATTATGAAAAGCAAAAGCATTTCAGTATCCTTATAAAGTCTTCATATACCGCTTTCGCTGATCAACCACAACTTTCCGTTTCGTTTGCGACTTACTCTTCTACCGACGCGGTCCATCTCTTTCTGACTGCCTCTACCTGTGTATGACCAACAAAGACAGATACAAAGACATTCTAGCAGCGGGTTGCGTGTTCGGCCAGCATCGCTCACAGCCCTTTTTGCAATGTAAGCCTTGGAAGTTCTGGTTGTTGGTTGAAGATGCATTATAATATTCAGCGATCGTCATAACGCAATGCTAACAAGCTGGTCGGTAATGCGATGAGGCGCCCAACGAGGAGAATCACCATTTATAGCTTTAGGACAAGACAGACTTGGTAATAATCGGATGAGTTATTCGCAGTTTTAATTGGAAAGACAATAGAATTTCAGATTATATTAATTTTTAAAACTGTGCGCCATTCTCTTGACCAATATCTCTGATACACGTAATAATCTCTTGTTGCAAATATACTACATTCAGGAATACGGAAAATAACGTTATAAGAAAATATGTATCACATATCAATTTTAGACAATAATAATCCTAAAATAATTTTAAAATATAACATATTTATAAGTAAAAAATTAAAAATGGATCTACTCAAATCGGTCGCCAAATATCTGATATAAGTAAATGAATATCTCGACAACTTCACATTGTCAAAGTCTATGGCGCATGCTATCGTTCTTTGTTGCTATTACCATCTCAATCTGATGAAAATGAACTCTCTCACCGTTCGTCTACATACATCGGATTTTTTAATAACTTTTTTACAATTCTAAGCACCTTTCAGTGAAATTAAAAGAAAAATGGATCTAATATATTTGTATGTAGATAAACATGAAAAAAAAAATAATAAAAAAATGTGATAAGTCCTATTTTATTTATATATTTTAATTATATTTCTGAGATAATTTGTTGAGCTGTAGAAACGAGAACTCGAGTTCAATTCCCACAACTGACAATTGATTTGTACTTCATTCAAATTACTTCTGTAACTACTCGTTCCTTAATATTTACAGTGGTCGTGATTAGATGACTGTAATCGCACTTCATTTACAAAAATATATCACTTATCTAAATCTGCTATAGCAGAGGACCATATTTGGAAATAAATAATATGGCGAGAAGAAATATATGATCTGTCAAATGATGCAAGAATTACTCACCTCACTGAATTTAGAGAATCTTTAACAAGAAAATAAAGAATAAAATTCAAATAACCTCGATGTAACAAATCAAGGCCTGCTTAGTCTACATGGTAAAACACTTAACCGGGTTGCAATTCCGCTGTCACCAGAATTGTTCTTTCCAAAATTATAACTGTTTTACTCAGTTAGCTTCTTTTTATATATTTTCAATAATTCTCAAGAAAATAATAGCATAATTTGCTGTTATTCACTCGGACGTATTCAGAAATGATTACTTATTTTTGTTATTTTTCTCACCTTCTTATTATAATCAAAATAGCATTTATACTTACATTTATTTTCATGTAATTTATTGTAAAAAATTTGTGTAGATTTATACTATATTTTTGTGCTAGTTTAAGTTATTTGGGATTTATTTAGTGTCAATCTTTTGTATTGGAACATGTCTAGATGGCAAAATAAATATTATTATTATTATAGCATAATTTTTTTATTTTTGCGTGGAATGTTTTATTTTTTAAGGAAGAATCTGTTAGAATATATAAAGAGCTGGTGAATCGAGTCTTACTAAAATTGTGGTGCTTTACTTTAATCGCGTACTTTGTAAATAAACGAAAAGTTTATAATTTATACAATATCCACTTAACAAATGAGATTTATGATGTAAAACATATGCATAATTCACAATAAAACATTTCAGTGACATAATGTAAACAAGAGAAAGTAAACCAATAAATATGCAAGTATTTAGTGAATGTTTGGGTACTGCTGCTAAATTAATTAAGGCGTTTATCAGGGACAATTGTAATTATTAGTTTGTGATAATGTCAAATGAATGCGCAGATCTATATTACCTGTACTGGAACTGATAATTACAGAGCCTTCAAGTAATACAATCTGTATATAAGTAGCCACGTAATTATAAGAGGAATTAATCAGAACTGTCAACACTTGTGATTTAAAACTTTCCGCTTGTGTCATTGCAAGCTCACCTTTAGCGAACGATTATCGCAGAAAAAAAACGGGATATTATTCCTGGTTTTATCGAAATGATTATAGTATAAATCAAACATTTTTTAATAACTGTGTTATAAATCATGTATTTATAAGAATTATTTTATAAAAAATGTAAGCTGACATTTTAAATATAAGTTTCAGGGCGTATTTGTTCTTACACATATAAAAAACTTGAAAAAAGTTTTTTTTGTAATTATTCTCTGTATTGCTTAAATCACAAGTGGTAGGGGTAATTAATAGTTTCTTGACGTGTAATTAATTATTTTCGTTTATAAGCTTTTAATATTAACTCGAAAAAAGTATATATTTATTTTTATATTTAATTGCTTCGGATTCATTTACTTATATTTAATCCAAAACCAATTTATTGGAATACTTTGGTAATGCGATTAAACGATATTTATTTTAAGTTTTTGACATGTTTATCCTTCATTTTAAGGTCATTATTTTTAATTAAAATAATAACATCATTAACTTGAGTCGCAAACGTATATTATGCTTGAAATTATTATATTTTTATTTTCTTTTTCAGGTATGCACAACTTTTCCCTGAATGTCCAAAATTCATATCGCAAAGTAATGTAAGTTTTTAAAATATGTTTTCTTATATTTGTTTCGTGAAATGGTTCTAATTTTATTTAGTTATTTAAATAAAAGTATATTTCGGTAGGAAGTACTATTTTTGTAAGTAAATATTTAACAATTGGTGAAATCAAATTGGATTACAAATAGGAAACAAAGAATACCGCTGGTCGTATGCTATTAACCAACTAAGCTACGGTAGTCATGTAATTCAAAACTAAGTCTACCCCAATATTTCTCTCTATTTTGTTAGGTGCCGCGATCAAATCTTTCAGTATATGAAACAGTTATGAAGACATATGAACAATTGCCTTATAAACGTGTGTTCGTGAATTCAAATCTGGTTGATTTCAATTTAAATTACAAATACGACTGTATTTCACCAATTGCAATTGGGATAAATATCCTGTAGTACAGACTAGCAAAATAAAATCTTGAGATATTGTCTATGATTTATAATTTGTTGATTTTTCAGCCTAATTCAGTATTCCACCAAAATATTTCAATATTGTGCTATTATATTCGCCCATATATAATTATCATTATGGGGTAGGTGACTCAGTGGTATCAAGTCGGCCTGTGGATCTTGAGAACTCTGGTTCGATCTCCACAGCCGACAAACAATGTTCACCAATTTAAATCTACCCCTCCACTAATATCTTTGGGGGCCGTGATTTGACGGCCGGTAACTGCACTTCACGCGAATAAATATATCACTTACCGAGATCTGCTATGGTAGAATGCCACACCCAGTAATGGGTAAAAGGCGTGATGATATATTTATTTATTTATGTGATGATGCATCATTACCATATATATATTTGAACGTATTGCTAATAATGAACTTTTAAAGTAACTTTGAACGGTCCGCAACAACCAACATCCTAAGTGCGCTGGTTTCTTGACTCGCTTCTGTTTAACCTTCCCATCTTCCCCGCATCCATCCCACCCATGTCCTGCACTGGGGCCGCAGCTTTGATCTTCCCTCGCGTTTGTCTTTTGTTTCGGTTTGCGCCAGTCGCAGTCGCCAGTGCACAGCACTCGTGATTTATGTAAAATCGAAATTGAGGAATTGTTAAGCTGCCTTGTTTGGTGACCGCCGACGAGAAGGAATTGGTAATTATGTTGGACTCGACTCTGGTCTGGACCCAGACTTCGAGACTTCAAGATACTGAACTGGAAGATTTTTATTTTTTTGTTTTGTGCTTGTTATGTACCAAGACGTTTTCCTCTTTGTAGTATGAAGTATTCGTTGCAAAAAAAATATTTTACAATTTTAAGTTGGTGGATTATACAATGGTTTATAGAGTATCGAGAAAGAGAAATTGAATTTCATAGTTCTTGTTGCATCACAGATAATTAGATTATATTTTAACCCTAAAATATAAATAATACTATGACACTTCGCTTTATTTTATTTATTTAAACCAAGCTTAAAATTTAACTTATAATAGAGTAAGTAACCAGTATATAAATATATCATCACGCTGTAACAGATCCCAATAAGTGATACATTTTTGCGCGTAAAATGCAGTTACCAGCCGTTAAAGTAAGGTCCCAAATAAATGGCAATTAAATGTGATGAAAGACTGCTGCATGAATCTAACTAACTACAAGAGTTATTTTAAAAATCATAACTTTTACTTTTACTTAGGTATGGGAAATTGATCCCAAAAGTAAAAGAAGTATCTATCTTTTTAATTAAAACATTTTGCTTAATATGTAGTTATTTATCAATTAATTGGTATGTAAAAAAAAAATCCAAAATCATAGTTATACACCATGTAATACTGAAAACTATTGATATGTTGAATTTGGTTATGGTATAAGATATGCGTTCATGATTACATATTTCACCAGTTTCTACGTAAAAGACAATCAGAATGATTAGCAGAAACAAAATCTTGAATGGTAACCCAAATGTATTCAAAAACTCCCATTTAATTGACCCCTTAACTCTTATAGTTTAGACATTAGATTTTGGCAGGTGGTTGATCTAAATCTAGACATCATGTATATTATCTACATTCCCAGAATTAAAAGAAACATCTGATGATTGATATACTTAGATATAGACACAACGAAAACATTATTTTGATAATGTCACAATAGAAAGCAAATGGTTTTAGAATAGAACTGGATATTATAAACATACTACACGTGTGAACGTTCAAGTTAATAAGTTCCGGTATTTATCACGTATTGGTGGTTTCTAACTCCAATCTAATAATTGAATACTTTTGGATAAATTTGCTTCGCTTACTTATACGACTCGAACAATTTAATACTTATTTTAGTTTAAGACAAAAAAAGATTTCTTTCGCCTGTTTTTGTCTCATAACTAACCAACTTTTATATTCATATAGTTATTAAAACTACTAGGAATAAATTTAAAAACACAACCATGAAATTACAAGTATGATGAACAAAATTCCACAGATGAAACGACGAAACGAACTCGCGAATACCCATCGGTGTGAGAAATAAATAATCGAATATACCAGAGCATGGTCTCTATCTTTGTCTGGTGGATTCCTTCGTGTGTGGTTGAGTGAGATGGCCGGCTGGAAAGGTCCCGCGGTCACAAGCCTTGGCTGACGAGCCAGAACGACCCGCTGCTCTCAGCCACTTGGCGATATTAGTTTATTTGCATGCGGATTCGCTGCGTCATGTTCTGACTTACCGGTAATGGGATTAGCCGACACTTGCCATTCTGACCCCCGTCAAACTGAACTGATTCGAAAACGTATTACATCAGCTGGTCAGCATCGCTCTGCTGAGGTTCAATTCCAATTTAAATTTAAACTTTTCGTATTTCAAGTATACTTCCTGCCATATGTTGCTACGACATTTTTACATCGTAATTCAACTTGACGCTCTAACCCTCACAAATGTTTGTTTAGAGAAAAAACAATGTGGTTCCCCTTATTTATTTAATAGGCTGTCGAATAATTGATGTATACATCGGAATATTAAAGGAGATAGTAAAGGTTGTAAGGAATACTAAACTTTGGCTGCAACATGAATTTATTAAATATTTACAAAGGTGTCTCAGTGGAATTAAGAACCTGGGTTCCGAATCCCAAAGGCAACAAACAATTTTCACCACGTTAAAACTACTCATGTGGCTCTCTCTCTCTCTACTCACATCTTTAGGGAGACGTGATTTGATGGCTGGTAACCGCACTTCACGCAATGGAATATATTACGTACCGAGATCTGCTACAGTAGGGTGCCAGTAATGGGTAAAAGGCGTGATAATATATTTATTTATTTTTAAATGGTGTATTAAATTAAATGTTTTAATACTTACGTATCCACCATTTTAAATTCTTATATTATTCGTAGTTTACTTAATAAATAAAAAAATATGCAAATGCGACTATTTCTCACTATCATTTGTTTAAATAAGAGATAAATTTAAATTTTATATCTTTACACAGCCTTACCCGCATGCATTCAAGTATTTTATTTACCGCGATATACAAATGAAAGGTTAGCAATATAATATGTAGGTAAAACAGGCTGACGACGGAGAATATTCAGGAATAAATGGCAATTTTCTTTACTATTAATTGTAGACCTATAGTTTAAATTACAAAGTTGGCAGTGAATTCTACTTTTTTATGTGAAAAGGTTTTGGATTTTATTTCTGCTTTCGCCGGAAACAATGTCATCGTATTTTTTTTTTAATGGAATGATATCTACAGAGTGTTTCATAAAGTTTATTATTAATCTAACAAAATTTTTATAGAATAGACAAATTTTATCTACTAAAATCCATACATCAATCATCAGTTGAGTAAAAGACGTGATATTTATTTATTTATTATGTATATTACTAACCTACAGGGTATTTCACAACTTATAGCATTTATTTTAACAACATGTAGTACTTAACATTTTGATTATGAAACAAAGATTTTTTTTAATTCGCAAAATTAATTTATTTACATGAAGTAAATATTTGTAGTTCCACTAGATTGAGAGTTATTTCTCATATATTAATAATTAAATTATAATTATGACATTACTAATAGGCATATATCTCATGTTGTATAATGTATAAATGGACAATTGTAGTGTTTATAACTACAAATGATTAAATTATTCATATATTAAAAATAACTCGCAAACTAGTGAGTACTAAAATATTTACTTTATGTAAAGTGCAATTAATTTTGAGAATTTTGTAAAAGAAAATAAATTTCTGTTTCATAATCAGTACGTTATAACTATTTATGAAACTTAGTAAGGAAATGAAGGTTATTACCTTACGCTTTGAAATTTGCAGAATGAGGCCTAGCCGAGTTATGTAAACACATAATAACCTATTTTCTTACTAGTTTCATACAATATTTTGTCTACTTCCGTTCTAATAAATACGAAAGAGCGTTTTTGAAATTATGAAATTTTGACATATTAATGACAGTTATAAATTCAAAAAAATAAAAGAATAATACATCAGAATTCGTCTACCAAGATATCTGTTGCTATGTTACCTCATTATTTCACTAGTTAAATAATACAGCTCATTACTTAACTCAAATAAGTGAAATAAAACGTCTATTTCCTAACGGAAGTAGAAAAAGTATTATATAGAGTTAAAATAAATGCCATTAGCTGTGAAATAGGCTGTATATGCCCGTCAGTACGGTGGTGTGGATAGCGATAAGGAATTCGAATCCGGAGATCCCGAGTTCGAATCTCATTCAAGCTAAAAATTATATGAACTACTACACTGCGGCTCGGTGAGTGCGGACCCTGTACTGTAATTGGGATTAAATTCCTGTTGTACATAAATAAATAAATAAATAAATATGCCACAAGAAATTCTCTTATTCTCCGCTACTGCGTAAAACAGCACCGTTCAGATCAGTGCAGAAATTAGTCCATGTACAAGTCAACATCGTGTCCAGGTTCCGCATAACGAAACAGCTCTAGTAGTCAAGTCAACAGACAGCAGGACCTCCAGTTCTCGTCTTATCATTTCCGCATTTCCATTTCTTCCTCATGCAGCTACAGCTTTCTGTGTCTCTGCTCTGCTGTGGTCGCTCATTGTCACAGTGTTACCGTTACCTCTGCACTTGTCTACCGGTATTAGCGGTAAAGTCGTGCAAGAAACAGGAGAAGATTCTACAGAGGCTGTGTTTTACTACCGATCGGTACAATGGAATTTGATAAGAACAGGTGAAGAAATAATTTGCTGGAATTTAGTGAAGTGTATTGGAGTTCGTTAAGGTTAAGAACAAATTGTCATTTAGAATTCTAAAGTAGAAGACCTACTTTTGGTTATCTCACATGTTGTACAGGGTATCTCAAGGAAGATTAACGTACATGGGATCTAGAGTATCATAGCAATACAACGTCGATTAAATTAGACAAATGTTGAAATATATCAAAGGTCTCCAAACTTTTTTGTTTCGTAGACCACTTTCCATGTTTTTTTGTTTTGGATGGACCCCTGTTTACCTTTGCAAATTCATCAAGTTCAATTGTGTTTTTGACAGCTGGTATAGTGCTACTCACTTTTAAAGATTTAAATTTCTAACTGTAGTGATGTGTAGTGTGAAAAACTTACAAGGAAACACATGTTAAGTTTTATACATTTATTAATTAAATTCTAATTAAAATGAACCAAATTAAAATTTAGTATCTGTTACATAAAATGGCTAAACAAAAAATAAATACTTTTAGTGGGAGGGATAAACCTGATGCTTTAATAATAAATTTTCAACATTTGGCATCAATTTAGTTAAGTTTAATTTCAAATCTCCTCGGATAGTGATGTCCATTCTGTTGCTTAATTTGGCAATCGCGCTGACACCCATTCCACTAGAGATGAGGATGGAAAAGCAATTAAAAACTTTCTCGCGATATTCCAAAATGCTGGATAAATAACAGATATGTCTTTTTGAAGCCAGAATTGCTGATATCCGTTTCTAAACTGTACCTTAAATTCTTCGTTAATGCTTATTCCGATCAGTTCCTCTTGTAATGTAACATTCGTTTCTTCAATGTCACCATATGGATTCATTATCCACTGTGGCATTACCAGACTCAAAACATCCTCATACCTAGTTTTAAAATCTGAATGGAGGGCATTTAAATGTTGAACATAGGTTGAAATGTTATCTTCCTGGCAGTTTGTCTGTGACAAATGGGGAATAAAACCCCTACTTCGCTACTAATATTATAATTGCGAAAATAAGTTTGTATACAAGAGGGTAGTGTATTGTTGGTCCGTTCGTTACGTTTTCACGTAAAAATTAAGCAACAAATCTATCTGTGTATGTGGATCATTGCATTCATTGCTTAAATCAGACCGTGGACCCTCTTTTACATCTCATAGACCCTAATTTTTTTTTCGCTGAAATGGTTCCTTGCAAGACGTCGTAGACCCCTGGAGGTCGTTATAGACCACTTTGGATATTTCTGTTCTATATCGATCCGATTTAAGTATGTTTTTATTTTTCTGGACATTAAAACAAAGTTTAGATATTTTAAATGGAATGGATGTTTACTTTATGAAAATTCTTTTTTTTTATATTTTTATATCCAGTGTACTATGAAAACCTGATAAATGTAATGGGATAGGTGGCTGAGTGGTATCGAGTTAGCATGTGAATCTTGAGAACCCTGGTTCGATCCTTACAGTCGACAAACAATTTTCACCAATTTAAATCTACCTCTGTGGCTCCTTTTCCACTAATATCTGTGGGGTAGTGATTTGACGGTTGGTAACCGCACTTCACGTGAAAAAATATATCACTTACCAAGATTTTCTTAGGCCGAGTGAAACACCAAGTAATGGGTAAAAGGCGTGATGATATATTTATTTATTTTATTTATAAATGTTACGACTGATTTATGTTTTTATTAATTTAAAATTAGATTGTCAAGTGACTGTCCGTCACAACGAGCGATACACAATTTAAAACACTAATTACCGCTATGTTTACCACTAAATACGAACCAATATTAAAAACAAAGCAAGACATTATGTAAGTGTACATCAGTACATTTTTATCCCTGTTTTATAAATACATAATAGTAAAGCTAACAGGAAACGTATGTGTTTATATTTATTATTTGCGAATGAGAATTTTGCTTGAAACTATCCAGTTATCTATTCGAGTACCTTTGCCTTCGTATAGTTCATAATTAAAATGCTTGTTGTGGATGTAGCTGCTGGAAGTGTATAATTTGGAGCCGTTGAAACTTACAACTCTGTAGCTTCTCGGCACGCTCATGGGAGTGTTCTGTTTTACCAACTTCTGCTGCCTGATGCAGTCAGAGGCGTAGCTGGATTTTTGGCACTTTGGTAAATTTTTGACTATGCATCTTATAGTTCCCACGCGATTACCCTATAGTGAAGTATTGTATTCGAGTTTAAAAATCAGTCCTGCCCGAGTGGCAATATTTATTAATTAATTCAAAGTGAGTATTTGTTTTGTTTAGTATTCGCTAATTTATAATTATTAGTTTAGGAAAGATTAGACATTGTGAAAATGAAATATTTGGAGTTGTATTTGTTTTTTTTTTAAATCAATTGTAGTCAAGTATGCATTGGTCTGTCTGAGTGCCACCAAATGTGAAATCATGTTGAGGAGATATGTGTGAATGGTTAAGGGAGCATGTGATTTTATGTAACCCTCCTCGTTATGACGAGAGTTAGCAAATAATATACGGGTTCTTGTCAGATTGAAGGACGTAAGTATTTAAGTATAAAAGTATAAATATATTTAATAAATAGTTTTACATACATTTACACAGCACTACTCGATACAGCCTTGTACATGTTACATTTGTTACATTTATATATAGTTTTGAAAGTAATGTGTATCCAGCAATAGACCAGAAAAATTGAGACTATTATTTATTTGCAAATATTCAGATAAAACTGGTGAACATATTTTATGTACTTCGACTGTTATTATTCTAACACATATCTGAATAGAGAAGTACAAGAAGAGGAACAATTAATTGATTAAATTTTACAAAATTTATGCTTACACCCGAATTAAAATTTTATGGTTTCATGGTCCTTAGATTACGAATAAGTAGTGATTAATTACTTACATTCTATGATTTAACGGTCATTCTGAATATTTTGCCTATTCTGTTTTTTAGATTATTTAAACGATCAAGACAAAAATACATATCTGCATAAAACTTCAAATATTAATGTAAGAGCGTTGATAGTTCTGGTCATATTAATATATCAATCACGTTCCTGAACGGAGCGATGTGAAGATGGCAACACAATCTCAAGTCAGTTTACTTTTTTAAAAGCGACGCTAACTATAAAGCTTATTCAATATTTTATAATAACATTAAGCTTATTCCATTTACCATTTGGATCAGATATAACTTACATTTACTGACCCAGCTCACTTATTTATTTCACTAGTTTACTTTGCTCATTTTATTCTCAGTACTAGATTTGAGATTTGGATTCTTCTTGAAGTAATTCAGCTCAATAACTACATCAGTTTGCTCAGTTCACGTCAATTTATCATTCAGTCTAATTTATATTAAATGAATCAAAAGACTAATATCCTGGTGATATGTCCTCTCAGTGGCGCTTTTGTTTTCTACCAAATTGCCAATATGTTTTCCTATACTGCGTGTACAAAGTGAATCTTGTACAACTGTTTTTGGGAATATGTTTTTAGTTGTCAAATTGTCGGTTTAGTTGCAAATTTTTGCAATTAACTTTTTGTTTATAATAAAATAATTACACTCCCAATTAAAAATTAGAGAGTTTTGTAATAAAACCTAAATAATAATGAATTTGAACTCTAACCTCTGAATCTCTCAGTGAAATTTTTTTATTATTTTTTAAAATTAAAATGTTGAAATAAAATTATATGAATGCGATCTAGGAAAAATAGAATAAAATTTTCAAAATAGTATTCCCCGCCACTGGTTGCAGTTGTCTGTTGCCCTTTTGCATATCACTTGTTCGTTTACGTTTAGAAATGTAGAAAACGATCGTTCAGTAAGTACAGTTAATGTCGTGATCAACTGTTGCCGATTCGCGGAATTTACTTGACTTTGTTATTAAAGCTATTCCTGCTACTAGAAAACCCAATCTCCTGCTGCTGATATACGAGTAGTTTTATACTTTCACTGAATGTGGATATTTATATTTCTTGAAGCATGATGCAATTACCCGTAATTGGGGAAAATGCTTATTGGTAGCAAAATGTATAAATGTATTTTCTCCCGTTGCGATAGCTCGTTATGCAAATAATCGTGCAATGTTAACTCTACGATTTATAGTCACATGTTGCAAAATAGATCAAAATAATCGCTTATGGGTAGTTTCTCTTTTATACCTTATAAAGACACACTTCATTTACGCAAATATATTAAATATTCAAATCATTGAACGTCGCTATAAATTCCGTAAAACTAGCGCTGACACTTCAAGGCTAAAATAAAATACATAGCAAAAAACTAAATCCATAATAAGGTACCAATTTAGCATACATAAGCCTCTAACTTTCTAGCACGTCATAATATCTACTTAATAATATGTGTTTGTAAAGTTTGTTTTTTTTTGTATTAAGTATTGATCTTTTGGAAGATTACGAATTCTTGCTACTACAGTAAAATTAATTCTTCTCTCAAGCATTCGACCACGTACTGTAATTATAGACAAGTATATTTTTTCAGTGAAAATAAAAACATTATTATAATCGATTTCTAAAATGACAGTACTATACTTTTGATTTTTAATAATTAAGCCTCAGGGATTAAATTTATTTTTCGCGCAACTGTCAAATAAAGTTGATATTACGTTCACAATTCAGTTTTTTTTTTGTTTTATCACGTAAATGTGTAAAACAAAAAAATTTGCATTACTATAGAATTGGAAATTAACTTTGTCAACAATAAATGCTGAAGATGATGGGTTTACCATCGAAACGTCCAGGAAATAAATTGAGCTGTTCAAGGATCCTAAAGCCAACATATTTCTTTCCAAAGTTAATTTATAAAGTTCGGAAATCAATTTTTTTTTGTTCCTAAATGTCATAAAACAATGTTAGACAAAAAGGTTCAAACAAAAGTTTTATGACTAGTTGCAATAAAATTTAAAAATTAGTTTAAATAAATAAAAACCATATGGAATATTTGATTGCAAAATCAATTATTTCATATAATATGTAACTTCGATTTGCTTTTTATTACTTTAAACTAGAGATGGGCGAATTCGAATATCGAATACGAATATTAATCAGATCTCGAATATTCGAAGTACTCCTGTATTCGAATACTCCTAAAAGTTAATTTATTTATTATTAATAATTATTTAATTATGTCGTTTTCATTATTTGAATGAATTTGTTAAGATAAAATAAAATTAAAACAAAAAGTACAAACAAAAAAGAAAAAGACGAAAACTTCAAATGTTGGCGAGAAACAAATTTGAAATATGGTACGTCTTCATGGTTTTGAAACAAAATATCTTTGATATTAATAACTTTAAAGTATTGTAATAGCTTTAAGTTTATGTACAAATGATAAAGAAAAACATAGTCAAAAATTGAGGGCAACATATGGCGCGATATTTGAGGTATTCGAATGTTCGCTATACTGACGTTAATATTCGAAAATCTCGAATATAGAATAATGTCAATATTCGCGGCATTCGACTATTCTCGGATGATATTCGCCCATCTCTACTTTTAAGGTTTATTGGTGCAACTTACCAATAGAGAATGACTTTCTGCAATATTTCAAAATATTCTTGTTATATTACAGAAAAAGAAAATTTACTTTATTTAATTCCGGGTGATGCTGAAAAAAGCCTGAAAATAAATTGTCATTGTAGACAACATAACTGAAGTAAATTGTAAAAACTCTCGAACACTTCAATTTTGCAAACGTAAACTTAAACTTTCAACAATCCCATAGTTTTCTCTCAGTACTCATACATAGCGGAAACAAAAAATATTGCAAAAAAAACAAAAAGCGAACGATGAAATCAACAGCGGCGTCCGGGGGGCTTCGTCAAAACTCCGTGCATCTCCGTCCCGATATGACGAGTCCAGTCATCCATTACTTCATTGCCTCATCCGCAGCCTATCTTCATGGCTGAATACTTCTTTGACTGAGTCTACTAGTCAGTCAGGCATGGGAGATTAGCACGACGGATAACCTATGCTGAGCGGTGTTCGGCGCGTCGTGAGAGGCTGAAGTCGGCGATTGTGCTTCCCGCTGGTGTTCGATGGATGTAACACAATAATGGCGGACGATTTGCAGGTGTATGATAATGTGCTGGGTACGAATACGAACAACACTGACTCTTGCTTCTCTGGAGTTCTGAGTTCTTCAGTTGTTGGTTGTTCGGTTGTTTGAGATGTTTGATTGGATCTCAGTTGGAGATGTTTGTATGGTTGATGGTTGTAGATGCTATTTGGGATTCTTTGCATTTCTCATGTACTTTCTTCATTGCTGCAATGTATTCGTGAAGTTGTTATTACTTTATTTGTTTTGCGAAATTATTATCATGTTAATGAAATCTGTATGAACAATTTTTAGAATTCACTTAGAAATTATTTGATAATTTAGAGAATGTTTTTCACGAAGCAACAAATTTAATTCCCCTATCAATTGCCTTGATCTCTACATCTTTTTAGAAAACATGCCAATGTTACAAACTAAATACGTTGTTTTTTCTGAGAAATATTGAAAATGTAATCGAGAAAAATTAAGTTATCAACGTATGTCTTATATTGTATCTCAACTAAATTCATTTACGTAATGGGATATGTGGCCAAATTTTCTTTTTATACTTGCATATATTTTTTTATATACTAAAAATAAGTATCAAACCAGTGTTACTAAAAATGTTTATTTTTTGGTAAACCAACCTTAATTTTGCGAATTAAAAAATCTTTTTGTTATATGATCCTTACTGCATATAATATATACCATTAAATTTCTTTTCTGAAGCATAGAAACACTTGCGTTTGATTCTAGACAAAAGAAATAAAAATATTGTTGTTTATCCTATGTTTTATTTTTAGTTTCGGCAATATGTTATTTTCCTGACTAGGCATGCACAGCAAAGCTTTCCTCAATCTTAAAGGTCAGGCAAATGTTTATTTTCCTGTTAATTTCAGTTCAAATAAATGTTTTATAATATATTTTTTTAATTCGACTATGGTCCATTATCAAGTCAATACATATAGCGTATAGTACTGATTATCTCCTATATCAATTACCAATAGGTACGCAAAGAATTGTATGCTGACTTTTGCATATTTAATTATTAATTTTGTAAATTTAAGAGCTGTTTATTTTTCTACCTTTAGGGTCAGTGCTACATAATCTATTTGTATAGAGAGATAAAAAATATCAAATATCAATTACAATTACAGAATAAATGTAACGAATCTTCGACATGTTTGTGTTTTAAAATAATATCGATTTTTTCTTAAGAAATGCCTCTTATATTCTTTCGATGATTCAAAATAGTTTCAGACGAAAAATAAATTGTGAGCCAATTTAAAAGCTATAAAACAGTTGCAAGAAAATTAGATACACCTATCTAGCCACGCGACCGTCGGCAGCAAAAAATAATAACAACTTTCCAGCGATTTCGAACTTCCTGTGGTTTACCTGCTAAGTCCGCTACCCACAAAAACAAAAGTCTTACTGTTTTAGTGTCTTCAAGGCCAACTGCATGCACCACGAATTCTTCCATAATTAATACTTCCAGCACCGATACGCGATATGCGATTCTTCACAATCTAAACAAGGTGTGTTAAACCTTTCATTAAATTAACAACCGCACAGCCGACCGCATCGTAGCCGGGACATTTTTCTTTTTGTTCCCGAAAATGAACGTAGGCAGTACTGGTAACGTCAGTTTTATCCACAATAACAAAAGGCAAGTCGCGCGTCATGAAAAATCGTCCCGTTCGTGGCGCGAGTGATGTATCATTCCTAGAATGACGGTTCTGTCTGTTGAGACTGTGTCTAGCCTGACTAGTTTCGTAAGGCTACGTTGGCGAGAATTATACAGACCTGGCTTAGCACAAGAATCTCTTCGGATTGATTTAAATCTGCCTGAAAGCTACTAAAAGCAACTTTATACATGGTTTAACTTCATCATTCAATTAGTTTGTATCAAATTGAAAGGTGCAAAATATAAATACAATGAAATTGATTAATCAGTTGCCGATTGAGGGAATTTCCAGTTCTACTTTTGTGAGAAAAGAAAGAGTTTGTATGGAGGAAGTGTTAATGTGGTCGAATCGAGTATCGTGTGTCAGGATGAGAATGTTGACGGGTTCGTGCTACCCCATTTAATGGGATATAGCGTGATGTTATGTATGTGTACTTTTGTTCTATACAATTGAATCAGTGACTTGAAAGTTGTAAACTCTATCATGTACATTTAATGTCGCCAATTACACTCTTCATATAATCTGAGTGATTGACTTGACTTAATTAGGAGCTATTTTAAATTTATGGGGTAGGTGGCTCAGTGGAATCGAGTCGGTCTATTGATCTTGAGAACCCTGGTTCGATTCCCACAGGCGACAAATAATTTTCACCAATTTAAATTACCCCTGTGGCTCCCCCTACACTTTGGGGACCGTGATTTGATGGCTGGTAATCGCACTTCACGCGAAGAAATAGATCACCTACCGAGATCTGCTTACGGCAGAGTGCCACACCCAGTAATGGGTAAATGGCGTGATGATATATGTGTTTATGATGATATATTTATTTAAATTTAGCTTACTTGTTCAACGATGCGGACTTTAATAAAAATAATTGAATTTAGGGCTCGTCTTTCTACCTTCAGATAAAGTTCTTGATAACTATCGGCAGGAGAAAATAAATAATGTATCGAAATCAGGGTACAAATAGTAAAAACTTTATTGATTGGCATAGTTATGGAGAACTTTGTCCGTAATGAAAAGACCGGTCGTTGAATAATTTTATAAAACTGCAGTCTTGCATTAAAATACGATATTTATGGAGTTAATAGCTCAGCCCGACAGAAAATAGTTTGTAATAACAAAAGATATTTGACTGGGTGTGGCACTCTTCTGTAGCAGATCTCGGTAAGTGAAATATTTTTTCGCGTGAAGTGCGATTACCAGCCGTCTAATCACGGCCTTCAAAGATATTAGTGCTGGGGGAGCCACAGGGGTAGATTTAAATTGGTGAAAATTGTTTGTCGGCTATGGGGCTCGAATCAGGCTTCTCAAGATCCACAGACCGACTCGATATCTCTGAGCCACCTACCCTATTTGATATTTAATCATAGACTAAAATCATTAAAAATTTATCTAAATCAGGATATTGAAAATTAGCTATGTTCATTCGAATCTTTGATCTTTGACCAATCATGGTATATAACAGGAGTTAATAAGTGATAATTTTTCAATATAATAATATTATACTCTTTAGATATGGATAAATAAATTATTGTAACAATAAAATGCTGAAGATGATGGGTGGTTAACCATCGAAACGTCCAAACATTAAATAAAGTAATCATTTAAAGGATTCTAAAGCCAACATATTCATTTCCAAAAAGGAAAATGTTTACATTGTTCTCTTCGCTCTCATTAAAATGTCAAATTCTTCCAAAATTGTCTCCAAAATTAAGGAAACAATATCTTTGTTACGCAACGCCACATTTGTTTAATACTTTTATACCCATGATTGTAATCAGAATTTTTATAAATTAAAACTAATTTTACATTATTCTAGGGAATAATAAAATTTTGATACTGTCGCCCTCTGTTCATTATCATCTACTCATCGTCCATGGTGCATACATTACTATTTTGATCCGAGATCAATATATCATATAATATATTTAATTTTTATTCTGAAGTAATTGAACCATCTGTATATCGTGAACGTAAAATTTGTAAATTTAGATCTATTACAGTTCAAATAGATAAGAAGGAATGACGAAACATTTATAGACTTTAGAAAAGAAGTTTCTCGAATACATTTTTTATAACACATAAATATTGTAATAATACTTGGAACTCTGTGAAGGTTCTCTCAACAATTTTTATCTCAAGTCTAACATTTCCTGCTACTCCGGTCCTGTGTGAGTATATGTGCACTGAATTACGTGTCCGTTTCTATGTGTCTGTAAGTATGTATACATGTGTGTGAGTGTGAGTTTCCTCAGCCTCGTTAGATCCATTGTTCTTGTTAGAAAGTCGTTGTTATTCATTGATGGAACGCCAAACGCAAACGCCACGCCGGCCTCGTGGCCGGATCTCTGATGGCTTGACGGACGGACATCGGATGAGGATGTGATATCAAATGCTGATTGATTTATTTATTCAATCTTTTTTTTTTCATAGTGATTTGTTTGAACGTGTTATGTAACATGAAGATACAGTTATGGTGTCTAATTGTGTTAGAATCTATTTTCAGAACAATTAATATTATTGAATTTTAATTATAGTTTTTGTAAAAATAAATTAAGCCTTTCACTTCTTTAGAGAGGCATCTAGAGGTTCCGGACAACAAATAGAGAATATCCGAAAACTATTATTTTACAATTTATAAATTAATTTATGTGTTTGTTAAGCTGCACAACAGGAAATTATTCCCAATTACAAGACAAAAGAGATACAGTTTTTTATAGTAGTATCTTAATTATTTGGGCATGCAGTGTAATTTTTAGTTACATATGTGATGATTGTTGTTTCCCTAATTAAATTAAACTAAAAGTGTCAAGCATAAAGACAATTTAGATTGCGAGTGCTGTGGAAAACAACTAAACAAAATAATTTTACTGAAATATCAACGTGAAATGATTGAAAAATAACACTGAAAGTTTTAATTAACTTATTAATTGTTGTGAACTGTTTTAAATATGTAAATATTTTCTAAGAATCATAAAATTATATAATTTTCTTATAAAAAGTCATTTCTCGTTGGCTTGTTACTCTTGTATAAAAAACAATTGAGCAACAAGTACTCATTAGATCTAGTTTTTAATATTTACACATTTGGTTTAATTTAATTAGGGAAGCAACAGTCATCATATTAAAAAAATTCCATTGTACCTACTATGTTATATATTTAAATTCTACACCCGGTATATGTAGTTCATGTTTGAACTCGGAAATATTTCTTTATAAAACAAGTCAAGCGTTACAATTACCTACTTATAATAAAAATTATTTTCGAATTAATTTTATATTCGATATCTATTTACTCCCACAACATATTTGCCTGCAATTTATTAATTTAATGTATTTAAATAAATATAATTTTAGAAAAACAAGGACTGATAAATTTAGAACTTTTAACAAAAAGAATTAAAGAAAAATTAGAAAGTGGGAATTTAAAATAGAAAAAAAGATGTGTTAGCTTTATACAGGGTGTTCAAAAAGATCCGGGACGTTTAAATATCTCGAGAAATACACATCGAATCAAAAAAACAATAAAACACGTGTTTAATATTTTTCAAAAACATATCTTCTGTCACCAAGCACGATCCCCCACCGCCACCCACTGGGGGTAGGGAACTCCTATTTTTTTATTGTACACTCGGATAGTACGGCTAAAACTAAGTAGGTTTTGTATCAAACTTTGTTTCCGATTCGCGATAGATGGCGCTGTAATCAGAAAAATAATTATAATATTTAAAAATGGGGGTTCCCATTTTAGATTTCAAATTGGCCTCCTGGTGGGGGATCGTGCTTGGTAACATAAGATAGGTTTTGAAAAATATTAATATTTTGATTCGGTGTGTATTTCTCAAGATATTTCACCGTCCCGGAACTTTTTAAATACCCTGTGTACGATACTGTAGAGCACTCCTAACAGATGGTAATAGATTAAAATCTAATTCAAATCATAATAGGATTGATTACGAAAAGTCAGTCGTACATCAACTAATAATCAATAACTTCAACATTTGCGTGGGATGCACAAACATATTCAATTGTTTACCCGTCAAACATTTCTCAATTGTTTTTACTTTCACATCAAACAAAGTAACAATCATGATTATAACATTACTCTCCTAATTACAAATGCATTATCTGGGATTTTACCAATACAAACATTAAAATTATAACATTGCCCAACACAGATAAAAATCACAATGGCACGATGTAAGATTTCTCTACCACCCACCTATTGAACATACCCATAATTACACAATTCTCGCATTGAACGTGTTAATAATCTCACGGTGACACACTAGCTAAAACGGTTACTGACTGACTCATTCGCACGCGAACGCGAAATAAGTGATCTGTTACGCATTGACGGAGGAGAATTTTATTCATTTGTTGTTGGTAACAAAAATTATCTTCCTTCATTGTTAAATTCTCTTTAGTGATTAGCTTTACGACTGATCTAATCAATTAATTTTATTTGTATAGGAAGTAGAAAGCAATCTGATTACAATAACCAATGAATTATTCATGGCAAATAAATGAATATATACATTATCTTTTGCACTATTTTGAATTAAAATAGTGCTGACAATATATTCTATTTTAAAGTCAAACCATGTAGTACATTTAATTAATTTAATTATGTCATTATTAATTGATAATGGCCTAAATTTCAGGCCGAAATTTTGCCATTTTTAACGTCATTAATAATATAGCAGTAATATAACGAATATTTCTATTAAATATTAATTTCAGCTTTACTAAAAAAAATTTATTTCATTCATTTCTTAGATTCATTCTTCCTATCCTGAAATTCACGTCATTCACAATTCTCTCATGCAAGTTCGTTTATTCCTCTTATTTGGTATCATTCGTTCACGCAATAAACCTTTAAATATATTCTTTAATTTATTTTTATAGGTCGTCCACGCAATATTGCACCAATATACATCTAATTTCACCACTTACTTTCAAGCCGGGTGTGTGATAATTGTAATAAATTGCCAAGTAATGTTGACTGGTACTACTAGATCTGTTTTTGCTTGTTTTAAGAGCAGTGTTTTTAAGTGTTTTAGCTATCTCTAACATGTTAAAACCGTGTTCTTAGAACACCCAAAAACAGAGCTTGTGCTACCAGCCATTGTTTCTACCGATACTGTTAATTCATTTATTATTGGATTGTTATTTACAATCGTACTTAAACTTGTAATAAAATGTTTGTTAAAATTTTGTAGTAAGTGCCGACTCACTAACACGTTAGTTAATATTACTTATTAAGGTAATTATCACTTATAATCTCCCTAAAGCATTGATTCTTTCCCAGATATGAATTAATGCTCGAGGGCAGATTCGGTAAGAAAATAGTAACGACACCAATTCACAATGTAAAATAATTTAGGCTTTATATTTTACTTAAAATAATCAAATTATGATAAAATAATATATCTATAGAAACGTGTATCAAGTAAATAAAATTCATAATAAAACACAATTTATAAACATCAAATTGAAATTTTGACATAAAAAATTTCCACTTATTAATTTTGCTTAGTTAGTTGAAATTTCCATTTACTATGGTAACCATGCTTAATACAATGGTTGGTAACACAAGCTCTGTTTTTGGGTGTTCTAAGAGCACGGTTTTAACATGTTAGAGATAGCTAAAACATCCAAATACACTGCTCTTAAAACAGGCAAAAACAGAGCTTGTGCTACCAGCCAATATTTCTACTGGCTGTTAATTAGTATCATACGATTTTCATTATAATTTATAAATATATACTTTTGATATTCGTGCCTCATGCTCTAACCTAATGTCATTCACATTTTGTCCAACTCCGTATAAAATTAAGACAAAAGTTGATTAGAAATGTTTCAATAACATTTAATAAAATCTTTTGTCTACAACTTATATATTTAATGTTTTAATGGTCCTTTGTTATTCATTTTGTACAATTGAAATTCAGTACAATATTAAAAAAAATGATTTAATTGTTAATTTATTGCGACGTATCACTAAATGCAAGATTGTGATATTATTGTGTATAAAGCTTATTTAATTGTTTTAATTTTTTTAAATTTGAAGAAATCAATATGTTGATATTGATATTTATGGCACATGTGAAATATAGTCTAAAAATTGTAATTTCCAGAACAATAATCTTAAGGGCTTCCAAGAAATCATTCAATTAAATCAGTATTCTTTTCTTCTCGACGTCTATGACCAACATGTTAGTAGTTGAATAAGTAAAGGACAGGAGTATAAATAATAATAGCTGCTTACAAAAGCTAACCGGGTAGCGAAAAAACGGTTACAGCCACACCCAAATCTGCGGCTGGCTGGCAGCATAGGCATACCATTACCGCCGACATGTTTGAGCTACGGCCAGCTACTGCAGTTCAATAATTTCTATTTTAATAGGTTCGCCGTTTGTGCAATCGTCGGCGGAACAAAAGATAGTTTTTTTCTGTTTCATTGCCTCGTAGACATGTTTCTAAGCAAGCTTTGTCAATCTAGATTATTAAATATTCTACTAGCATTTTTTCACACAAGTTTATTGTCTCGACATAGGTTCTGTGAGATAGGTACTGGTTTACAATGTAATTGTCTAGAATTAATAAATAAATGAACGTTTATTATAATAGCAGTAGACTCACCCTTGGAGACCATAACCAATAACTCTAATATACAGAATAGTACTACAAATATAGTATTTGCATTTTATCTCATTTTACAGTTCAACATTTCGAAATTATTTTAGAGACAAATACTTGAAATAAATGATATGAGAACTCAAATTTCTTCACTTTTACTTCACATATTTTACTTTAAACTGTACTATAAGTATAACTTAGAGGTATCCCAAGAAAACTGTTATATTCGAAGAACATGAAAATTAAGCTTTTGTTTTGTCATTGCTTGTTTAATTTACAGAAATAATATTCCAATAAATATTTAGAACATTAAATTTTGCATTTAAATCAGTCTAGATATTACATTTTTCTAATTTAGTTCCTGTTAAAATTAAGTTTAAAATATGCCACAGTAATTTGTTTGCATTTAATCTAGTATCATGATTAACGATGTAGATATCAATGTTTGACAACTTTTAAAATTATTATAGCAGTAAAGGCTGATTCACAGTTCTTAATATAGTAATTGTTTTCGTCATTTGTCATAACCTCAAAATGTTTGAAATACGTGAAAACATCAGACAGTTTTATTGATTGTTTTAATCATAGAGTGGCAGCGAGTTTTGATTTGTTTCGGGGGGTGCAGAAATATGTAATTTAATTTCAAAATATAGATATTTATTATCTATATATTTATGCAAGTTCCCAAATTAAGTGGGTTACCATTGAGATCCGGAAAACTATAAGAACTACGAGGTTGGTTAAATGGGCAATGTTGTTCAATATCCGGGGACTAATTCTGGTTTCGTTGGAAAAATTTAAATTCCGAACAGTTTAAATGACAAGAAGTCGTAGAAAAAATCATAGGTATATTTATAGGGTAAAGTGTAATTTCTTCCCTTGTACGATTACTGCTTCAAACGTAGATCAGGGTGAGGGTATCAAACGTCCCTTGCGAGCGGAAATAATATACTATCCTCCCACACTGCACAAATAACTATTGTTTTCTTTCTCTATAGCAGTTTCAGCCGCTCTCTTAGTGCTTAGTACATATTACGAAGTATTCATTAGCAAAGCTGTTATTTAGTCTTGACTGAAAAAGTATCATCATGTTCGAGACAATTATCATCTTAAAAAATAAATGTGTTTATATATCTAAGACCATAAAATTTAGTAGAATAAAAATCAAATTAATTCCACAGAATTTCAGCCTCCAAGTCAACCTACTAGGTATATTATAATTCTCGGCGGCCGGCCAGCACAGTTAGTAACCATAGACGCGTTTCGCTCTTATTGGAGCTCATTAGTATGGTATAATAAATAAATTTAGTAGATTTCTCTAAATATAAATATGTAGAATAATCCAAAAACACAAGATTCTACTAGTACGAAAGCATCTTACACATACATCATTTTACTTGTCTTGAATTCTACTTTGAATAATAAATAATATAAGCGCGTACGGCGCATTAAAATGTAGATGCCTCCCAAAACATAATAATAATAATATCCTGTTCCGTAGCCAAACCACATTAAAACAAACAAAAAAATAAATAACTTTCTCGCAACTCATCTTCATCCTATTCCACTCCTAATTCCAAACGGAAATTAAGGGCGGTTTCCAGGAAATAGGTTCGGTACTCGGCACGACTCGCGCTATTACCTCACGAGATGCTAATAGTGAAATAATAGGGGTATTACACACCAGTGGCATCCAAACAATCCATGAAGAATAGAATGAGAGTGCGTCTGTGTTGTGTGCGTTACTGGCCGAGGGCGAAGCATATGGAAGGCGGCAGCTGCGGCGGCGACGGTGGAGGCGGCATTGTTTCAGGTAGCGGCAGATACAAATGGCTGCTTCTACCTACCTGTGGCTAATGAACGCAGTGAGATATTTACGCAACCCTATAGTAGAAATTTGGTCGCCTGACTAAGCATTGAAATCTCCAGAGAAAAAAGTAACATTTTCAAGTTTTCATTATTAGGCAGCTTTATTAGATAGATTAAGTACTAATACCAATTTTTGTTTAGATTTAACACATTTGCTTAGCTTCTGGTAATTATGGTACCTATCAAATCTTATTTTCGAATTCGAATGCCGTTACGCTAGCTACACCACCGTACTGCCGGACATTCAATTTAATTATTATCATTTGTGCTCACGATTGTTATATCTTGGTTTATGCTAACCCGGGGATATTGATTATAAAAAAGCATATGCGCATTTTGTTGATAAAAATAAAGATTATCCATTTTAAAAAAATCATAACCAATTAAAACACTGTCACAATGCAATTCGGTGAGTCTGGAGCCAGTACTGCAATTGGGATTAAGGTCCTAAAACAGAGTAGCATAAATTAACAAATTTAAATTCTAAGCAAAAATATATGATTTTTTTTGTTATTAATTACATAATATACGAATAGGTACTTTTTGTTAGAAATTGCATATTCTAACAATTTTTATGACCTGTTTGCATTAAGAAATTATAAAACTCTTTGCAATTCATACAATTTTTTATATTACCGTAAAAAAAGTAAGTCATTATGTACTAATTTTCAGTGCAAAAAGTGTTTTTTTTTTATTACACAGCGTGCAATAAAAGAGTTACTATGAAACAAAATTAAGTACGTAATCTACAAAATAAATGTTTTTAACGTTTGGAATGTCATTGAAAAATTAATATAAATAATTTCTTAAAACTCAATCGTAAAAAAATAGTGTATATTAAAAGTGTCTTTATGTGACGAGTATAAAACCCGTCAGTTCAATAAAAACACAATTTTGTACAAATTTAAGCTTTTACTAAGCTTAGTGCTTTTACTTTTATAAAAAAGTATTATTCAATTCGAAAAATTTCCGGAGCCAAGGGATTTGCACTAAAAACCGAAATCTCCGAGCTGAAACCAGAGAGTTGATCACCGCTTAAAATATAAATGTAATTGCTAATACTAGATCTAAACTTATTTACAATACACATAATTAATAATAATTAAATTTGATATATATATATTAGAGAGCTTAATATTTAAATTTTAATATGATATGGTTAAATTTTCAGTGTAGCAAGTAGCAACTATGCCACTTCAAATCATAGTAGATGACTTGGAATGCAGAGCCTCTAAAGAGAACCATATGTGACAAAGTAAGGAACTATGCTACTGAATATGCGAATGATCGATGACTAACAAGAACATATATTTATAACTATCAATAAATATCGTAATTATAAATTTCACGATATTCGTTACAGCTAAAGCAACAATATATAAAGTTAAATATCATTTGAACAATAATAATAAATAAACAAGACAATGATAATTATAATTATAAACGGAATAGAAGTTAAATGTGATTCGCTACACAATTTACATATCTTTAAGTATAATACTTATATAATTAGATGATGTTCTATGGAGCCAAATGCATAAATGCAAATTTATTCTATGCAAATGATGCAAACAACATTTATATAGAATCAAACTATCGACTTTCAAATGTTATAGTAAATTTTATAACGATAAATTCATATTTATTGGTATTTCTAAGCAATAACTATTTTACTAAGGCATTTTAGGGTCTTAATATTTATTGTACTTCACAGAATTACATATATTATCTGAATACAATAATAATAAATTTTTATTGCCCGACGGGACGAATATAATTACATGGCAATTAACAAATCCGAATATAATGAAGAACATGTAAAATATGTGTGATTGAAGTAAAGGTAAACTCTAGCGCTATGAGAACAGAAACGTACATGTTTCATTGAGTAAAAAATGTAAAAAGGAACAATAAATAGCTGCGTTCTTTTAACACTTTAAATAATCTGATACTCGTATTTAAGTACTTTAAACATGTTTTCAAGATGGCGTACTTTTATGATTGAATCCATAAAGACTATATTAAAATTTGTACTCACAAAAATTTATTATATATATATATATATATATATATATATATATATATATATATATATATATATATTTATTTTGCAAATAGTAATTGAAAGTAATGTTCTTTGGCTGATGATCTGTACAATTGTGAACTCGTAAGATCTTTTAACGTGTCTTAATAATTACCGGTTTAAAACTTTGTTTGAATAAACAAAAACAAATTAAATGTTTACTAGTAATGTCAATTATTCCATATGCCAAGTAACTGTCGTTTTGCTTTTTTACTTTCCGGACCTATATAATGGGGACAGTAATGTGATAGTGATTTTTTTCGATTTAGAGATTTTAAAATTCACGTTTTAGACTTTACTAAATTCAAAAACAACATAGTCCCAATAAAGTCGATCTGTCGACAACAAAACACGGTTAAATTTAGCATTGAAACTGATTAATTAAGCTTTCAAGTGAAAACTTGAAGTTAAGTTCGCTAATAAGCAATATACTACCAGTGGTATCACAACTTTGTTGGTGGGACTTTTTAAGTTTTTATATTTATTTCGTAAACGGGGAATTTATCACAAAATACGTAATAACTAAAATGGACCTTAATTTGATTTAAAACAACTTTTGCTTGAAACATTTATCAGAAGTAACAATTTTAATTTTCTAAATTATTTTTATACAACTCGTACAAAAATTATCAAAATCGTAATATAAAATTGTTCTAATTTGCAAAGAATAGTTTAAAATAAATAAAAACATTTTGAATAATTTGTCAAGTAGCCACATCACAATCAGAATTCGATTAGCTTTTTAATTAAAGGCACCAGAATGTAAATTCGTCGTTTTTTCTCAACGTAGTATGCCGTTAACTTGAGGATGTTTTAAAATTCAACCGTACAAAAGCTATTTGGCCGCTTATCTGTTCATTTCCGTATTAATACAAATTACGTACTAAATCTGCCTACCATTGCTTGCAAGCGGCATGTAACTGGCTTCGTAATCAGATCTACATATCCGGTATTAAAAAAGACTTAAGCGGATTAAATTGAAACGCATATCAAGATTAAGGAAACAATGACTAAAGGAAGACCAACACTTCTTAATACTTTTTTCATGACTTGTCAGTTTCTGTGAAAGTCTTCAAGTTGTTGGCGGATCTGAAATCAGCAAATCATTGATGATTCCATGATTGAAATCTGATCTGAAAGTATTGTTTCTTTTTATTTACTATCAATTACTTTTCATGCTTTCTATTTTAATCTCTTGCACGATTTTTAATTAATATTTGTATCAAAATGTCAAAACAGGTTTTATTTTCATTATTTTTCATGATAGATATTTGAGTTTCTTCTCACGAAAACTATTTTATCATCAGATAATTACTTAAGTAATTACGTTAAAATAATCAGATAAGCTTGTATCATAAATTAACTTCTACTACAAGGACCCTTGTTAGAATTCTTCTCAACACGAAATTCTTGTAAGATTATTCACAATGTAAGAAATAAAAATGTGATGGTTACAGAACATTACACACCTACAAATTTTTGTTGCAGAAGGTTTTTTGTGACTCACATATATGAATAAAATTAAATATGTACAAAAGCGAAACATTACAAAACAAAATAAACATAATTTAATACCAAATAAATTTGTATTTTTATTTTAGAGAAACTTCAAGCTGGTTTATCATGTTATATTTACGAAGGAAATTTAAGGAAATATTTCTGTAATAACTTCATTAATTTAAAAAAATAAATATATCATCATGTCTTTTACCCAATTCTGGGTAAATTCATTCAATCCATTTCTCTTATTTCATAAAGTTACATCTCTTAACATGTCACTTTTATCGTCGTTTGTCATAACCTTAAAATATTTGAAATAAGTAATTTTTGATTTTGTTGAGTGAATTTGATTACAATGACACAAACACTGTTTTATTTATTCAAATGCCTGTGTACAAAATTATATAAAATACAATTTTAAAATGTAGAATAATAATTAAAATATATGGTTTTCTATTATTCTTAGTTTAATGTATAATTATAGAAATAAAACTAAAATAAACTTTATTTAGGTTCAAAGCAAAACAAATACAAAAGTTTGAAGTTTGTAAACTTTTATGTTTGTGTTTATGCTCAGGGGCGGCAGCGAACTTACAGTGAACAAATAAATAATGTTATTTTAAAAATTGCGACAGAGAGCAAAAAGTTTTCAATAGAACTACTGCATAATTTAGAAGTTATGATGATACAACTGAACTTTTTTTAAATGGTGCCAATGGTTGAAAATAAAGTCACTAAATAGCATATTTTTTCTGATTTCAACGATGTATTACTTTTTTATATATAACAGGTATATTTAATAAAATAATCTTTTATTTACCATTATATCAATAATATTCAAGCTAACTACAACTGGAAATACAGTAATATTAAATTATACTGCGCAACGATATTTGGAAATTTTTCAAACATCTCGGGAAGATTGCACACAATGCTAGAAATGTTATTAATTATCTAAATCATCGTTTTAACTAACACCCCATTTCTTGGCCAGCCAGATCACAATACTACACTGATTTTTATTTAAAGATGCAATAATATTTACAATAATATAGAAGAACTACGTGAAGTAGTATTAATCGATATACATTGTGAACAGTAACTGGCAATATTGCAAAACGATTATATTATATCTAGTTAATAATGGTCAGCATTTTGAGAATTTGGTTATAATTTTTTGTTATTTTCGTATTTCGTTGATTAATTTTTAAGTTATTAATTTTAGAAATAAAATTCATTTGTATTTGTTTTGAAACCTATTTGATTTGATTAAATAGCAATCAAAAAATAATTATAATAAATATTCAAGGCGGTTGCTATGAAACCAACCATTAATAAGTTACGATAGAAGGAAAGCCTATTTTCGGTTAAGGTTATACAAAAAATCTTTTAATATGGATAACCTGGAAATATAATATCGTTTGCCGTGTATTACAAACAATTCATACAAGTACAGATCATTGTCTATGGTGTAGAAAGTACAGCTATCAGAAGAACAGTAAAAAAACTAAATTCAATTATTATTCCTGAACAAAATGTCAAAGAAACTTCCTCGAAGTCGCACGTCCATTACCGTCTATTAGACGCTCACTACCTCCGTTCCGTCGTTCCGTGTCCTTGATCTACATGATCTGCGCTCGTTGCAGCGTCAGTCACTCACGTCTACGACGCGGTAGTGAAAGCACAATCGCAAGCAACCACGAGCCACCGGCGAATGTCAGAACGTGCCAACTAGGATATGTCACATGCATGCTGTGGTGAGGCGAAACGCGAATGCAAAGCAGTGATTGACTTGAGGTAATGAGGTAATTGATGTTATGGGTGCAATTCTAACTGAGATGCACTTTCTATGTGAGATTTTAATGGATTAGTGCAGTTGAGCTTGGGAAAGTGGTATTAAACGATTCTGTAGGAAATATTAAGTTTATCAACTACTAGGTTACTTGGATGGTTAGAAGTAAATGTTTCGAAAATATCTTATTAATAGTTCTGACCTTAAAAACTATTTCATTCTAATGATCCACAATAGATTTAGACGCTATTAAATTAACAAATCTATAGTATATTTTAAATAATTTAATAGGTAAATAGTTAGGTAATAAGATTTATTTACATTTTTATTTCTGTTGGACTGTATAATATGTACTTAAGTCCAATTACAGTACAGAGTTCGACTCACCGAGCCGAAGTGTGATTGCTCATATATTTTTAGTTTGGAAAGGAATATATGGCCTTAGGATCCTTGAATACTTTTATTTATTTATTGGACGTTTCGATGGTTAATCCATCATCTTCAACATTTATTAGAACAAAATTATTTTCCAATCCTATAGAACATAACATTTTTTGTATAATATATTAATAACAATTTTTGTTATAAAGAATAACGTACCTAATACGTATCTGTTTTTTACATTGTCAATTTTTAAAAATATAGCTGAAATAAGCTTCACGGATGAGCAACTGTCATAAGCGTAAAAAGTAATGTAACTTGTGAATTTAACAAGATAAAGCCCGACAGATCGACTTTTTTTATTCAGTAGGGTATAGAAATGAAAATTCATCGAAATCTTGAGATCGAAAAGAAAATCACCCTTACATTACTATTATATACTCGTAGGTCGAGAAAGTAAAAATCTTTTTTAAGAATAATAAAATATTTTAGTATCTATTAACATCAAAGAGGATCCTTTACATTCAAAAGATTAGTTGTCACTGTGTACAGCATACATTCTTAATTTTTCTTATCATAGTAATCTGACAACAATAAGATTAATTAAAATATGTTCAACTTCGTCATATAATGGAATCATACTTATTATTATTAATAAGACAACAATAATTGCCATCTACAATACCAAGAACATTTCAAAACAGATCTCTTACAACTTGCACTTCACAAATACTTCATACACAACAAGAAATTAAAACGAAAAAGAAGAATTCTACGCCTGTATACATACTCCGTTGCATGGTTATCATGCGCAGATCATTTAAAAGCCCGTAATCCTTGACTGACCGACAATCGACAACGCTATTGTAATGCACGTTACATTGCTCACTACGTTTCTCTTGCACTGAGCTCGCAGTATGACAAGCCTGTCAGTACACACTCTGACACATGGAACTCAATAATAAAGAAATTGACATTTTTCCGTACACAGTCCAGTTTGTTTCTCGAAAAATGTCTCCGACAAAGCTTTTCAAAATGATGTATCTTTGTCATCATCGAATGTAGACAGAATTTTTTACTTAATTTTTTTTGTTCAATTTCCTTTTATATTGCAAAAAATGTTGGTATGATTTTTTTAATGGTTATAAATACTCTTGGTTTCTTAGAACCTTATTCTTTTTTATTTATTTTTTAAACAGTCATTTATTTTAAGAAACGTAAGGGATAAGTTTATTAAAACTTTGATAAATATATACTAAAATTACATTCATATTTCTGCACGGAATGAACTACTGTGTAATTTATATTATATATATATATATATATTTATGGCGTAGGTGGCTCAGTGGTATCGAGTCGGCCTGTGGATCTTGAGAACCCTGGTTTGATCCCCACAGCCGACAAACAATTTTCACTAATTGTGATTTGATTGCTGGTAATTGCACTTCACTTCATTTTTTTTAGCTGCACATTTTTGAGATAAGACATAAAGTTACATTTAAAAAAAAATGGTTATATAATTGAAAATGACATATTCAAATAGCATACTTGTTTGCTCTTTTCAACGATGCCAAACTATTTTTTTTATCCTTTAGTAGTACATTACTCGTATTTGAACTACCCATTTTCACTTTTATCTAGTAACTAATGCATTTTTTTGTAGTAAAACAAAGTATCGAAAAATTAGCCTACTAATATGACAACTTTTGTAGTTTTCGAGATCCCAATGGTGGCCCGTATAGAAGCCTATATTTTCAGTAATAAAGAAACTTAAAATTTGGATCATTTATATATCTATTATTGTTAAGTTTGTATTTATCTGTCGACCGTTATAATTTAAGTATCTACTTTAATTTTAACCAAAATTAAATGACAAATTAGATTTCTTGACTCCGACATAAAAACAATCCGTGCCATTGCTATTAATTTCAACTGAAATATTTGCAGTATTTACGAGTACATTATACTCTTATAATTGTGTGAAGTCATAATATTTAGAAACAATATATGAGTGTGTTTAAAAAAAGTAAAAATGAAGGTACAAATGATAGGAATAAGATGTACCTATAATTTTGTACCACAAATTCAGTTACCAAATTGCCAATCATCCATTTCACTTGATAATATATTTTGAAGAATAAGATTCAAATAAAACTTGTCAATGGTTAAATCGGTCCGCGTATTTACTTTTACTAGTTTATTTAAGTTTTAAGTATGTAGTTTCTAGTTTCTGAAATTTACAACTTTGGTTAAAAATGAAAATGTTGAATAGTCTTGCGATGATGAGTGCGAACATATAATAGGTCTCGCGTGGCAACACTCAATGAATAACTTTTAATTATCTGCATATAGAGTTACATTCGGATGCGAGATATGCAAATCCTCGCAGCAAGACGCATTTCAGCTTGTATATGCCACGTGTAATTATTATCTCTTTATTAATTTAGTGGCGGTGATATCTGGATGCGAGCGCTGTTAATGTGTCCCAACAGCGCTTGTTTATGCAGCTGTAATCGCGACCAAGATGCAAAGAATTGCTAATTTGGCACTCATCAACTGAGAGATTTGTAGTGCTATCGCGCTATAAACGCGCTATTTACATATGTATATATGTGAGATTCAAGTATTGACACTGCTTAATAGAACGGCTACCAAATACACATTTAAATTATCACACATGTTTGTTAGATAAGAAATATCATTTATAGCACAGTGAAACAATCTCAAATAGTATTTTATGTATATAAATTATATTGCACTAAGTATTTGTGATTGTATATTTTCCGATGTCAAACGTATTTAAATTACTTTAAGGAAAAATGCATCAAATTATTATTTTTTTATTACTTACTTAATCCTTATGCCTCTCTACCCTTTCGAGTGTGTTTATTACTTGTTTTATTTATTATTTTCGGATGAAATTATTTGCTAATTGAAAATATTTAAGAATAGTTATTTGTTTACCTAGGCCGCAAAAAGATCGTTTATGTGCGCCGGAGAAAAAGTTAGGCTGCCGACCAAATCATTTCGCATATTGTTCATTAAGAAATTTAAAAATTTGTTACATATTTAATTTTGAAATGATGGTTATTATAAATATGAATGTTTAGAATTTAGAAAAACAAGTTGTGTATTTATTTTTGTTTGTCTTTTAGAAAAAAGTTTAATTTCGTGGGCTGAATTGTGCGTATTAATGTTAACTTTGACAGTTGTATAGAAAATTTGTTTATTTCGGTGAAATCTTGTATGATGATATTCATGAATCCCGAAATTTAGATGAATCTTCTCGTTCTAGAGTCTACATAAACTAAAAATATATAGTTCCAAGTCGGTTTATCACTCTGTTCGTATGTACGGAATCTCACATATACATTAGAGCTTAGAATAAAATTTTATATTTAAACCAGGGAAACCGAAATGAACCGGGATATTTATTAAGAAAAATGAACTAAAATATTAAAAGAATACTCAAGAGCGAGAATTTAACCAAACCGTGAATATTAAACCGATACGATAAACTGGTTAAATGATCCGGTTTTAAAATAGGTTTGATTCAATCTATGTGGATTTGTTTGAAAAGTCATAATGGATAAGTGTTGTAAGTAATATTACTTTATATTAAAAAAATATTACAATTCATTTATTTACATTACTGAATCTGTGTAGAGTTAAATATTTACAAAAGTCGTTAGCTGAACTTAACGGAATCGGTTCAACCTTGAACTGAAATGAACTATTTTTTTGTGATTCAGGTTTCGGATTGAAGCTTATGATTCAAAACTGAGGTTAAGTTCAATTTTTACATTTATTATGTAAATAGTAAGATTTAACATAAAATCCGAAATAATAATGAACCATTTTTGAGTTCTCAAATTCCCAGCCCAAGGCCGGATTTATACTTCATAAGGCCCTAAGTTATTTGAGATATGGGGCACTTTATATATCCAGATATTCTATGTCAGTGCCAGATATCCCACTTGCTCACCGGACAATTATTTTTGGCCCCCAAAAGATTGGAGGCCCTAAGCTATAGCTTGTATAGCTTATACGTAAATCCTGTATTGTCTTAGCCCGAGATGTTTTCAAAGTCTTTAAGAATATTTGTACAGTTGTTATAAGATAGTTAACATACTCGCGATATACATGTGTCCGTGAAGTAAAAATGTAACTTACAAACCCAATATATAATGAGGTTCGAGTGATTAAGATTCCAATAATAACTGAAATTGTAGTAATTTTGTATTGTACAGTGTAATAAACAAAACCGAAAGTTGTAACTGGAAGGTGGGTCATAATAGTGAAAAATATGTAATGAAAAATAAATAACTGCTGGTAAAATTCAAATTACAAGGTTTACAATATAGGTACTGCCTTCAATGGTCGACTAATTTTTCTAGAGCAAGATTAACCACAATGAAATTAATATGCGCAATGGAATAATTACATTAATTCCCGCATTTAGCTAAATTCGATGTAATGCAAGGACAAAAATAATTACAGTATTTCTGTCATTAATTACAGTATTTCTTATTGCAAACAAGAACGAAATTAAGCAGCATTGTAATAAGTTAATGAATACTCGCTGTATGACACATACAAACGTAATCTAGTTTTAAATTTTCTAGATAACGTGATTAAGAACATAAAGTCATATCAAGCAACGTGACCAAGTCGTCATTAGCGAGATCGGCTTTAGTTTTACACCATGCGCTACTCACTTGTTATGTGCAGGCCGCCTTGATTTTTCTGTAGCCCTTTCGACGAGTTCATTTAACTCTCGTTTGCGAACAGATTTGCCGACAAGATAAGCTGAAATAAGTGCAGTGGATTAAATATGGCGCAGTGCACGGCTACTGTGCATGCCTGGCTGTCAGTAATGCGATATGCTTTGCTACTTAGATGCAAGGAAGATTTATTAGATGCAAGCGGAGCATTTGAAATGATTTCATTTTTATAATGCATAATGCGTAATTAATAGATATCTCATAGGTATTAAAATTGCTTTAAAAATTTGTAATTACTTGACTTGTTGAATTTTTTTAAAAAGCACAAAAAATAATCGTTTTAATATTTTATTATTTATTAGAACTGAATGGAGATAAATCGTCAATTTTGTCTCTCGTAAAATGACGTTTCTAGTTTTGTAGTTTTAGATCTCAGCACACCTTATTTTTTACTATGTAAGACCTTTATTTTATAAAAACTTTTCTAAAACATGTTACATACATTTTGACAGTGTGCACCAAAGAGATGTTGCACAAAATATTAAAATATTATTAATTTTTTTTATTAATATCATGACATATTTATTAATAACTATAACTCATTAATTGTTGTCCCTACTTAATTTATGCAATTAGTTCAATGAATAGTATTTATTTTGGGGGTAATCATTTATTTATGTCGTGAAATTATTAAAATTATTTTTAACGATTTCTCCGTTGTGGTTCATGAAATAGAAGAAATAAAGAATATAGTATTTAAAAGATTTACTATTTTTATTTGAAAGGTATTGATGAGTTGCACTATAATTTTGAATTTTCGTTCCTGTTCTTGCAATTTTCTATTCAAGCCCTAATAGGTTAATTAAAAATTGTCTTCACTTACTCTCCTACTTATACGGAACAGGGGTTGTTATTACTAAAACTATAACTAAGTGGGCTAATGTTTCAAAAAAGTTAATTGAAAAGTACTGATGTATATCGTAATTAAATGCTTGAAAATTTACTGTGCACATTTTCGCTTATTGTACTTCTTAGAAAATATGTTCAATATTTCTATATTTCTTCCATATTCTGTAATTCGATCATTATTTGTTACCAATCAATAATTAATGATAACCTTTATTTTTCGTAATTACTTTATAGATACTCTATTGGTTATTACTATTTCGGCACTCTAACCAAAATCATTTATTCTGTTATTTCCTTTTTACGTTTATATATTTTGCTCTAGTACGAAGCTGCCAGTTTAAAAAATAGAATCATACTTTTATCTTATTATAAAATGTACGTATACACATAAGTAAGTAAAATGTATGAAAATAACAAAAATGCCAAGTTAAATTATTCTGGTTACAAAATACCAAAATTACGATAATCTATATGATAATCATGAAAATATATAAACTTCGTATTAACATTCCGATCGATTACAGTTAATGATCCAGTTACAGAATATGAGATTCTGTTATTATTTACATGAATAATATTAGACAATATATAAGTGAATTATTACTATAGTCACAGATTCTTCTGAATAAATAAATCCGAATAGAAATAATAGAGCTATCTTCTGTAAGAGAAAGTAAAATTGCATCGAAGATATTTGATTTTGTGGCAAATTTTATGAAACATATGAAAACATCCCCCATAGGTTTCACTAAAATGTATTTGAAACATTATTGAGCCACAATTTGCAAAGTTTTTCTTTAATTAAACATCGTACAGAATCATATAGATATGACACGAACTCAGGGCGAAAGTTGTATTTGATTGTGGGTCGATCCAAATGGCAAAAATCAAGATATTTTGCTAGAATAGTTCATATGGTACATTTCCGTTTTGGTCATAATCATATTTGGTCTTCTCTTTTTATAAGTGTGTAATCATTTTTCCATAGTCCTGGTAAATATCTTCTTAATCCCCAGCATAAGATGCATACTTTACAAGAGTATTAACCCTTACACATCCCGTTTAGCAGCATATTTATTGGAAGTACTTAATACGTACTAATATCACATTCGAATGCGATGCAACTTCTTGCGAGGCTGAAGTTGGCCTAATAAACAAACGGATCGGATTTACTTGTGTAGTTCTTGCCGCAGTACTGCGACTCCCACTTGTTACCGTGAGTGTATGACTGAATTTATGTCCAGTGAGTTTGTCGCACGACGGTTATGGCGCGAACCAGCTCTACTGGGCTCAGACACCACGCAGTTCTATCGCAGAATGTAAGAAGGATAGGTTAAGAGTTAGGGGTTTTCAACCAGGAGGAATTTTGAGCTTTCAAGGAAGAATTAAACTGTGTATTGATTTCAACGTGAAAGATAGAAATAGGAATGTTTCAATATTGGAGAAACTGGCATCATTTCTTCTTGCTGGTGATGATATGCAAGAGCTTTCAGAATTTGCTAAAACTGAAATTAATTTAATTCATTCATATTTTCTTGAACTCAGGTTTGAAGAGTTGGAAATTCATACATTCAACTAATTCAGTTGAAAAAGTTCCTGATAAATTTCCAAAACTACTCTAAAGATTGAGTCTGGAGCAAAAGATATATTCAATGAGAAATCAGTCACAGAAGTTGGTCTTTAAAGTGCGATTTGTACCCAAAAGTAACAGAAGGAGCTATTTATGCATTGCTTATATTTGTATCGACATATCCATATTAAAATAAATTTAAAAAATCTAAGGCTAAGATCTAACTAACAAAGAATTTAACCCCTAAGCCTTAATAAAAGAATCAAATCTATATACGTATTTCGAGAACTAAGTTCTCATCCTCAGTAGAAAAGGAAACAAATCTAGATTACACGATTTGTGAACCAAATCAGTGGTCAAGATAGAATCCTATTTGCCCAAAAGGGAACATATCTATTTATACTAAAACGAAGCAAAGAGCTGTGTTCGAGGATGAGAACTTAGTTCTCGAAATACGTATATAGATTTCATTCTTTTATTAAGGCTTAGGGGTTAAATTCTTTCTTAGATATCTATATTAGTCAAGATTTTCAATACTGCTAAAAATTAAAACGAAGCAATCAAAATGATTTTACAATTATATTCTAAAATAATGTAAAAAATAAATGAACAAAGTATTGAACTCTTTTGAATTTATGAGTAGTTAGCAACTCTTTAAATTTCATAGAAATTGGTTCAGGCTTTTTTGTTTATCAGATCGTTTGCTGCCAGACTATTTCCAAATTGTTGGTAGATTAAATTGGGTAAACGTAAAAGTATCTACCAAAAAAGAAATACAAATTTAATTTACTCTGCATGGAATAAGTAGATATTAGGGCAGGGTAGATATTACGGCACTAGTAATAATTGTTTAATATTTAAATAAAAACGATTTTCTTGTTGTCTCTTTTTTAATATTAGATCAATCTTACAGTAACATTAAATTATGAGATATTTATCACATGGTTGTATTTAGAATACCATGAACTTTCTATCATTTTTCTTTAATTTTATAATTGTAGTTATTTCCTTCAAGATTCCGATTTATTATTAATAACTAAACAGCTGTACAAGTCATTTTAAAAGTGTGCGATGACCATGATATTAAAAAGGTTTGCAATTATTCATTATATCCCGTTACTCTTTAAACTGCGCAATTGAAAGATTGATAACATGATAACGCAAGGCAATTGTTAACTCCTTTCAGCATAAACAGTCATAAATATATTATTGTTATTATTATATTAAATGATAATTGCATATGGAGATAATAAATAATAAGGGATACATATCGCTTACAAACAATTTTTTAATTACTGTTGATACAGAAAGTGAGAAGTGATAGCTGCAAGCAAACCATCTGCAGCTCTGGAACGAACTTGATATAAATGGTAATTATTTTTAATGCAGGGCTTGTTAAAAAACGATTTAAAAATGACACGTTAACACGTTACAATTTGCATGAAATTAGGACCTCCGTTTTGTGCTCAACATCTGTATTGCAGTGCTATTTTGTTTGTAATGTTAGTATCTTTCAGTCATTATCATTTTTATCTTTTTGCCAATCTTAATGTATTTTTATATTGTTACAAAGAAATTGTTACTGGCCTATTTATTCAGTTATAATTAAAAGGCAGGTTCATAAAATGGATTAGCCAGGAACATTATTTCTTGTTGAATTTTAAATTCTCTTAAAAGAAATTTATTTATTCAGGTTAAGGTAGAGTAGAGTTTTTCAACCGTTTTGTCTCATTGCAAACATAAACTAATTACCATAATTCTACGGCACACCAAAAATATATGATCTTTTTTTGACCATCTGATAAAACACATTAGCTAGTAGCACAAGCTCTGTTTTTGCATGTTTTAAGAGCAGTGTTTTTGGGTGTTTTAGCTATCTCTAACCTGTTAAAACCGTGCTCTTAGAACACCCAAAAACAGAGCTTATGCTACCAGCCTATATATTTTTAAATAATTTATAAAAACGAAACAGTTAGTTATGTAACTAGTATTAAAAGTGTCACTTTATTACTCAAGTGGGAAGCCTACGACTCGTGCTGTAAATCCACGAGTGCAATAAAGACACTTTTAGCCAATTTGCATACACTATTTTTTCTATGATCAAGTTTCAACTAATTATACTAATTGTATTTATTACATTTCAAAAGGTAACACTTTTATTTTGTAGATTATAGTTAAGTTTGTTTCACAGCAAATATTTTATTACTGCGAATATTACAAAATTATTTGTCCCCTCACTTGTTAAAAGTTCAAAATTATTATTTTTTTAAATGAAGATAATTGCGTCCTTGTTTTTATGTGCTAGTTATTTTGAATTAACATTTTTACTAAATCTCAATAAAACAATTACATATTTACTTTGTTCTTGTGTATCGTCTTATTTGATTTAATATTTAATTTAATTTTTGACCATATTAGGAATTAAAACATTTTTCTTTTTTATAGGTAAGTCGACATCCATGGTTGCCTTTGTGATTTGCATACCTGTAAGTTTTTATATTTACATTATATTCAATTTATCTTTTAATTAAATGAAATATATATTCTAATAATTCGTGAGAAAAAGGTATAAGAGATTCGTTATCCCTAAACCTCCATGATTACGAAGTTCGCGTAGATAACGCTTTAAAAATTATGGCAAATATGAGTAGGAATTAGATGTTTACAAAGGCGTTTGATTAAATAATAGCCAAAATTATTTAAATTTAAAAGTTACATCAGTTTTGTATGTATCTTCGGTTTGAATATATGAAGATAAAATGTCTTAAGCTCCTGGCTATATATCATTTTAAGATCATTATCTCCCCTTTTCTGTAACTGAATCATTATTATTATAGTTACCCTTATTTTTCATAATTATTCTATAGATTACCACCATTTCAACATTTTGTGACTAAAAGCATTTATTCTGTTGGTCATATTTTACTGTTATGCATGTATACCGGGTGTAACACGAAAAGTGAAACATAGGCGTTTAACATGGCAAATCAGTTTTTCCGTACGCATTGCTTACCTAATTATTTTAGGAAAAAATGTTTCACATAAATGTTGTAAAGCATAAAATTCTACATCCGAATCAATAAACAAAATTCATTTTGACTACTTCATAACTGCAGAAATTAAATTTGAAAATTCACGTAATTTCAATTTAATAGTAATAGCCATGGAATTAAAAACAAGAGATGAACAAATGCGTAACGTTTTATACGTCAATGTCAGAATAAATTGTCAAAATTATTTTTACGTACTAAATATTTTAGTGGTTTTGAAATTTAAAAGGAATGTATTTGTGTTTTTTGAGAAGTCTATGCACTGTCATAAAATTTATATTTAGTTCTCTGGAAATTTCCCGCACACTCATTGTTGGCTCCAGTTCTATTAAAGCAAAAATATTTTCTTCATTGTTATAAATTATTTCATCTATTTCTTTCTTGAAATTTAGTGTTCCTGTCTTTTCAAACTTTACTATAAACCTCTGAATAGTTGCCGTAATAGGAATATCATGATGCTGCCAAATAGCGCTAATATAGTCACGAATTAGTCGTAAACTATGGCCAGAATAATGCCATTTAATTATTTGCAACTTTTCTTCATCTGAATAATTATTCATTTTTGATAATAATAAACATTAATATTGATTTAATATCACAGTTTGTCAAAATAAATACTAATAATTTGACGTATACAACGTTACGCATTTGTTCATCTCTTGTTTTTAATTCCATGGCTATCACTATTAAATTGAAATTAAGTGAATTTTTAAATTTAATTTCTGCAGTTATGAAGTAGTCAAAATGAATTTTGTTTATTGATTCGGATGTAGAATTTTATGCTTTACAACATTTATTTGAAACATTTTTTCCTAAAATAATTAGGGAAGCAATGCGCACGGAAAAACTGATTTGCCATGTTAAACGCCTATGTTTCACTTTTCGTGTTACACCCGGTATATCGGACGAAGAGGCCAGTAAAGAAATATTACTTTTTAACTACATTTTTTATAAAGTTGTGAGAAAGTTGTCATTATATTCTTTTTTATAATAAAAGCTACGTCTATAATTAAGAAAACTGTATAAAAATAACATAAAAATTCCTGATCACAAAATACCGAAATTATGATAATATAAAGTAATCATAAAAGAGAAGAATTTTTTTTTACCATATCGATCATTTATTTATAGATAGATAGCTACAGAATATGGAGAAATATCTCAGAACATATTTAAAGAAATTAACCGATTATTGCGAAATTTGACTGAATGTATAGGGTAGGTAGCTCAGTGGTATGGAGTCGGCCAGTGGATCTTGAGAACCTTGGTTTGATTCCCACAGCCGACAAACAATTTTCACCAATTTAAATCTATCCCTGTGGCTCCCCCTCCATTAACATCTATGGGGGTCGTGATTTGACGGCTGGTAACCGCACTTCACGCGAATAAATATATCACTTACCGAGATCTGCTACGGTAGAGTACCACACCCAGTAATGGGTAAAAGGCGTGATGATATATTTATTTTATTTTTATTTGTTTGAATGTACATATGTTTAATTTTTGTACATGTTCGGATTTAGTAGAAAAGTTGGGATATGCAAGACCTCAAAATGCCGCCCTTTTAAAGTAGGCTACCGTTGTTAATTTTTATTTTCTACAGGCATCATAAGTAGACATATTAAACCCAAAATATAAATTCTAAATTATTTATTAGGCATTGTTTATGTATATGAAACTCTGAAAAATCTGATTTGCTATATAGAAATCTGAAAACATGTACCTGTATATTATAGACGTTTATTTTATCTTAAATTAAAAATATAAATTTAAAAATATTAAAATTATAAAAATATACTTATAAAATATAAATAAATTAGATAAAAGTAATTATAACAAAAGTACTTCTAAACTTTTATAGTCTACAGATACATGAAACACGTGGAGCGTAGCGCCTTTGGCAGTTAGAAATGCTAATGTTATTTCGCTTGACGTGGAAAACAAATTAAAAGAGAAAATACGATGTTTTGAAAAGCGAAAACCAATATAAAAATTAATAATCATATAATAGACATAAAAAATTATTTAATTTTCACTTTAAAAATAAAATAGAATATAGTTATTTTCAACTCGCTGTCCGTAAAATCCCGCCCTTTGTAAATTTTAAATTGTACCTTGCACACCCCTAGATTCGGCCCTATATTTGAAGTTTTTTCGTGCACAAATATATTACTTGTTACGTATACAGCACGCATGAAGGCAATTTGTAAAAGTATGAAAGTCAATTTGCAATACCAATGTTCATATGAATGCAAAATATATCATTATTTAATGAAATTTCGTCGTATTGACCAAGTGTGGTTCACAGTGATTGACATTAATATCTCGTTTATTTAAAAAGCTGAAATTCCGGTGTTAGTTTACGACCTCGCGCGGTATATTTCGAGTTTACGCTCAACATATGCTGCATAATTTAGTGTGCGTGTCGCAGTTTCAGCGTATATGTAAATGAGAACACGCAATAAAATTATATGGTATCATTTTAAGCAGATATGGAATCCTGCCTCACTGAAGCAATGCACTGTGACTATTGCATTGGTCGGGCTGGCTCTGGGACACATAAAATGTGCAGACGTTATGGTGTTAACTGTATGCAACTCAATGTGCGTCGCACTAAATTAAATGAAATTGTTCTGGTATTTTGTTTTGCTTCTTTCCATTGACGCGTATCAAACTATTCGTTTTATATTTCGACTTCAACTAGCTACATATGAACAAGTGTAAAGAATTTAGTTTATACATGGCTAGCATGATTTCTTTGGTTTCAGTCAGACCTTGTTATACAGAACTAGAAACACACAAATATAGGGTAGCTTAAATAGAAACAATTCCTAGCATTCAAATAAAAACTTTGTCAAAAAATTACTCCAATACAAAACAGATGTTTCTAAAATTTCGATATTATCATCACTATTTACCCATTTACTATGTGTGACATTCTGCTGTAGAAGATCTCGGTAAGTGACACATTTATGCGCGTGAAGTGCGATTACCAGTCGTTGAATTACAGCCTTGAAAGATATTAGCGGAGGAAAAGCCACAGGGATAATTTTAATATGGTGAAAATTGTTTATCGGCTGTGTAAATCGAATACCGGGTTCTCAAATCCGCAGTCCAACTCGATGTTATTTTTAAGTTTCTCTTTGAAGTATTTGCGAGTGTATGATGATTTAGTCAAGATCAAGTAATACTTGAATAGCTGAGCGCGTAAATTGTGGGTTGAGTTGCATGAAAGTCCAGGTTTATTCCCAATTTGTCATTAAATTAAAGGTAGATTCCCACTGCCTGTTTCTATTCTGTGTGGTTGGAATAGCTAAATAATAACAAAAAATAAATATAGGATCACGTCTTCTTATCTATTACTGGGTGTGGTACTCTGCTGTAGCAGATCTCTGTAAATTAAATAAATTTCAAAATTTTATTAATTTTTTTCAGCTTTGAATTTTTAGTATTATTGCATAATAGTTCATCTTTAGTGAAATATCCGATCTGTTCCATCCATCTCGTAAAAACTAATACTTATACTGAACGAAAAAAAAATATGAGGCGAGAATCAACTTTTAAAATATTTCAGTCTGACAATTTTATTTTATAACTAATCATCCTATTATACAGTCGATAACTGACTTTAATCATATTAAAATTATTTCTGTGCTTCCTCTCAACTAATATCTTTGAAAGTCGTGCTCTGAAGACTGTTCGATAATCGCAACTCTGTACTTATAAATATATTACTTATAAAAAACAGGTAGAATCTCTTACTGTGTGCGGTTCAACACAGGCTTAGTAAGTTAAAGCCATAACGGAGTATCTTTGAACATTCTATAAAGGCTTTGATGGTAGTCCAGTAATCAGCAGTTGAATAAAACTTGATAATCGTTGACCAAGAAAATGCTTGTTTACTTGTTATTTGTTCCTAAATTTTTTTTTTTTTATTATTTAATTTTTTCCTAAAAGGTATGCCTTTAAATTATCGAAACCTCGAATTTAAATAAAATTACAATACTTAAACATAAAATTGTTTCAATTATTTAAAAAGTAAATCTGTTGTAATAAGTGAAAATTTAAAATGGCATAGATGCCACTACATATCTACTGTTTTGATGAAACAGAAATATCTTCATATTCTGATTAGTTTGACAAAATGTCTTTATTATCATTCAATTTTTGTTTCCCTTTTCTAGTGTTTTGAAATTATACATATAATGTCGTAAACTTATAATTTTAAAATTATGAAACTTTTGTATTTACATATGTATGAATGGCTGCCTGCCTGCTTTCAGATTAAGATATACTTATAAGGAGCTAGGTAAATCTGATAATACAGTTTGTTATGAAAGTGCATATCGTAAGTAATCTAATAAATATCTAGCAAGTATTAAGTGCAGCTTGATTTATTCGAATGTATTTGAGTTTTGTAGAGATTTTTATAGAGAACCATACGACAGCGTGATTATTTTCATTACTAGAATAAATACTATTTTATATTGGTGTTCTACGGTTGGAGTTTGTTGTAAATTACCGGGCATTTAATGGCGTATGTCTTACCCACAGTATTTATGACTACTTGCTGCATTTTATGTGATATCATTTTTATTGATTTGTAGTTTATATGTCGGATTATTTATCGATTTTGACCTTTGTAGTCGTATTTCCTAGTGGATATTAATTTTAAATTTGTTACAGTGCCGATCATGTTTGCTGTACGCAATTGTTTTATTGATTTTATAAATAGTGTTTTATTATTTGAACGGGAGTAATAGAAACATGGGTTTTCATGCATACAACCTGTAGAATTTGTTGTAAACATTCAGTTGTTTGCGTATGTGTTCTCGAATTTGTTGTATGTTTACTTTGCTTTCAATTTCTATAATATTAAATACAGGGTGATGCAGAAATAGGTTATATATTCGAAATATAAGCCATGTTAAATGGAAATTGAGCAACAAATGAATATTGTTATTGTTTCTTGAGATACACATGTAGAAAATGTAAATAGCATAAACAAAATGAATAAAATATAATATAGAAAAGTTGAATTTAAAATAGAGTTGCTTTCAAACATATGATCGGAACTCGGATTGGAGTTCATAGATCCCAGGTTCAAATCCTTTTTCTTTTTATAACTTTGTATACTCTTACGATATATAAATTATACTCGAAATTGCAATTTCAAACTTCATTTACTTGTTCTGTTGTATCTTATTCATATTGGTTATATGGTATTTTCACATATTTATTTGTTGATGAAAACAATTTAACACACTTCATTCTTTTTAAATATCTAATATCCGAAGTTATTGTCGCACACGAATCAGTACCACTGAACTACCATTAATCACGTCACATAAAATAAATCTTAAATATTTCCTCATGTTCTGCAGAAATACGAGTAGTCTTCATTTTAAAATATTCAGAATAATTTTTTTTAAAGGTATTTCAGGGAAAACCGGGAAAAGTCAGGGAATTTTATATTTCTGGAAAAGTCAGGGAAAAGTCAGGGAATTTTATTCCATGTCAGGGAAAAAAGTTTTTTGTTCTTTAAATTTTTTAATTTAATTTTAGAAAAATAACTACAAACTTTTATTTCAAAATGTATTTAGTTATTTTTAGATTTTATTGGCAGAATACCCTTTATTAGATAGATAGTATACCTTTATTGGCAACAAATACCCTTTATTGCTTCTTAAAAGTGAGAACCGCTATTTATGAAAATATAACCGAAGGATGTTTACTAATTGAAAACTGTTTTGTTTTGTCTAACGTTTCTACCGCGCTATGTTTTTTCTGTATGCAATATTTAAGGTTGTGTCTTTGCCTGTTTAGAAACACAAATTGATTTTGCTTTTACTATAAATTTAATAAAAAAAAAAAATTATATTACAATATATGATATAATATATGAAATGTAACCATAAATTCATAAATAAGTGAATATTCTAGAAGTCAGGGAATTTTTTTACTTAATCAGGGAAAAGTCAGGGAATTTATTAATGTTATTTGAATCGCCAGCCTGTATTTGCTATTATTTAAAAACTTTGCAATTGATAATCTCTACTGCCAAACTTTTCTTTTGACAATAAGTCTTAAGAATATTCGAGATGTTGGAATTAAACGGCATAACAAATGAAATATATTTGAAACAAGATCTTCTTAATGCAACAATTTACATTTTCCTTGCGATACAAATTCACATGGAAGACAATTTTCCATTCTCTGGTTCTATAAATCATCTCTCTCCTCGCTAATACCTCGTTATATATCAAGTAGACCTCTTTCTAAGCACACTGTAATCCCTTTAAGTATGACCGTGTAGTGTCTTAACATCTTGGATATCCTATCTCGGCCTTATAGATGGTCGACCTTTCAGTCTCAGTGACATTTGATTGTTTCTTGTTTCTCCGCGTGTGCCTGCTTGATCGGCGTTAAATCATGCGATTTGCGAGAAAGTAGAAAGGGAGCAATGTTGTTAATTTATTGATGCGTTGTTTAAATGTTATTTAGTAAATGTCTGTTTGTGATATTTAACGGTGACATACCGTGGAATTTACGATAACTGTAAATATATTTTATATGCTATTATGGAAGAAACAAATATTAGCTTTTATACTTTCTAAATGTTCTGTATGATAGGGTGTTAATTAATTTTTTCTACAACTGTCAAAAAATGTTCATTTTTTCCACTAATATCAATACGCGAAGTACGTGATTTTATCATAACTTACATTACCATGACAACGCGTATTTGGCGCATTATTTTGCGCACTGTTTCGTATTCTAGTGCGCAAAATGTGTATCTCGCGCACGCTCACAAATTATTTGTTGTCAGGTTTCATTAGTTACAACACATCAATAGTATCAAATTAATATTATTGTTGATTGTTTTCCTTCAATTACAAAAAATACTAATATCAAAAGTATGAGCCGTTGGCACTTGGTGAAACATTATGAATAAGAATAACGAACGTAGACACTTGATGTAGTTTCACAAAATTTTGTGAAACTACATCAAGTGTCTACGTTCTTTATTCTTATACAAAAAATACTATTAATTCTTGCAAATTTAGCAATCTGTATGTTATTTATAAATCAATATACCTCTTTCACCAAATTGTAGTTGACCATAGAGAGACATTTAATGGTGTTGAAATTGTGGGTTGTATTTTTTATATTTTTACATTAAAATGTTTACTTAAAAATTAGATTACTCCGATTAAAATTTCTACCACAGGTTGAAATACATCATTTACTTCATGAGCGATTTCAGCTTACATTAAAACAAAAAAATATATATTACCTTCTCCTAGTGGTTCGGATTACGCTGTAAGCTGTTAATTAATTCCAATTACAATACAAGGAGCCTGTATTGAAATTGGAATTAATTAAGTTTATGTTATGCAGGGTAACAAATAAATAAGTAAATAAATTGCAGTAATACAATATGCACATAAAAATATTTTAATTTTTAATGCCATTTATACCAGAACCATGAGGCATGTCCCTTCGAACTCTACTGTCAAGCTTTTTTTGTCATATTTTTTGAAAAATTATTAAACCATAATCAGTTTTAATAAAGTAAAATATGTGAAGAATTCATTACATTTAATATTTCAATATGAAGTTACTAGTTTAATAAAAAATAAATATGAGCATTAAAATTTTACATGAAATATCATGTTAGTTCATCCTTTTGACAATTTAAAATGTTTTTCTTTTAATTTGTATATTTTTATATAAATACTTATTAATAAATTGATTAAATTAATGGGATAGTGTGGATTCTAGAACCTGAGTTCAACTTCTACAGCCGGAAAACTGATTTTCACCACATTAAAAATCTTTTGTGTTGTTCCTCTCTCCATTAACATGTTTGGAGACGTAACATGACAGTTGGTAACTACACTTCACGCATTAAATATATCACTTACCGAGATATGCTACGGTAGAGGATATTTTAAGTAGCCCACAATTGTTATCTTGAGAAATATAGGAGCTACGAAGTCGGTAAAACTACCAAAAAAATTCTATTTCATAAGTCTACTTAAATGAGCGAAAAAAGTAGATTTTGTAGACCAGTGGTTCCCAAAATACGGAATGCAACTTTCTTAATTTGTTTTTTCTGCGGAAATGACTTTTATTCTGTATTCAACAAATGCAAAGTTCACTACGCTCACATTACAAATTTTTTGAGATAAATGCATAATAAATTGACATTAATTTAATTTAAATTACATATGAATCAGTGTACCTATACTATGAAAGAATAAATTAAATATCAAAATTTGTTTAACAATTTAATTCTATGACATATCATATTCATTTTTTTTAATAGTATGCTAATACAATTTGAATTAAATAAATGTAAATTTAATATGCATTTTTATTGAATTTTATATTTGTTGAATTTAGAAAAAAAATACAGACTCAAATAAGCAAATAAAAAAATAGGTGCCCATTTAAAATAAGAAAGTTGCACCCCGTATTTTAAGAATCACTGGTTTAAAAAATTCTTGTTTTGCGTATTGAAATAGTCTTATAAAATACGAGTAGATATTGAAGGCTAACTTAACCTACTTTGTAGCTCCTATTCTCTGGAAATAGCTATGGTGCACCACTTAAAATGAACATGTGTAAAACATTAATTATTATTAAAAAGTATAAAATAAACACTTGGCTCAGTTTCACAAAATTCAGCCTCCAAGTCCCCTTATGAGGGCATCGTCAGAGGCTGGCCAGCACAGTTAGTAACCATAGACGCGTACTAACTGTACTGGCCAGCCCCTGACGATGCCCTCATAAGGTGACTTGGAGGCTGAATTTTGTGAAACTTAGCCAAGTGTTTATTTTATACTTTTTATTAAACCTAGTTTCACCAAGTGTTGGATGACAATTAATTTTGTCTTTGTTGTTATTAATTATTATTTTTCAGATTTATAACACAATTTAGAGAGTAAATTCCAATGACATCGGAATGACAATCTGAGACCTGTGTAGTCTAGTTGGGAAAGGCGCTTTAGTATAAACAGAGCATCTCTGGTTCAAATCCTAACGTCGGCCGATTTTTTCACACAAAAATATTAATTTAAAATGTTTATACATGAAAAAAGTAATGAGAATAAAAAAGATCTTGTCACTTGCGGAATATAATTTAAAAATCATATAAAATTATTAATTTACGACATTAAAATATATCCGGAAAACAGTAGTTCATAAATTAAACAACGATGTTATTGTGTGCAAATCGGAAAGCTTATTTCACATTCGATTATAAACTTCAAGAATCATGAAATATGTATAATAATTTTTATGTATGTATACTTGTTGGTATGTACACTCAAGTACAGAGACGAGTGCAGAAACGTGCAATACTGCAAACAAGTCACATTCATACCACAAACAGGTTTGTAACTTCAACTTGACATTAGTTACACTGATATTTCCATCAAAAACTATTTTATTATTCTTTTTTATAACTGAATATTTTACACGGCTTTATGAAACTCTATTTTATTCTGCAATTTAAGTCTTTCCGGCGAATGTTTTCAACAACATGAGACTTTTACCACCTACATTCCTGCAAGCGGTGCATGGAAATGATTAAATTGCGCCATTTTTTGATGGGATGTTTTTTCAATTATCCTACCGATTATTATCGCAAACTTTATCCAGAGATAGAAAAACGTGGCCTTAATAAATTCCTGTATTTTATTTATGTTACGCTGTACAACAGGAATTTAATCCCAATTATAAGGGTCCGGACTCACCGAGCCGCAGTGTGGTAGTTTATATATTATTTAACTTGAGTACTGACGGACGTAATATAAGAATTAAGTTATTGATATTAAAGACTGATCGTAGATATATATAATTTTGAAAATACAGCCTGTAAATATGTTAACTTTATTCTCATCATTACTTAATGTGAATAATTATTTACCAAGGGAAATAAAAATGACAATTACTCCCTAGGGAAATTCAAGACCATTGGCGGTCTCTTTTGTTAAATATTGAATGTTTCGTTTGTATATAATTAATATCGTATGTAACGTGTGAGTAAAGTGTCATTATTTGTTGAGAGCGAAGATTGAATCCCGAGGCGTAGCCTAAGGGATTCAATCGTTTGAGAACATAACCAATTATGCTCTTGGAACTCAAACATCGAGTTGTTTTGAAATCGCAGAAACGAAAAAAATATTTTCAACTTCAAGTCAAAAACGATTTTCCGGTGCGGCATATCGAAAGCTTAAGATCTTTTCTTTCGATAGAATTGAAATCTCCATCAATTGGAACGATTTTACAAGTATTATACAATTTTATTTTGAAATACTCTGTGCGATGGGCTAAAATCGGCTAAATGTGAATGTACGGAATATAAATTAAACTGCAATGGAACTAGCCAAATGATCACCTTTCCACTTGGTTTTACTCGTAGATGGAAATAGATAAGTATATGCATAATAAGGGAGTCGAGCTTTTTTTCTGGTAGATTTCACGTGGAAAGCCCCATATTTTATATAATTTTTTAAATTAAGTAACTATTTTGTGCTGTAATCGTTGATGCATTCATTTTATTTACAATCGCTAGCCAATGCGGTTTTGAAAATAACTTAATAATGTATCCTAAAGTAACATTTATTTAACGTGTCTGTGGTGGTAGTTTATGTGTTGGACACTGAACAAAGTATTTAATTCAGGATATAGTATTCGGTTAAATTTTTTATAAACCTATTAAGTTTATAATTACAAAAATGCATAAAATCAAATTGCAGCTATTTGAAAATAATAGTTTATCCAAATTATTTATCTCAGGCTAACTTTACACATATGTTTTTAATAACACGGAAGTAGATAACTTGGAAACAATTTTTGTTGAAAACATTGTAACATTCAGTTGTTCATTACAACAAAGATAAAAATAATCGATAAAGTAATAAAAATTCTTTGAATTTACACTTATTGATTGGCATATATAAGGAAATGCTGCCCAATCATAGTTCTGTACTTAACTTCAAATACTTCATAAAATAACTCCTGATATCTAAATTTCATTTGGAATTTTTATCATAAAATTGAAAATTGGATATATATTTACCAATTAAATAAAACATAATTGCAAAAGATTGGATAAAGATAATGGTTCAGTTAGAACTAATTTATTTTAATTGTTTATTTGTTCTTTTGTTAGTACATTTTCGTATTCATAGTAATTCGTAAACATCACTGCAAAATAATCTATATCATAAAATTTAAAGCAGTCTTATTTAGTTTCTTGCATATTTATTTTCTTTTCTAGCTCCAGAATAAAAAGTTAGACTAGTGTGAGTTGTAGTTCCTCTACCGGAAACAGTGCGGCAGTTGGCTCGTTTGTCAGGTTCGCTTGTTCGCTTGAATTAATAGGCCTTTAATTACACGATATGCGGTTGAGACTCGGGTTTTGGCCCCAGGTCCCGAAATAGCTGAGACAGCAACACAACGGCAACGCTACGATTCACATCACTTGAAATTCTAGCACACTAGCGTATGAATGAATTTGATTTATATGTTTGTAGAATTTGGGTAAACATGGCATTATTCATAGCGAAACGCAATAGTATTGACTATTGAAACGGACTATTTGATAAACAATCACATTGAGGCAGATGAAAAAATATCTTTCAATAGTTAGGATTGTATCTGCCGAATGTGATCGCTAATTTTTAAGATTGATTATCGAGATGTTTATGAAAATGGCGATGCTAATCAAATTGTTTATATCAGTCCAACACAGTGCTTCTCAAAGTGTACGATAGTGCCCGCTTGGAGGGTGGGAGTAATTATCCAAGAGATTGCTAGGCATACTAATGGGTGGCAAGGAGCACCATGCATGACAATACACGGAGGTGAGGGGTTAAGCATGACAGTGAACGACAAAAAAGTGTCGCACTAATAAATATTTAAAATATTGATAACTTTTTTTATACATACATCATGCTATATCCCGTCAAATAGTGTAGCACGAACCTAGAAATATTCACAGAACATTCATCCATTAGATACCCCTCACTTCAATCACATTCAAAGTTCCCTCCATACAAGCTCATTTATTCGTCACACTCGGAATCATTCATCAAGTAACAAAACAATGCCCTGATTTACTAATTAATAAACTATTTTTATGACTTAATTTATGCAGTTTATATCTATATCTTTGACATTATGTATTAATAATTTTTTTTGTGAATATATAATAAAGTACAATAAATATTTTTTTAGTTATTTTTCTTCATTCTATACTGCTGTTAGGACTCCTTGTTCCTGTCTACACGTTTTCTCTTAAAACTTCTACATACACGAAACAGGGGGCATTATTATTAAAGACTGTAACTAAGAGGAGTGGGGATCCAAAAAAGTTTGAGAAGCACTGATAGATCACAGATATTTTTCAAATAATTATCTAAAATCTATTATGCTCAAGATACGATAAATGATTATTGTTTTATTATAATTTTTCGATAACCTGTTTATAAAACTAATCTTTTATCTAGTAATTTTGGTAGAATTTGATAAGTTCAACCTTTCCGACCTATAAATATGTAAATACCTAACTGCGTTCGATTGGTTCGGATTCCACAATAAGCTGTAGGTCACTTGTACTATAACTGAATTAATTTTCTGTTGTATAGTGTAGCAAATATATAAATGTGATAGATCTGCAATTGCAAATCTTGGTAAAAGCCACTATAACTTATTATAATCCCTTTTATTTTCTCTCATTAATTGTATTACTTAATTTCGTCTTTACTTATGTTACTCTTTGTTATAATGAATCTTAGTATTTAAATAAATTGTAATAACTTAGTTTTATATCACTATTTAACAAATGTTAAATAAAACTAAGTTATTACAATTTATTTAAATTTTAAAATGTATCGCAAAGTAATGGCTGAAATAATTCAAAGTTTAATCTTAGTATTTATTGATTGTTGTTTGATCGAAATATCGGTACTTTAGTTTCAATTCGTCGTTTAATGAGTTAGGTAATTAGTAGTTGTGTATGATAGAGTATCAAAGGATATTCAAGAGTTCCTTTATTCGTACTTGAATTGTTGAGGTGGTGTAATATTGAACACTTTGGTACGATTGAAGTCAAGTAGATACAAGCTTCAAGCTGGATTAAAGCCGTGACTGCTTGCTTATGTTTCAACGAGCAACTTTGAGCTGTATTCAATAACAATTCAACGTGCAGCCAGCTATGTTGTAGTAATCCTGGCCAGGTTACCAAAGAGATACGAAAGGATATCGAATGATATGTGGTTTGTTCAAGTGTTGTTTATCTGGAGAAAATATTTGACGGTGTGTTCTCGCACTTAATTAGTTTTCATAATTAGGTCATTTAGAACTAGCTTTAGATGTATATTTTTTGAGTTTACCTGATTCCTTTTTGTGTAAAGATTATTTAAAGTAATTATTAACAACTCGCGTTCTCACTGTTTTGTTATCATTTATGTGACGTTTATTACTGCTTATAGATTGAATACATTATTATTACTATTTTTAGTAGTTTAATTACAAGGTTATTATAGCGTAAAAATAAGATATTATCTTAATGGTACAAACTAAAATCGAACTAGGAACTTCAAGGCTAGTAAATAATGATTTCACTTGCTCGTCTATCCAATTTATAATGAAATTAGAGTGTAGTTTAACCGTTTCTTTGTGGTTTTTATTGACTCCCATTGCGTGTTTATCTATCTCACGACATAACCCTATAAAAATCGCTCACCCTTTTGCACCGCAAGGGTTGATCCCTTAAGCTTCCGTTTCCTCCTAAACCTACAATCCCGCGAAAGTCTAGAAAGTCCCTCACATCTCGCAAGTCCTCGTAGCAGTTGTTTGGGCACGCGTGTCTAACAGATCGTCGTCGAGCGCCCATCAAACGTTTATTAATGCGGTGGTGCATCATCCTGCTTATCCGTTACAATTAGTCAGCGCGACCCTTGTCAGATAGCTCTTCCATATGCCGGGCAGAGACTTCTGCTTTCTTGACGGTTGGCTTCCTTCTGCGTGTTCCTTGTTTGTTTAGATGGATTAGAGGGAAGGGTGCTCATTAGACGCTATTTATTTGATGGCTAATCAGCGAGTCGGCATTTTATTTGAATTGGAACAGTTGGTGAATTGGAATTTGGATAAAGTTATTTAGTTTTTGTTAGTTATTGATACTTTAAACATGGCTTATTTAGATTATGATTATGTTAATTTATACCTGGCTTAAGTGGATATTATTTTAAGCAGTTGTACGACCAGTTGTATGTTAGTGGTAGCGTGTTCTCTTTAAATAATATCAAGAAAAGAGTAAAAGTTACAAATGATTGTTTAGTCAAATTGGCACAGAATTCAGAAGGTAAATGTGATGTAGCTTTGGCTTGTGCTTGCAGAAATAATTGGGATCCACTATAAACTGTAAAATCTTTTTTCTGTAATTGAGATTAATTTTTTGTTCTAAATGTAGTTATACTATTCTGCAGTTCAACATAATACCCTTAATAAATATTTGTTTATCTAGGCCGTGAAAAAACTGACGCATTGTCGACTAAGGACCTAGGATGAGATGTACACAATATTTTATATGCAATTGCAAATTTTATTGCAATTTTTTTAATTTTTTTCAAATTGAATCCGAAACACTAAATCTAGTACTAAAAATAAAATTTATTTGTTACTTTGTACAACGTGAACCTAATTCCAGTTACACAACAGGAGACCTACAGCTTATGATGGAATCAATACCACTTCTAAACTGTCGTATTTTTTGATATTGTTTCTTAATTCATAAGTGCAAGGTTTTTGCTGGGTTTTAATACATTGGGCTACGATTCTATGTAGTTAACAAACTAAGTGATATGTTGTTTCAGTAATTGTTATATCTGATCCAAGTTATAAATGGAATACAACTTTTAATATTTATTTTCAACAAATAATAGTATATCGTTTTCTTTTACATGAGGTTATAGATCTTCCTAGACACGAAATGAGAGCATAATTGTCAACTTTTTATAGAAATCGTACAGAAATAAATAGATCACATCATAATAATATTTTATTAATTCAATCCTCTATAATGCAGTCCAGATGTCAAATCTTGCCCCTCAGATATGGGTTGAAAGGGGTTTAGTTATAAAATAAAATAAAAACAGCTTCGTTAAAATAAAGGCAGGAGTAGAATTGGGGTCAGAAGTCGTTTTATCTAATTTCAATGTCCACAAAAAAATGCCATTTGGTTAATTCTAATTAAGAGACAAAAAAAAATCTATTGTATTTCAAATAATCATTGTGATACGTTCTCACAAACTACACGCACGTAATCACTAATAAGCATAATATTCAAAAAACCAGACATGAATTTGAATAATCACGAAAGGCAAACAACATGTCTATAATTAAAATCCTCAAAAACGACATTACAATCAACATTAGTAGCATTTACAAATTACAGCATTTGTTTAAGTAATTGAAGACGACTGTCATTCCTTCCTGAAATTATATTCCGTTTCCCATGCGAAAGAATTCCACCTAGAAGGTTTGGATTACATTTCTAGTTTGTATTAAGACATTTTCCATGTTATGATTTTTCTATCTCTTCATCTAGTGGAGTTATTTGTTACAGAGTAATTTATTTTGTTAATTACCCTACGGTTTAAATTTCCTGTGTTTTAGGTAAATGTGTATCTCGTATTTCAATCGCCATGTGGACAGTTTTCAGGAAAAGATTACAATCGTTAATTTAACTTGTGTTGTGTGGATATTATACTTGATGTTTAAATGGGGGTTTTAATTTTTTGTAATTTTGTTTCTGATGATAATGACTTTGGGTGCATTATAAAGTTTACGTCATATATTTTTTGTGGTATGCGGGACACAATTACGGTAGTTAGCATATGCTATTGCCATAGTTTTGTTGTCGGTAATTTTAGTACAAAAACGGGCAATTTTAATTGAATAATGTATCTTTCTATATAATAATTGTTGAAAAGGAAAGAAGAGACATATTATTTCATACATAATTTCAACTATTATTTATTTATTTATCTTTAATTGATGTTATTGTATTGTATAAGAATTTCTATAAGTTTATTATAAAAAGTTCCACAAGGAAGTGCAAACTTTAATCACATATTACTTCAATTAAAGAAGACTGATGAAACAGGTGTATGTTGTTGCAATTGAATGGAAGAAATTCCGCGGACATCTTCGGAATAGATAGATGATTTAATCAGGGTTGAGGGATTTAAATCAGGCAAATCATTCAATTTTTTATTGAACACTATTGTTACTGAGCAACTAAACTTATCTTACTTAATTATAATATAACTGCAACTCTCGAATAAGCATGGCCCAGCAAGATGAAGGCATACGGCGCACACACACACTACACAACAAGCATTATTAATTATTAATTTCCGCATAACACATGTACATTATTTATTTTTAAATAAAAACTTTTATTGAGCAGATATCATATATCATCAACATACTTTGTATTATACGATTAATCCAAAATATTTGAAAATTTATATATATATATATATATATATATATATATATATATATATATATATATATATATATATATATATATATATATATATAATCTTCAATTAAAAGGTTATATTTTCTTTTAGTACCTACATACATACATACATAACATCACGCTATATCGCAGTAAAAAGTAGGACGAACCCCTGAAACATTCACAAAATATCCAGTCATCAGATTCATCAAGGAGTAGTCTTCTTTAAACATTCTCATCCTAACACACCACCCTCCTTTCAATTTCATTCCCGTTCCCTCTATAAAAGCTCATTTATTCTTAACACTTGGAATCATTCATCACGCAATAAACTTTCAATCACTTCCGTTCATTCGTTTCTAATACACCTGTTTCATTATTCTTTCATTCGATATACCTACGCTCCACATGCTCAACTCACTCACTCCCACTTCTCTAATAACAAATCTTATGTTTTTCCCTACCCTGTCATTAGGTTTCACATGTTGGGTAGTGTATGTTTAAAATAAAATAAAATAAAATCTAAGAAGGCAAGAAAAGAAGGGAGCGTCGCGCTGCGGTTGTTTTTGCAAGTAAATTCCACACAATTGCATTTAGTTACTTTAGTTTAGTAAGATCTCAAACGAATCAAAAAGATAAGGAAAACAGGGAGGATTAATCTGCACTTGTTTTTAAAAGTGAATTCCATACAATTTAAATTATAATTTTTCCTGAATTTGATTTAAGATTTGTGCATGAACGCCAGATATTGAGTAAGAGGAATTAATAGACTTGTTTTAAATGAACTGAGAATATAAAATTAAGTAGTGTGTTAGGATAGGAATAAGTGGCAAAAATTAAATGCAGAATGAATCTAATGAATAAATCTTTAATATTCTAAGATACCTGCTACTCCATTTAATAGGAAATAATGTAATATTTATATGTATCTATGTAGGAAATTAGGTACAAAAAGAAAAATTCACAAATTTTACTCGTCTGTTTAAGTTGTTGTCACACGGTTTACTTCATTTTTGTTTCTTAAATAATATATAATGAAATCATATCATCCAGTTTGATGCATGATGAAATTTAGGGGTGTCAGACTAACATCTTTTTCATTGAAGCGAAGACTGTCAAACATAAACAATCTAAATTATGTTACACTTAATCAGCAAATTATTTTTATAATTATTCAAATTGTAATAATTTTTATAATCATATTGAAAATAAGATTATTGGTAACCAGAGTCTAAGTTTGTTATCCGATCTGTCAAAACTACAAAAGTCCAATAGAAATGTACGACACAATAAGAAACGTTTCTATTAATAGTATTTCACACAAATTGTATTAAGTGATGGCACATTTTTCTATTTGTCATATAAAAGTATTATTACATGGTGACAACATTGACTGTTTAATACCGACTTTACTAACAATCTGTAATTTTTGTATAAAAAATATAATTAAATACTAATGAGAAATTTGACTAATTTAACTGACTAGTGGCTTTACAAGATCCATTATTCTTAACTGGTTGTTTGCTGGTAGTTTGTATATTACTTTGAAAGTTAAATTGATGACAGAAAAATTCGGGCGACGCCTGGATTCGAACCAGATGCTAACCGCTACACCACGTCACCTAGGCACGAAGTATGGCGGCAACCGAATTCTTCTATCATAGTGTCTAACGCAACATTGATCCCAAGACTCCTATATGATAGGTATTGACAACGTGTTTCGTATATTATTAATAAAACAAACTTATTGTTTTGACTGGTAATTCTCTCTGTCATATTCACCAGGTGTTACTCGTAGGCCTTTAATCCAGTGGTTTCCAAACATTTTCTCTCAGCAGCCCCTTTTTTCCGTAAAAAATTGTCGCGCCCCCTCATTTTTTATAACAGCCTAACTTCAAAAATCGTATATAATTTATTAGAATATAAAAAATGAGTACTATAAACAAATATTGTTATTATATAAGATATTTGTTATAACAAATCTTTTTCTTAACCTAAAATTATGTTTATTACAACATAATAATAGAACAAAATAATGTAACAACATGTATAAACATAAAATTGTAATAAGATTGGAAATTATATTTAATTTAAATTAGGCATATTTAAAACAATATAATCATAATTTTTGAGTGTGCTGAATGGGCGCTTGTTTTTCAATTTATCGAACCGGGGAGTCATTGAAGATATCGCAACTCGCAATTATTTTCCAACGAATAATCGAGTTCGATATTTTGTCTTTAAAACAGCTACAGCGGAAAAGCCTGTTTCACACAAATAAGATGTTACGAAACGTAATAAAATTTCTAAGGCTTTGTTTGTTAAACTAGGGATATTTTACTGCGAGCGCGAGTTAGAAACACGTGTGTGCTATGATGTAAATGGAGAATATGTTCATAAGCCTCAATTATATTTTTATATAGCGCGCTCCCCTAAGGGGGCGCGCCCCACAGTTTGGAAACCACTGCTTTAATCTAATACTCGTAGTTCCCAATATAATAAAATTTAATTTCTGTCAATGTGAACATGTGAAATGATTAAAGTATACTTTATTTCAATAAGCAATAATATATTCACTATATGTGCTTGTCCAAAGTGCAAATTCTCTTTTCATTTCGTCTTATAATATTCTTCTTTTCTCTCTTTCTTTGGCAAGTACAAAAACACATAAAATGCGTGACGAATGCGTCGGTTAAACATTAACGACATCCCCTCCGTTCACGAACATCCATGTGATACTTTACACAACATACTTCGCCGTTCGTTCAGGTAAAATGTCTCTGGAAATTACATCCTGCAGTAATGGCACTCAATGACGATATTTTCATACGTGTTATTGTCCTATCCGAGGGATTCGAACCCGATCTGTGGTTGTCCAGCGAGGGCATGGAGTAATATGGAATGAAATGAGGACGAGTGGTTTTGATTTCAACACCGAAATGTTTTGTAAATAATGCGAAAATTGTAAAATGTATGCAAATTAACTGAGGATATCAGGTATCATTTTTCTGTGATCAGGATTTTGTATGAATACGGTATTGATGATCAATTTATAGTTCATTTTGTATGTGTTTTATTTTTACATTTTTACTATACATAATTTATAATTAATTATTTATTTATGGAGTAGCTGGCTCAGTGGTATTTATTTATTTATTTGTTTATGTTTCACTGTACAACAGGAACTTAATCCCAATTACAGTACAGGGTCCGCACTCACCGAGCCGCAGTGTAGTAGTTTTATATAATTTTTAGCTTGAGTGAGATTCGAACTCGGGATCTCCGGATTCGAATTCCTTATCGCTATCCACACCACCGTACTGATTATGGATTTAAGAACCCGGGTTCGATTTCTACAGTCGACAAACAATTGTTATTTTCACCATAATATAATTATCCCTGTGGCTTCCCCTCCACTAACACCTTTGGAAGCTGGGATTTGACGATTGGTAACTGTGGTAATTATTTTTTTATTAAGCAATTGTGCTAGATACAATAAAAATAATTACCACAAATGTATGTTTTTAATTTCTGTGGTAAATAGATGAAACAAATAACACAAAAATATCAGTAGATCCATTTATCAATTAGTAGTAGAACTAAAATCAAGTGATAAATTTTGACATTCAGTTGATAGATAACTGGTGCTGAAATTGTTTGAAGAAACTACTACAATCATTTTATCTGCCGTTCAAATTTATTACTTTGTTACGTAACCATAGATTTAATTGTCGTTGGTAAAAACTACCCTTAATTGTATATTCGGTTATTTTCGAAGTTTTTGTTGTATAACTATTGAATATAAGTTGAAATCAGCTAGGTTTTAATTCGTGCAATCTTATTTGTGCTCGGTGTTTCCACAGAACCACCGGCTGTACTATATAATTAAGGACATTTAGAGTATCTAGAACATATGTATATGTGGTAAAAATATAATTTGTGATCTGATTTTCATTTAAATGAAATGTGTTATTATTTTATTATGTATTATAGCTATTTTATTTAAAAAATAAACTACAAATGTTTGTGATGATAGTCATTAAAATAAAATTAATACCCTAAACGAGATAATCAGAGCAAACATATGTTCAGCTAAATCAGATAAAATTAAGTACGTTCAAAACTGCATTAGTAAATCATTGAAGCTTTTCCCCAGTCTTCACGCACGTACTAATTTCAATTTAGTTCAACAATTTAGATATACAAAAAAAATCATTTCTTTAAAAGGTGCCGCCATTTTCACAAATAACAATTGCTTGAAAACCCCCATTCAAAACCATGGCTAACATAATTACATATAGAATAACACATACAATTTAACAAAAACGATATTTAAATTCAATTTCGGCGAATCAGAAATTGTAAAGCATTTTGAAATCTCATTCAGCGGACAATACAGCATTCGTTTCGGCGGTGGCTAGCTAGCACACACATCAAGCCAGGCTATGATAGCGTTATTTTTAATCTAAAACAAATTACGCACTACCCGCGGTCATCTTTTGTTCCGGTTCGGTCATTTCGGTCATTATGAACGCCGCCTGCGTCCTGCGAATAGAATCAGCTCCGCCGGACGTGCTACGATATTACTTCGTTGGGGCTGGCTGATAGTTTTATTGTAGAATGGCGTCCCATTTCATTGTCATTACTTTATGAATTTAGTTTAATTATTGCTATGGACTTTTTTATTTTCTAGTTTTTTATTGTTGGTTGGAAGCTTGTGAGCTTCCTGTGGGAAATGAATTCAATGAATGTTATAAGTTTAATTATGAAGTTAATTATATTTTTATTCGTATGTAGATTGACTACTCATACTCTTGACCATTCGAACTTGTTTATTATTACTTTATTTTATTTTGTTTTATGTACGATACCTATCCTTTCCATGGACTCGGGTATCAAAAACTAAATGTTGTAGATTTGGACATTTATTAAACAGCTGCTTATATTCTAACTTTAAGGTCAACTAATCTTATAATTGGCTAATTAGCGCAGTTTAAATGTTATTTATTTAAAAAGGAAAAGTGTTGTTTATATTAAAATTCATATTTTGATATGGTTAATATTTTGATATTCTTGAACCGTAGAAGTATACCTCATTAAAATCATTTTTTAATAACTTTAGGTGTTGAGTTTGTGTTTTGTCAGATAATGAATTTAGAAAATCTTCATTCATACATAATGCAAACTGGAATCAGGAATTTGTCACAAAAACTTTAGTCTTATGTAAATTGAACCGAGCCTTTCCAAAAACATATTCTGATTAAACTATTGTTTTATATGTATATGATTACACTTTAACTGCTTGATTTACGACATTGTTTAGTATTCATAACATAGCTCTTTATTGCACTAGTACGATAAAATATCAAAATTGGGCTCCTGTCAATGTTAGAAAATAAATTAAAACATATATCATCACTTCTTTTACCCATACTGGGTGTGGAGCTCTGCTATAGCAAACCTCGGTAAGTGGTATATTTATGCGCGTGAAGTGCAATTACCAGCCGTCAAATCACGGCCTCCACTGATGTCAGTGGAAGGCAGAGCCACAGGGATAATTTGTATGTGATAAAAATTGTTTATTTCATGGCATTTAATGAAATATCTTTTACTTTTTTTAGGATTCATCTAAGTTTTGAAGCATTATACTCGTGAACAGATTTGTTCATTTTGTGTTGAGAAAATTGGCAGTATAATAATTTATTATTAAACAAAAGCGACAACAATGTACTCTTTGAGATAAAACTAAGTTTTCACATAAGCATATTTTAAGAAAATAAATCGCCTCCAAGACAATCGCACATAAAACTTAGTATGCAACTCGTGCATAATCGGACTTTATGTACTTGTTACACACATAGGTATTATATAGCAATATTAATAGAGACACACCTTCCGGTGTGAATGAATATGATATAATGATCATTAAATTTTATAAGCTAGTATATTATATCTTCATGATTCTACTATCAGAATGGCCTCTAATAAAATTATTCAAAAATATATTGAGAACTTGTTAGAATCATGCAATTTCGGATAATCGTTAAATCATGAAAACAAATTATATAACTACCATAGATATAATGTAACTATGTCATTGTTTAGTACTAAAATGCATTAAATGTAAATGACAGTAACAAAATATGTCACGTACTTGCTTCGATGACGTAACTGTATTCTGAAATGAAACTAACTTTATACGATATTAATTTTGCAGTGGACATACCTATATTTACAAATTTTCAAATCAGACTTCTTTAAATATGTAAAGTTATTTCTCTGTTAATTTGAAGTAGGTAACAATTATAAAACCAAGAACAAAAAGTTGTTTTACATTCATTGTAGAACATTTGAATGAATCTCACCTATGTAGGCGTCCTCATTCTTTCGCACGTGCGTCAATAAAATCACAAAGTATATCGACACTGTTCTTTCCTGCGATGAGTGCGACTCATGCGATCACAGCCGCAGATCTCGGATCACAGCAATCTGTGGGAAACAGTCGCATTTACATGCCGCTTGCCGCCGCCCGCGCCGTCATATAGTCTGAAATTTACGGCGAGCTCGAGCCCAGAGCCCGGACTATCATTATCGACTGGAATTGCGACCAGAACACACCGGCCCCGGTATCGTCTCAGCTATCATCATGTAGGATCGTGAGGCGAGTTAACAAGAGTTAACCACTATGAGAAGAGTGAACAAAAAATCTATTTGTTTTTAGAGGTATTGGACATGAAACCTCCGAATTTTTAAAGGTTTTATCAATAACTTCATACAGAGACAAATAAAGGCTGTAGTTGTATTTCATTAGCCAATACCATACATGACTAATTGAAATTAATAAACCAATGTACCAAATGCAAATAGGAACCTAGAACAGTAAAGTTACAAATCTTACATAAAATATGTCTCATGCCAGTTGGATAACAATTATATCACAACAAAGACAAAATTAATTGTCATTCATGCACTTGGTGAGACTAGGTATAATAAAAAAATATTAAATAAAACTCTAGGCAAAGTCTCACAAAATTCAGCCTCCGAGTCACCTTATGAGGGCATCATCGGAGGCCGGCCAGCACAGTTAGTAACCATGGACGCGTTTCGCTCTTGTTAGAGCTCATCAGCATGGTTACTAACTGTGCTGGCCGGCCTCCGACGATGCCCTCATAAGGTGACTCGGAGGCTGAATTTTGTGAGACTTTGCCTAGAGTTTTATTTAATATTTTTTTACAACAATTATATCATTATTGAAACCCTGACATTACGACTATTTGGTCTTTTAGCAGTTTTAACGGACGCTAAAAATAATATTGTACAAAAGGAGATGAACTTCGTGTACGTAAATGTTTTTTTTTGACAGTTACATAATTGTTATTTACGATACTAGTAGGTAAAGCTAGATTTTAGTCACAAGCGGGGTTGAGTGATATTTTACAACGATAGTTTAATAGCCATTATAGCGAGTTGTATACTATACTTTATCTACGTCTAATGTATTACATATAAGTTTTTTTATAATTTCGTCCGAAAGTAAATAAAATTAGGTTAAGTAGGAACCACACATCACGCGCAAAATATATCACTTATCGAGATGTGGTACGGTTGAGTGCCATGACCAGTCATGAGTAAAAGGCGTGATATATTTATTTATATTTTGTTTTTTCGTAGTTACCTACCAGTCTTTATATTTTTTTAATGTATACAGAGAAATTTATTCAAATTAGTGCAGAAGAAGGAATAATAACTATTATTCCTTCGTTATTATTTCCTGCAGGATTAATGTATGTTGCAAAAATCACACATTTAATATACATATAATACATGAGTTTTATATAAAGACTTTTACGTTTGAGTATCGTACAATATTTTATCTCCGATCGATAATATCAACCAAAATGTTGATTATTATTAATATAAATGTAATCCTTGAATACTACAAAAATATGATTTTATTGTGCTAACTATAACAATCTGGGTATACGCGTGTAAATTATTGTTTTAATACTCTCATGTTTTAATTTACTTATCAAATATGTTTTGTCTGTAGGTACTTTATAAACTTGTTGCATAATATACTAGTAACCACTAGTTGCCAACTTCACACAAGGGATAATCGCGCCCTCCCGTGAAGCATATTATACTTTTCGTAACAAGTGCACAAAAATTACCGTCTTATCGGGACAAATGTCAAATATGGGTTTCGTAACTAGTTACCTAGGAAACGCCGCAAACAGATAATAATCGTAGTCTCTAGGGAGAGAAACATGCTACCTAGGGAGAGAAACATCCTACCTAGGGAGAGAAACATAATGTTTCTCTTCCTAGGGGAGAAAAGTAGTGTTTCTCTCTCTAAAATTAGGGAATAAGAACGTGTTTCTTGTGCATGTGTTACGAAAATAGTTTTACGAACTGAAAATAGCCATTATTATATTTTATAGAGTCAACAAGAGAGGTCAACTCCTTAATAGTATTTTTATACAAAATTAGATTATTCTATTGGTTATTTGTTCTTTGTACTGAATCTACAGAAATATAGAAGAAAATAAACACATTGCTAATTTTCTTTTATAAATATTTACAAATCAGTTTATTTCTGAATTCACATGTGAATAATAAACGAAACACGTTGTTCTAGTTTAACTTTTTAAATAATGTTTATGATCTGCGAACAGATAATTTGAGTTTATTGTTGTAGTGATTAATAAACATAAGTTATTGTCCTGAAAGAGTGAATGGAGTTTCATGAAATCTATTTTTTGATAAACATCGCGTTTTGACTTGGAGAACAATAACACACAGCTGTCGGCTCTAATATGATTATAATTCATTTCTCTGAACGGTATCGAACTGCACATCTAGATCCGAGATTAAAAATTGAATTAAAAGGTTGTTGGTTCGCCCGGCCACTGTCGTCACTGGACTTTTCTCGGAATACTGGCGCTGATAACATGAAATTGCTATGCTCTTCGCATTTAAACCAAAATTTGCCAAAATCTAGACGTGAATCTAAGTTTCAATCCGATTTTTAGAAGCTCTTCTTTATCATTTTTCATCCAGATTTTTTTTTTACATTAGTTATGTTTTATTTTTCTCGACTCTCAAAGAGACGAGTTTAAGTGGTATAGTATCTATAGCATAAACAATAACTAAAAACATTATTTTAAGAATCAAATTTGTTTTTTTTAATCACAAAAACATTTAAAATGTTAAAAAATATTGTCAAATTTTGTTAAAAAAACGTCAGCAATATCTAAATTACTCAGCGATTCATATTCTTTGAGTTTAAGTTAGGGAAATTTGCAACCTCGTTTTACCCCAGTGGCTTCACTCCACTAATATCTTTGGGGGTCATGATTTTATGGCTGGTAACAGCATTTCACGCGCATAAATATATTAATCACTTACCGAGATCTGCTACGGGGAAAGTGCCACACCCAGTAATGGATATAAGGCGTGACGATATGGTTAATTTATCATGTTATAATGAACAGAAGATAAAATTGAAATTTTAAGTTTATTGTTTACAAACTTTTTTACAAATTATAATTGGTTGTAATGGTTACACTGAAATCCTGCACCAAAGCTTAAAATAATTATAGAAAGGAAAATTGATTGCGAATGATACTTTAGCCTTCAAAAATCATACAATAGCAGAATGAGATAGAGATACCCTCATTAGCAACAGTTTAAATACTATGACAATTAATGCAAACAAGTAACTTAAATATATTTAACTCTTCACTGAAAATGTCTTGGATAAAATGCTGTTTTCCACAATTTCGTCTTATCTGTTATTTTTAAGATGCGTGTAGTGTATGCATGCTTATTGTTTTATTTGATTCGCTGAGCATTAGTGCTTATTCTTGTCGTTGTAGTCTCATTGTAATCTGAATCTTGCGAGCTGTGTGTAACTTGGAGCTGAAGTTAATTGTAATGCGTATCAGAAACAGGTAGCAAGGAAATAAACCCAGTAAATAATTAGCAATGTTGTTATAATGTGCAATTACTTGCAACATTTTACTGCACTTATCCAGTAACTAAGCAACGGAAACCTGATAAATAAACACAAACAACGAGACGCTACTTTAATTAATGAGCAAATGCTGGAATCTCTACCTACTCTATAAGTAGAGAAAAATCTAATAACAACATGGAAACAAGAAATGTATTGCCAAAACGACGTTCTAGTATGCAATGAAATGGCGATTATCCTTGGTCATTGAAGGAATCTAAGTGTAGGTAATTGAAAATCAAGTAAATAATGCAAATTATGTTTTATTGGGTTAGATATGTAAAAGAAACATTTAAAAACATATAATATACATTCTTGTAGTATGTAAACAGTATAAAAATAAACATTTTTAAACTTATTTAAATAGAAAGTTTATGATGGAGGATCACGGTTCAGCAGATTCTACCGATAATTGAGTATCGAATAATCGACATTTTATTTGATACATAAGTATCACATTTCGTATTCACATATTGTAGTTATTTGAATACCTAAGCTGTGTGAAATAAATGGCATCGCAAAGAAAGAACTTGTCGATGCAGACTACATTCTGAGAACGACAGACATATTTTACGAATGACATGACACAATTTTTTTACTATTGTATTATATTATTATTGTTCTTATTAAGCAGACATACTAGAGTCATATGCCGCCATGGTTGCTTGTTGTCGATGGTATGACAACGATACGTGCAGGTTAAAGGTATGGGTTGCCGGAAGGAGGTCATCGATGTATATACTATCCGCTTGCAGTGTTGTTTAACTTGCGTTACCGAATTAACTGGAAGAAACGCAACGGACCGTTTCAATTTTTCAAGTTAGAAAGATAATTAGGACATTATATAATAGTTCTAGTAAAGTAAACAAACCCTTTATTACGTGATTTACTATTATATCCTATTATAACTGTTTCTTAATATTGTAACAAAGTGAAACAATTTAGAATTAGTTTTTTGTTATAATTAGGATTTTTCACTATCAACTCAGCTGCGAAAGAAACAGACTAATTAAATGCTATTTTAAGTATCTTTTAAAAGTTGATTTGACAGAATCTTGCTTATCAAAATGGATTAGTGCATATGTGTGTAATAATTTCAGTAGTCTTCGATCATTATTTATCAAGTTTATGGCTTTTCTAAATTATCGCGCTTGATAGATGGTATGCGTGATGACATACCTGGATAAAATATTAGATGTATGTTGGCCTGGAATAGATTTGACCTTTGTATTTCATCCCTTGCAAGTGTCTGGGTTTTTTATGTATACTCGTGCATGGGAATAGCTATCTTAAACCAACACCACGATTCCACCCTCTTACCCCTTGTCAGCACGTGCCATGGAAAACAACAAGAAATAGTTAGTGGAAGCTTGGCTTTTGGATTGGGAAGATGTAGTCTTCCCATGTAACTTAGTAACTTAGAAATAATAGTTTGTTCATACATTATTGTTTGCCAATTTGCCATCTTTGGTCAATTTGTTTAAATTTTATTTAATCTGTTTATAACTTTTGTAGTTTTATAAATTTTATTATTTAATTTTTATATATCAATAAATTTATTTGTACATAAAGTTTTCAGCTATTACCAATTGATTTATTTAATCATTAAGTTTTAACATTACGTGTTACAGTATAATTCTGCACGGATATTATTTTAAAGCAAAAAGTTGAGATGTATTTCACTATTTCAGATAGGTAGTAACGAAAAATATTGTAAAATATAATCAAAGACTTGTATCTCTTCATTATCTCTGTTGGGATACTTAAAAAATACATCTGAAATAAAAAAGAAATAGAGTTTTACAAGTATGTAAATACGTAATGAATGGGCGATGTAAACTTCATGTTTTAAGTTGCGCATTGTGAAAAATTTACAACAGTTGCAACCTGGCAAAATTATTCAAAGTTGTTCGGCAGTAAAGCCGTCGTTTAATAAATCCTTCCATTCGGAAGTGTCCACTCTCGAGCCACCGAAATTATTTTGTCTCTGAAGCCAGGTAATGCATCATGGTCTTGTTCTGCTGACAGATGGAAATGCTGCTCATTCCGAAGCAATTTTTAACTATTCTGCAGTTCGATTTATTCCGAAAACACGTTCGCATTTTGTCGGCTCGCGTACAAACGTCCGCCAATTTTTATGTAGATCGTCGAACAATTGCACACTGTTGGAATACGTAATGGACGGTTCACGTGTACTTGTTGCCCACCGCCTACTTGCCAGCCCGGGAACCGAATTTATTCGCATCCATAAACAGTGTTTCAGTGGTTCTCTTTCCGAGCCTGTGTCTTGTCTTCTTTGTACCACTCGTGTTGACTCTCAGACTCGCTAATTTTACTTTAAGGACTGAAGCGATTCATTCGGAGCCGGTTTATGAACTTCACGTTACGGCCACAAAATTTGCGAAATACTTTCTTCACATTCGAGATATTTGCCTCCTAGTGCAGATTTTGTTTTATTTATAATTTTTCTTTTATTCATTTCAATAATTTGACTATTTTTGAATGTATAAGTATATTATTTAATGAGCATATAACCATCATATGCTAGTCAAATACTATACTTTATTTACAACTATTTAAGTACACGGAACAAAAATACTAAAACCTTACTTACACATCTTTCATGGATCAATAAACAATAAACTACGTGCATGAAACATAAAAAATACTTGAGTGATATTTATTGCTAGTCTAATTATAAGAAAAACTGGTGGATAATTATTCAATTATTTCTTTTTCTTTTACTACAATTTATTAAAAAAATTACTAATTCAAAATTATGTTTTCTTCTGACAATTTTGTTTCATTTCCAAAGCTATTTTTAAACTAATTTTCAACATTTTAAATGTAATTTGTTTCGTAATAAAGCATGCAAAATTAATTCTGTTTATTGATTTTAATGTAGAATTTTATGCTCTACATAATTTATTTCAAGCTTTTTTTTCTAAAATAATAAGGGAAGCAGAAAATTATAAAAATATGATTTTACATGTTAAAGTATATTTGTCTGCATATTTTTAGACAGACGTAGCAAATTTAAAATTTATTTCTTCGTATCTTTCATTTAAAACATTTATGTTTAAAATATTTTACGAACGTTTTGACAGCACATTTGATGCCATTGTCAAGTTCTTGTCAGAATGTTATACTAATCTACTTTTAAAAGTGAATAAATATAAAAGTTGAAACTGTAGTTAAGTTAATTTTAAATCTATATTACATTGTATTACGAAAAGTTTTGAAAATCCTGTACAACAGGTACTGTAACCATGAATATTTATATGTAGTTGCGATTGTTCTGGCAAGCACTAATTTATCTACATTAGATCTTGCTACCTTGTATAACTCCCTACCGAGTTGTGATTAAGCACTTTTATATATTTTAAACTTTACATGAGATTACACACCATGTAATGTCTTGGAATATAATTATACGCTGACGTAATTACTTTTTTTACAATAATAAATAATACTTTTTCTAATATACCATACATCCAACTTTAAATTAAATAAATTCATAACTTTTGAAATATTTTGTAATTTATATGCATTGAGCAAAAGTTCACATAGGTACCTATTTATTTTAATCTAATTCAGGTTTAATAATATTACATAACAAATATTTCATTTTAATAATAACTATTACTTTCGGATAAGTATGAAATTTTATAAATTAGGAAACTAATTATTTAAAAAAAAAACATCAATATTCATAAAAATCTCTACCGATGACAGTTTCAAGTTGTATATCCACTCTGTAATATTAATAATAATGTAAACACCAAAGGCGTTATGTAAATGATAATGCGTAGAATGCGAATTATGAAATGAAATTGTCATCTACATTGGTATTTTCTTAATAAATATAAAAAAAATACAAACACTAAATAACGTAATAGCTATTTGACGTCGTCCTATACACCCATACCTCGTTTTACGGCCTAGATACGTTCCATGAAACTTGGCCGCAAAGCGAAAAGCCGTATAAAGAATCAATACAAATTCAATGGGGGAAAAAGTTTTTTTGCCGTTATAGCGAAACATTTTAGGCCGTAAATCGAAAACGTGCCTTAATTGAAAAGGGCCGTTATAGCGAAATGCCGTTTAAAGAACGGCCGTATAGCGAGGTATGGGTGTATGACATTTATTGAGTAAAACTGATACCCCTTTAAAATTTGAAAAAGATTTATGTAGATTGTTTAAATAGTTACCATGTGTAATTGCGTAGAAATATACTTATCTGTGCATTTTGTTTATTTTGTGGAGTACATATTCGAGTGTCGGGCCACACCTAGAGACATTCAGCCCACTACCGATTGTTTAACTGGCTGTCTGTTGTGTCTGTGCGTCTGTTGCTCTGTATGTCCGATCTGAGTTATAGTTATCACTGCACCTCACTTTGTATTTGCACGCGTCTGTATCTAGCTCTCTTTATTCCACTCACATGAGAGAGAATGCAGTGCACTCTATCTAGATCTGCAAGAAGTGTGAGACTGTTGATTTTATCATCATTCTAACGCTGATTTCAAGACCCATTGTCTCGTACTCTGGATCCGTTTATCAAGATGGGAATTGAATGCTACAATTTATTGGTAGATTAGTTTTGATTTAAATATGGCGGAGATTGTTTTTTTTTTCTTTATTAGTAAGTAGTCTGTTTTTATTTAATATTATATAATGCGCTAGTCTTACTCTGTTGGAGGTTCCTAAATACTAAATTAATTTTCTGTATAAATTAATTATTTTTTTCCAGTGGAATAGAATTAGAGTACCAGGGAATCTGTTCTCACAGATTTATCCTAAAATAAATAATAAATTTCCATAGCTATTGTATTTAGAAAATACTTAAACTGCTTCTATTAACTACATTTGTTTTTGCTTTTTTCGTGTAATATATTTATATCTGCAATATAATTAAAAATCAAAAACAGTAGATAAATAAATATATCATCACGCCTTTTACCCATTACTGGGTGTGGCACTCTGCCTAAGCAGATCTCGGTAAGTGATATATTTTTTCGCGTGAAGTGCAGTTACCAGCCGTCAAATAATATCCCCAAAGATATTAGTGGAGGGGGAGTCACAGGGGTAGATTTAAATTGGAGAAAATTGTTAGTCGGCTGTGAGAATCGAACCAGGGGTCTCGAGATCCACATGCTGACTCGATACCAGTGAGCCACCTACCCTAGTTAAATAAGTAAAATTTGTATATTATTAAATTGTGCTTTAAATTTTTCGGTGCGATGATCATAATTTTTATATTGTCCTTAATATCCACTTTTTTACAGCTCCAGTAATTTTATCAATGACCGTATTTAAGATTGTTTTAAAACGTTTTGTTTTGTCTAACATTTAAAATAAAAGTTCGTAATTTTCGTGTGATCCAATTTGTGTGCAATTGTTGTCTAACCCTGTCTGGGTTGCTTGGTGTTAATTCCATTCCCATTTCCTCGTATAAATCATGCACGCATTAAGCTCCTGTCGCACTCGCAGTCTTACGTTGACAACCATGGTAAAACGAATTTAAATTGACTTGAACAAAAACCGTCTTACTTCTTGAGCTCCCACCCGTGCGAGGTGTGCGCCCTAGAAGATAGTTGGTGTTGACAATACATTGCTGAAATAAATATGTTATTGTCATTTATTCATATAGGGTAGGTGGCTCAATGGTATCGTGTCGGTCTGTGGATTTGAGAACCAGGACTTTTCGACTAATAACCGCACTCCACGCGAATAAATGTATCACTGAGATCTGCTACGACAGAATGCCACACCCAGTAACAGGGAAAACACGTGATGATATATTTATTATATCCATTACTGGACGTGACACTCTTTTGTACTCGTAGCATTTTTCAACCGCCAATGTTGTGAAAATTAGTAAATCGAACGAGCTCTAATTTCTACGGACCAATATATTACTACTGAATATTTTACTTCATAAGGTATAACGAAAATAATAAATAACAAAATAATATGAAAAGACGTACTTTCCTGTTTATTTTTCATTAATTTCTTACATGACATGGATTTTATTAGAAGCAAGGTCGTACCAGATATCTTGGAAAGTACCTACTGAATCGTCTTGTGCATCTGCTCTGAAAAAAGCAATTAGTCCGTCCCTGTTATGACAAATCGCCACTACCATTAACCAACATTGTATTCGCTATGATTTCCTAACCTGATGACATCTTGCTTTTGTTTTTATGCCAAGGATGCGTTGATCGTTGATGTTACAAGGGAGTTCATTAGGTTTTTCTGGACCGTGTGTGCACGGATGATTGTCTTTTGTCTTGATCTCGTTGTCTGGTGACTTTTTCATCTCTCGTTATGCTTCATGATTTCTTGGTGATAATTGAGGGGTTGGATATGTGATAATTTGCTGGAGATATTTTTAATACGGAGAGGACTCCAAGTCGGGAAACGGTACTTGGCTTTTAATATTTTGCAAATTTATATTACCTCTCTATGTTTTGTCGTGGTTTAAACGCATGTGAAGGTATGTAAGTAAAAGAAATAAAAGAGTGCTCTTTCATTTTGTGGTAACTTCGTTCATTTAAATTCCTTCTTTGTTTTCTTGCAATTAGCTCGTGTTATTTTGGCAAGACATTAAGCTATTGGTTACAAAAACGAGTTTGGTTCAATATTTCCGAATCTATTTACTCTGGGCAAACAAATTCTCGAAAAACAGCCCATTACATCGCTACTTTATTCGTACGAACAATAACGCCAAAATACACAAACCAAAACTCCGTCAACATCTTCCGTGAATTCTCTCATTTGAAGCAGAAAGCAAACAGTCGCCAAGTTCGGTAACAGTGTTCCTGTTGTCATAGGACCAGCCAGCCGGCAACTGTTTGCATGACAATTTAAAACGCAAACAAAAAACCATCAATTAACCGAACGTTGCTAAGTGGCGCATAGCCACAACGTCGGGAATGCAGACAATTGCCAAACGTGCTAAACAATTGAATTCCGTGGGTGGCTAGTAGATAATCAGTGACGTCATCGACACTTTCTCGCCTGTTGACATTTCCGCGACACAATGATGACTAAAACTTTGCTATGTTTTATCAGCAGCTCGAAATCTGGCAATATTAGTCACAGCATTATACACCATTGATTTTATCAATTATTATATGCAAGTTTTTCAATGTATTCAATGTAAATATTTATACTGTTTATATAGTCATATCTGATCTATTTTTTTTTCAATTAAATACCTAGCGTAAACGTTATGCAACTATTTCATATATTATTATTTTTCTTGTGCATGTGTTCATAAACTAAACTATACTTACAGGGTCGGATCTAGGAATATATTGAGTACTGAGTATATAATATCTGGAATTTTTAAAGTTTAATATCAACTAAATTAATAAATTTTAAATTAAAGCGACTTTGTTTTTAAAATAAGCCAAAGTATGTTTTAGGTATAAATTTTGATGATTCATTTTCAAGTTAAGTTTATTTTTGACTAAATCCGCTTTGTTTAAAAGTTATTGTATTAATACATTTCTTATCATTATTTAAGTCGTTAATTTGATTTATTGCAATAAAATACGAGTAATAATTCACTATTTCGGACTTTAGTAACATTACAAATCATGGCATGTTTTCCTTAAACCTAAAAACAAACATTCTAACTTTCCTATGCAAAAATTTATGCCTTGTCCAAGATTTGAGCTGAATTCAACAGCATTTGTTGTTCCGATAAATATTTTTGTATGTTGGACTATTTGAATTTGAAAATATAATTAGATAATACTAGAGATGGGTAATTCGTTACCGGTCCTTTCAATTGAGCCGGTACAGATTCGTGGACGAAGTGAACCGGATCACTAAATAAAAATGATTCGGATCGCGGCTCAGTGACTGATGCAGATCTGTGCGCCGCGCCGTGAATCCGTATACCCTAGAGCTCGGTCAATATTTGATAATAAATATACGAATGAATTCGATTTGACTGTAAATTATAGGTACCTCGGTCAAAATAAATCAAATAAGTTTTACAGAAATTTAAATTTTTTTATTTTGGAAGTTATGTTCGTTAGTACGGTGGTGTGCATAGAGTTACGGAATTCGAATCCGGAGATCCCGAGTTCGAATTGCACTCAAGCTAAAAATTATATAAACTATCACACTGCGGTTCGGTGAGTGCTGACCCTGTACTGTAATTGGGATTAAAATCTTGTTGTACAGCGTAACATAAATAAATATAATGTTTTGTTTTAGAATTTTGGAATAATAATCACATTTTTCTTTATTGTTTTCATATTGAGGGAACTTTTGTGTATAAATAACTTTAATTACAATAACAAATAATATATTAATTAACGAATGTAATGCGCAACCTGAGACAGCTACTTACATTCTATCATTTGAGTCTTTTATTCGTTTTATGATTCATAAAAGTTCGAGCAACCGAGCTGAAAAGTTGAGAGCCGAGACACCACGTACTGTTTCGCTCAACGACTGAAGCGCTGCGGCACTGGCCAAAATCAGAAAGATGCATAAAGGGTGCTGGGTCTTTAAGATTCGGATCGTCAGTGAGTTGAATATTTTTTGCGATTGAGATCCGCTGATCCGGCTCGGTCAAAGGATCCGACATGCCCATCTCTAGATAATACTAAATAGTACATAAAAATCTAGTGAGAAGGTAGCACTATACAATGAATGAGATCGAAGTATGTTATGTTCTGTCAGTTTGTTTTTATGTATCTTATATTATTATGATTAAGAAGTTTTTTTCTAATTTCATTATTCAAACTTGCACATAACAAGCTTTAGCTTAAAGATTACCTTTAATATTATGGACCCATTTTGCATCTTTTCTTACAAATATATTTCATCTTTTTTCATTTCATGATTTTTTTATTTTCTTTAGTTCGAGATGAGTGCTGAAAGTGGAAAAAATAACATAACATTCAGCTATATTGTACGCCCACCTTAGAAACAAAATATTTCTCTACTTTTATTTTGATTCCGGCCCTGTAAACTTATCATATAATCAATAAATTTAAAATGGAGGTGAAAATGTAAACATAATTTTTGCTTGTAAACAAGTGTAATAAATCTAGCACCTAACGCTTACTTATATTATTACACATAATAACATTTAATACATAATTTATTAAAGTAATAAATGAGGTGTTAATAAAATATTGAAAATTGTAGGTAATAGTTTAATTTGTTTAACACGTAATGAGTGATTTCCATAAACTGTGCATTTCTGCTCTGTTTAATATCAGTCAAACACTTAATATATAATTTGCATGAAATATTCATATCTATTAAATAATTATCACCTCGTTATACAAAATTACAAGAAGTAATTAAACCTAATTTTCAATGTTGTTTTTGCGCGCATTGTGGCGCGAATCTAACTACCTCTCTTAACATTAATTTATTTAAATTGCGTTGATATTACTTTAGATTAACTGGTAAAAATAGGAATCTTATTAAATTGTAGTGCGACCGCGCGTACCATTGTAAGTACAAGTACTATGAAAAGAGACGGAGAATATGTTTGTGCGTTTGTTGGATGGAGGAGCAAGAAGGAAAGAAGAAGAGATCAGATGAACTGATAGGTTACTACCGGCGGCGAATTCACGAGAAAAATGCGCAAATTGTACTGCACACGTTTAGTATAGTTATACAGTGATATCGTGCAGGTATCTATTCTCCTGTGTACATTTGCACACGGTGTTTAGATAATGTGTGGCTACATGCAAGTGCAGTGGCGGAGAAACAAGGATTTCGTAGACAATACTATCATAAATATATATGTACACATTTACTACTACTTGATTGCTGGTATACAATCTTGCTTGCTAACTGCAACAAGCCAACATTTATCTTTTGAATTAGACTGTATTTATTTATTTTTGTACCTAAATATTAAACTATAAACAGCCCGATTCTCAAAAAAGCTAATCTTGAATTTTACTTTAGTCAAATTGAGGGAAAGTACATTCTCAAAAAAGATTAAATAAATCTAATTCGAGTATCATCTTGTTACCATTTAGTATTTTTTTTTAATCGGGTTATAATGAGGTTAGCTACTTAAAAATTCAGGATATCTAGCTATTAAAAATCAAAAATGAAATTTAGTTCTTACAAGTTAATATAGAGATTTGAATTTTATTTCCATCATAGTGATTAGTGAAAATACATTTTTGAGTGGCACTGGTAATTACTATAAGTCAATTTATTTTCTGGGCAGTAAAAGATTTCGATCATCTGTCCTAAATATGAACAAATATTAAATGATATTATCAATTATACTAAAAGTAAAAAAAAACAAAAAGTTTCAATGATTTGTGTCAACTTAACTTAATTCCAATTACTGTACAGGGTTCGAACTCATCAAACTGCAGTGTGGTAGTTCATATATTTTTAGCTTGAGTGGGATTCGAACTTGGGATCTCTGGATTCGAATTTCGTAATGCTAACCACACCACCGTACTGACGGATACAATCTAATATCAAATTGCTAAAGTTGTTTTACGTCTATGGGACTAATGGTGCTATTCTGTAATTTTCTATAACGCTACAGTTCTGTAAATATGAACAAAAGCGCATAGATTTTTATTGATAAATACATTTAATGCCATTTGATAATAAAATATGATGCGCTTTTGTTCAGATTTACGGATCTGTAGCGTTATAGAAAATTACAGGATAGCACCATAAGATTGAATGAAAAAATAAAAATTGGTCGTGCGAAAATCTAAACCTCGAGTTATATTTATTGAGATAATTTACCGAATGTAGTATTTTACTAAAATTTGATCCCCTTATAAATAATACCCTCCCTGTTTTTCTGGTATCAAATAAGAAAAGTAGAAATATGAAGTTTGTATACTTGAGGTGATTTATTGATATAAATAAATTTGATATTACCATTTGAGAATTATTCATTGAAAGTATAGTGATTTATTATTAATATTTGTTGTAATAGCCCCATTTAAAACCTACTTCGCCGCCATTGGCCTGCCAAGCACCTCCAGTAGCTCGGAATGCCACCACCAAAGCGGTCTAACCAGGAAATTGATTTACGGTTCACACAACACTGCTTTACATATGCACAATAATCACTCGTGAAGTCGCGATATATGGAATCCAAACCTTTCTAAACATAGCAGACACAACACGCAACTGTTGCACGCTTCTGTCTTCCTATCGCATGATGCGCTACTCACAGCTGTAATTATTATGAATAGGTTAATTCGATAGTCGCAAACGTAGTTGCGGTTTAATCTAAGGACATCCGGCTTGAACGCTTGCCGTTGAATTGTAACTTGTGGTAGTAATCAGAGGGCTGGCAAACGATAAACACCCCTTGTATGTGGTTATCATCTGCTTTTTATTCGATTCAAAGCTGGAATTAATACAGAGTTGCAGAATGTTGCTTTGTAATTTCAAGTTTTTTTTTGTAAAACGTTTATTTAAATTATAGCTTGAGATTTTTTTGCAATCATCTACAGATATTCTTCATATTTTAGATTTACTTTTGTTATACATTATTCAGTAAATGCTTGTTATCTTCTTCTGGATTTTACTTTACTAGGCAGATCTTATCTTAATTACAGTAATATTAATGCCTAATTGTGCAGTAATATTAGATTATCTTTATAACAAGCAATCTTGAACTTTTCCTTCATCATATGTGGCGCTACAGCCCGAGATCGGGCCAGGGCCTATCGGACACACAGAGCCGCAGTTTTTACCCTGCTATACTGCCGGTCTTCGTAGTCAAATGCTACATTATTTAAGGCGTATAAGTGACTAGCTTATAGCGCCCGAGTGTGATAAATACATGTAACTGTATTTTATATTTTACGACAAATCAACACATTGTCGACAGGCGGATTCGAACTGACGAACCTTGGTTCGGGTGAGGTCACAGTATGTTAAGAGATGTACCTTAATACACTCGATCTTCGCGCCTGTTCCATAATATGTCTAAATTTAGATGTAAAGAATTAATCAAATTTCTCTAATACTACAAAACTGTGGCGTAGCCAAAGGTTTTCGGGACCCCCTCCCCATCTTCTATGATGATTGTTAAATAAAAAATTATAATACGAAGTATCTTTTATAGATACCTACATATTTCATATATTTTTTAAATGTATAAAACAACTACTAAATATTAAATTTAACACTACATCGGCCGCTACATATTTTTATCACAAAACATTTACAGTGATAGCTTAAAATAACAGCGAAGATACTGGAGTTTTTGTGTAATATATATTTTTAATTAATTATTTATTCTTCTTTCAAATGTAATTCATTATTATTTTTTAATTTAAAATGTATTTAATTATATAAGGTTCTCTAAAAATCTCGTCAAACCTAGCACGAAATAGTGACGAGAGCGGTCGTATATATCAGTTTGATACCTGGCGCCAAAAGTGATGTGAAGTTTAATGTGTGTTACTTGAGTTGTTATTCATTCCTTTTGTTTCATACAAAATTATTTTAAAATTCAAAATATTAAAAAAATAACAACCTAAAGATAAGTTATCTGTCGCCGAAAATATTTGTAACTGTGTATCATTTTGTTAGTTATGCGACCGACATAGAAATCTAAATCAAATTAGCTATATTTTATCAAATATATATTTTTTATAAAGAATTTTCTTTTTGTAAGTAAAGGGTCAAAATAAACACCATTTTAAGTGCTATATAAACTAAAAATTTCGATCTCGGTATGTGATATATTTCTTCGCGTGAAGTGCGGTTACCAGCTATCAAATCACGGTCCTCAAAGATGTTAGAGGGGTAGTTTTAATGTGGTGAAAATTTTTGATCGGCTGTGGAGTATCGAACCGGGTTCTCAAATCCATAGGCCGACTCGATACCATTGAGCCACCTACTCTATAATTTAATTTTTCAACTATGTTTCTTTTCTTCGATTGAAGTTTATTTTAAAAATACAAATTGTCAATAATTCTGTTTTTATTAATATTATTTTCGAATAGGAATAATTTCAGGTGTAATTAATAAATGAGCGTGTATGCAGGTAACTATGAATGTGGTTGAAGCGAAGAATGGTGTATTAAGATGAGAATGTTTGGTGAGGACTGATGAGTGAATGTTTTTAGAGTTTGTTGTTACACTTAATGCGATATGTATTTTGATATAAAATTTAGGAAAGTGAACAAAATTACTGATTCACATACAGAAACAAAAAATGATCTTTAAAAAGAAACAAAAATTCAAACACTGTCAAGTGGTTAAAAATTATTTCACTTATTCAATCTACAAAAAGTGCTTTATTATGTACAATTTTTATTTGAAATATATCTCCTTTTAAAAAGTAAACATATTGTTCAAAATTTCTTAATTTTATACTTTTACAAATGTTTACTGATCTATACATATTTTTAGGAAAACAATTAAAATGGGCTAGTGATAAGATAACTTTAGTCTAATTTAATCGACCTATAATTGTTCTCGAAATATCTTCTTTGGTTCGAATAAAATAGAAATTCTTATATATTATTGTTAGTAATACACTGAAGAGTGCTTTGTATGTTTGAAATGATGAACAATAATATTGGTTTGATCGGATTCGATGAAGACAAAATAATAATAATAATGAGAAGTGGCATCAAGATTGGTAGCGAAGAAGAAGATTGAAGATGGTTCATTGAATCCCGCCATATGGCGCAATTTGCTTGGGACACATGTACATGTATGTCTCGTACTAAATGCAATGGCCAGGCGAAAGTGATCGACAAACAGCAAGTACGCAGATAATTCCAGTGCTGGTTGCAGCGGCGAGACTGGTTTCCCAAAGAAATTTTTTGACAGCAATATTTACGGGCGTTGATGTGTTGACAGCCGATGATTACCCGTCGCAGGGCCGGCACGGCATGGGCGTACGTCGTCTAGGGGGCGTGCCCCGCTAAATCAATACGATTACTCAGCAGTAAAAACTCGACGCAGCTATTTTTTCCTTTGTTCACGTTACCTTTTCAAATGAATCATTATTATACAAACGGGAATAGTAATCACTATTTTTAGGCGCTTGTCAGACAAATTTAAGAGCTTCGGGAAGTCATTTTCTCAAATTTCCATGCTGTTGACCCCTGATTGAGCCTTTTTTCTTCTCAAATTATACGTCGCTAATAAAGAAATAATTTTGTATATCACGACGCTGATTTACGTTCGGTTCGCCTCAAATAAATTAACCCCACTAATTTCATACAGCTTCACCGACAATTAGGCGAGATTTAATACAGCGTGTTCCACAACTCTCTTCATCAAATCATTTTCAAATTATCTTTAGCAGTTTGATCCTATTTTTTTCATTAGTAAATGTTTCTACATTATTTTAGAGAAAAAACACTTCAAAGTTAATTGGGAAAAAAATTAGTACTTAGTATCATTTTGTCACAAAATCATTTAGAAATTAACAGCAGAAAATACAGGACGACAAAAACATATTATTTTTTTGGTTAACTATAAACAAAGAAATAAGAACGTTTTTGTTTTTGCTTTTAACTTATATGTAGAGTAATTAAAAGGTGTTAATATGGATTTGACAAATATATCTTTAAAAAGACTTTTCATACAGCCCGTATAATATCCAAGTTCTGATTTGAACAATCTCGTCAATTGGTGGGTGTCATTCAACAAAACGAAGTATCTTGTTACCGTATTAATTTATGGCTAGCGAGAAAGGAATACAAAAAGTTTGCAGTTGTTAACTTATCATTTCCATATCAATTATATAGTTTTTGCTTCTAATGATACCCAGCAAGTAACATCGATCGATATCTTGCTTTGATCGAGATTACAAAAATTATCGAGTGATGAAATCTAACATCAATAGAAATTATTTTACATAACAGAAAAAAATGGACAATAAAATGAAGCATGATCGGTTAACGGTTAAGATATTTTTGTAATCTTTTTATGATTGGTTGAATAAGAAATGAAATCTTTTTAAAATTGCATTTTATTGTTAATTATAAAACTTTAATTAAAGTAGGTAGAATATTTTCTCGTTAAATTCACAATATATAAACTAGTAATTAAGATTATAATTGGTAGTATAGCCTGTGACATATTTTAATTTTTGCTCATAATTATTCTGAGAATTTTAATCAATCATATTTGCGTGAGCAGAATAATGAAATGAAAATATATGCTAAATATTTTGAAATTGTGGTAAACTTCGTTTTTATGCTCTTTTCTCATTGCACAAGGCAAATTGGCAGGCATTTAATTAATAATTATGATGGCTTTAGTCATGCGAAATTATTTCCTGTGTGAGAATATTACTTCATTTTTAATTGGCACTTAGGTTGTTTTAATTACTATGATTTCTCTCTGCTTGCTTTCACAAATATGATTTGTAAACAAATATAATCTTTATCACGTAACACGCACCATTATTTTGGACAATATTCACTTGTTTAATCTACCTACTAGGATATTGATTCGTACGAGATTATTTTTTGCCACAAGGACTGGTTAAAGTCGCGAGATAGTAGTAATTACTTTATATTTAAAAAAAAAACTTGGGTACGAATATTTTAAAATAATTGTATAAAATGATATTAAATAAATAATAATTCTTAGAATGATGATGTCTTGTTCAACACAAACCTCACCGACAGGAAATAACATCGCCAAACAAAGAAAGAAAAATAATAACGAGTCATCGAAGCAACGGAGTGTTAAACAACACCCTCGCTATACAACCAACACCAGTAGACAACAATAAATTAATTGATATGCAAAAATAATACGTTCGCATATCATTGCAAGACACTAACGCATTCTGATCGCAGATAGTGAGGATAGCGCATCTGTAACTGATTCAAAACGATTCTAGCTCACTTCTACAGATACTTGGTTTTGACTGTGTCTCATCCTTTCTTCGCTTCTTTTCTTGCGTGGAACCAGTTATACATACAGGCCAAATTAATAGACAATTGTAACATTAATAAAATCCCGACAAGGGATCATTGAATAAAATATATTGTTTTATTAGTATTTTTTAGAATATATAAAATAAATAAATATATCGTCTTACCTTTTGCCCATTACTCAAGCGCTTTAAATGTGATTATCAGCCATCATATCAAGGCTCACAAAGATGCTAGTGGAGGGAGAGCCAAAGAGGTAATTTTAATGTGGTGAAAATTGTTTGTCGGCTGTGGGAAACGAACCTGGGTTCTCAAATCCACAGGACTCGTTACCATTGAGCCACCTACTCCATAAATATTAATAAAATTTCGATTGGTAATATTCTCCTTAAATAATCCTACGCCAAGTCTTCAATTTACAAGGAATCATAGGATCGTGACAATTTGACTATCTTTATTTTTAATTATAATTCGTATTTTTTAAATTTATCCTTGAAATAGGCAATACAATCATAAATACATATAAATTGAAAGCATGATCAAATTGACGTATTGTCAATTTTACAGTGTGGAAGTTTTATATTAGTGAATAAGGCGTCACGAATTTCCATTAATTTACAATTGTAAACAAACTTCCAAAGCATGTAAAAGAATAAAAATTGTGTAGTAAGTTACATATTTTTCAACTATTGGTTTAATTTAATTTTTATGAGCGTAAACTCAATATAATATCAATGGAGTAGGTGACTCAGTAGTATCGAGTTGGCCTGTGGATTTGAGAATCTGGGTTCGATTCCCGCAATCGACAAACAATTTCCACCACATTAAAATTACTTCTATGTCTCCCCTTCAGTAACATCTTTGGGGCCCGTGATTTGGCGGTTGGTAACCGCTTTTTACTTACTGAGATTTATGTTGCAACGACGATAATAAATAAGAGCAATGATAACAGCAAAGCAACTAAAACAAACACGTTAATTAACATGTAACTGCGTATAATAAGGAAAGCTTTAGTTACATTTGAATTACTGCATTTGTTTTCGCCGCTTACGTTAGTATCGTTTATCGAGTGGATAAAAGTCTTTGTCTCACTCATTTATTCGCCATCGTGCATCGAACTATAAATTTGTTCAAGCACCGAGAATAAGTCAAAAAAGATTGTTGGTATTTTTTTCTCCTCTTATTCCATAAGTGAAGTCAATGTCATAATCCAGTATCTATGAAGAAAATATCTATTCGGTGTAAACTGAGCTCTCATCGTGTTGACGTTGGTATACGTCTTGTTTTTGTTGTCGGTTCGACAATTAATTCAGCAAGCGGTCTATTAGCCCAAAGTATGCATGCGTCAGTATGCAGATCAGTGTTCACGCTAGCAATAGTTGATTTTGAATGAAATGTATTCAAATTAGTTATAATTTGATACGAATATATTGTTGTTGGTATTTTACCCGAGAATTATAAATATTAACGAGGTTCTAGTTGAGTTTGGGTGATTTTTTGTGGTTTATTTAAGGTTCAAGCCTTTGGGAAAGAACGAATTTTGCATCTGAATTTGTGGTTGGAGTCTATGGTGCATCATAATTAAAATAATGTTTGGTTTGTGCAGCTACTATTGACTTTGTTTCACTGGATTGTTTGCACAAAAAATAATTATGTGGCCAGACTTGTTTCTCATATAAGCAAACAAGGCAAATTATAGTCTTCTGAGAAACTAATTTTTCAATGTCTTTGAACAATTTGATTTATATTCTATTTATCAACTCTACTAAACTCGGACGAATTTCACGTATATTTAAAGGTTTTGTTAATTACACTGGGTGAGTTATAATGATAAGGTTTTTTATTCTCATTTAATAGATATCTAAAGAACAAACAAACAAAGAAATATATAATGATTGAAAAGTATTATTCAAAATTATTGCCATATAATAAGTCATACAGTTAGGATTGAGATTTAAGGAAGTTATAAAGAATTTTTTATATTGTATTTAGGCTGTCCCTAGTTTAACCGGTCAAATTCAAATGATAAATTAAACACCTAAAAATTAAGGCAAAAGTTCATGTAAGCAAATACTTTTAAATAGATATTCCTATTTTTATAACTACAATAGTAAAACACTAAAATAAATGGGTGTAACAATAAAATACCAAATAATAGTAGCCGTAGACAAAAACATAAACATTTTGCAAAAATATGAGAAAGAAATAGTTTGGTACAAAAATTAGTTATTTATAACAATTTATTTTAAAAATTAAATGAGTTATTATGTCACATAATAAATTCATATCATAAGTTGAATTTATTGTTACCAGTCGTCAAATCACGGTCCCTAAAGATGTTAGTGGAGGGAGAGCCACAGGGATAGATTTTAATTTGGTGAAAATTGTTTATCGGTTGTGGGGATTCGTTAGGGTTCTCAAGAACTACAGGCCGACTCGATACCACTGAACCACCTACCCCATAATATGAATAATAAATTAATGAAAAAATATGTTTTTATGGATACTAACTAGAGATCAACTGTAAATTAACGACTGAGTGCTGAATTCAATCTAATGTCTAAAACGAAGTTTGAAATTTAGGTACTATGTCTTGAAAAACTCAATATTGCATTCTCGTCTTCAGTTTGTTGAATGTGGTGAGCAATCCACGTGCTTGAAGTCAATGGAGCTGTCTAGTTTTTCATGTCATGCTGGCACAAAAACTACATATAGCGATACTCTCAAAAACAATGATAGGCGAAGCGGGATCCGCTGACAGATTCTCGGTCAGGGAAACGCCAAGACCCGTAATTTTGTTGTTTCAGTCGCACGCAATCATCCCAAACACCAAGAAGCAGTCGAAGTCAACTCACCAGATTCAACTTCCACTGTCTATCTACGCAGGCGCGATTTCAATTTTTATTCATTAGCGTTCATTTGTTTGCGCGCTTGTCGATTGTTCGATACGCGCATCAGCTGTCATTCCCGGTGTTAGAACCGGTCACTCAATTAAAACAAATGATAAGTGATAAATAATTGAATGGAGTTTTGTATTTGGATGAGCTAGATTGTCTTGTTATGTTGCCTTCGCTTCTTATTAGTGATATCTTTAATGGTAATTGTTTTGTGTCGTAAACTGAAGATGACTGCCCCTTAATTTCATTTGGACACTTATGCTGATAAGCTAATTCGACTAACTTGTGAATAGTATATTCATAAATTAACATAAGTATAGTTAAAAGTCACTTTAATTTTTAAATTACTTGATAATTATTGCACATCATGTTTATATAATTATAATCAGGATATGAGCTGTTATTTAAAAATAGTTGAACGTAAACTTGTTATATAGTGATAGTGTTCACAATTTTCTGTTGATGATTGTAAAAAATTTATCTCGTCTAAATTTTCCCAAATTCTAAGTTTTTGTGACTGTCTTACACTGTTAAAAATAACTACATCTTTCTGCTCCTATAATATACTTCAAATAATAATTAATAACATAAATAATAACTTTATGACTATTGTGTCTCAGTTGAATACAGTTTCGACTGAAGAAGTCAAATTTGATTTGCTGTCATAAATTGTTTTTAAACATAATTTATTCAAATTTCCAGATGAAGTTTATTTATAGAATCAACTAATTTATAAGATTATTTAATAATGCAGACATTAGCAGACAATGTTTAGATTATTATAAACTATAAAGTGCTGGTTGATAAAAGCCGTAAACCGTAAAGATTGAAGTCAGCAAACTAGTTTACAGTGTAGCGGGTATTTTCGTTCGCCGCATCAAATGGATTTGTCTACGGTAATGGAAAAATAATTGCGGCCAAATACCGACGAGCTGCCCACGTTGGGTTAAAAACTGGGCTGTTATGGACCTTGCGTCTTGGGCGCGCATGGGAATAAATCGTTATATAACTCGCTGGAGCCTCCCGTCCCCCTCCATCACGCCGCCACTGACCAACTCAGGGCGTCTCATTCTGATTAATTTAAATATGCATGCATTGTTAGACGAATGAATTATGTTTTTTTCGTGTTGTTTTTTGTTGTTCTTATGCTAATGCCCTCAAATACATTTTATGAATATGCGTTTTCGATACGATCCACGCTTTTGTAATTTTGTTGAGTTGATGCGTAGTGAGATTAGGATTATGATGTTTTGTGTCTTCTTGAAAGTGATACGGGTGGGTATTTTATTGTTGTAACGTTTACATTCTAAGGATTCTTTTTGAGATGTTGTTTAAAATATCTTTCTATTTGTTCCACTTCCACTTTGTTCAAAAAGTCTGAGAAAACATTTAATTATAATCTGAAATGAAACAGGTTCAGAGAACGAAACTTTGAGGTTGTTGCAAAAACATAGATGTAATTTATTGTCTCATAAAAATTTGTTGAGAAATAATTATTTACCTGTATGCATCATTTCGTTTTAAGATTTGACTATACTAATTTTCAAATCGTCTTCTCTTCAAGTTCAAGTTTCTAACATTTACAGATTTTGAGATGTAAGTTGCTACAGACAGACGAATGGATAAAGCGAAAATATAAGAGGAGGGTTACAGCTTATATACCGGTCTAAATGCTGAAATATTAAAAATACAAAAAAGTTTAATGTATGACTAGTTTATAAAATAATGCAAACTATTTTTTCCATGGTCTGCTGATTTTCTGTAAAATATTAAACTTTAGTTTTTTTTTCCATGGAGCGCATAATATAAAGATAGTCTCTATTTGTTCTCCATCATTATAAAGAGAAATTGATTTAGAACGTAATTCCGCAAAAATATATGTAGTGTATGTGATGATATATTTATTTATTTATTTTATAATTTACCCTTAAGCTTAATTTTTACTTATGCCGAATATGAAAATACTTAAACAGGTATCGCATTTACATGATTTTATCTGACGTATTTTATTAAATGAAATATTTTAATCTTTGTGTTCATGTAGTGATCTACTAAGATCAGAGCCATCAAGTAACAGAACCTCAAAAAGGGATCTTGAACCGAAGCAACACCCCTGCGCCTGTAGATGAACCGTAGACGCACCTAATTTATACGCACTTCGCCGTTATAAGTGTCCTCTAAACTCATTTATTATGTATGAAAAGTAAATGGCAGGAATAAAATGAGTTATCTAATTACATCTAGTACATTGGTAAAAGGACAATAAACCTCAAAGTTCTTCTATTATTATATTATATGTTAGAAGAAAAGACTGTTTACATAAAATAGACTTTAAAATATATCGCTAATTATATTATTTCAACCCAATTTATTGATATGTGTAAGTACAGTTAAATATAGTTCTTGGATTTTACATAATTTTGTAGATTTTGAAAAACGTTAGACATAAAATTTTAAGTAGCTATTTTATTTATTGCTCCACGCAAATAAAGATAATCATTGAAAGTCGCAAAATTTACGTGCATAAAGTTATTTTAATATAGTTTTATGAACGATAAAAATATTATGTAAAAAAAAGTAATTTGCAAACAATTCTATACTAATATTATTATAGCTATAAACTGTTAGGTATTGTTTTTCCTAGCAACCATAAAAACACGGAAACGTCTTGTTTCACTATGATAATTAGTTGTCATTTCTTCTTCCTATTATCATTCTTCCATCTTGAAAAATGTGAGAATATTTCCGTGTTCAACAACCCCATCTGCAATGCAACAGCTTGCTTTATCATACGTCAGTCGGGCGTAATTTCAAGGCGAATGATAAAAAATGCAGCATTCATCATGTACTTACCATTAGTGAAAATGATCACGATGACCTGGTAATAACAGGGAGGTGCGAGAAAATCGTCGTGCGCGATCTTATGTCCGCTTGGCACGTAAACAAGCCATTTCGCATAGCATCGCACGAAGATACCCGATCGCACAGAAAAAACTCACTGAAAGATCACTTGGACATTGAGAGAAGTTTTGGTAACGATAACGAGATCTGGCAAAAAATGGATCAGAATGTCGACAAAATTATACTGATGTTTACGAAGTTTTTGGTTGTTTCTTGTTATGTGTTTTTGATTGGTTTTGAGAATTTTACAAAGTTCCATTATTTTCGTACTAATTTTAAAAAGTAACATTTTATATTTATTTTATTTTTAAATCAGTTTTATATGAAAACAAGGAATAAATTATTATGTAAAATTTTGCACAGTTGACTGTACAGGCACATGGACATGATTATCTGATATATTTGCAAGCATATTCATAAAGAAAATTTAAGTTTTTTATTATTACAGCTATTCACAAAAAATAAAAGGTGGTGTTCTGGAGGCTCTAAACAAGACCGGAAAAAGAGAGTACACTTTATTCGTTACTCTATTAACATGAAAGATTGTAATTAAAATTATTATCGACTTGAAGGAGTGAGGACACAACACAATTAATATTACTACTGTACATAAGACAAAGTATTCATGACTATAAGAAGCGTGACTATATAAACTGTATAGGTACTAACTTTACCCGCTGTAAGGAAACTGTAAAGTACTATAATTGTCTGTGTGACTTTAGTGACTGTGGACTCTAAGTAAAGAGTTTTAGAAATTGGTACATTGACTGTAAGACCAAGATGTGTAGAATACGAATCTTTCTCGCATTGTTATATTTTAGGTATACCTTTAAGATAAGGAGGAAAAAATTATAAAAGAATTATCTCGTCTCCGGAATAATAGATCGCGACTCTAGCCTTGTATAAAAATTCGAGTGAAATACTGGAATTGGAAACGTTTATTCGATTAAATTTATAAAACTTTAGTTTCGTTGCAGATTCGACATTTTTAAATTGTATAGTGCAATTATCTTTATATTTGATATGACATATTTATATTATTATTATTGTATACATAGGAATGTAAGTATTATAGGTAAAAGAACAATAAAAATTTGTTTTCTAGAGTCAATAAACACTATTGCTATGTTTTGTGGAATTTAAACAAGGAAATGCTAAACACATAAATAAAATTTTCTGTAATTATTTCCAGTCAATAAAAGTAATATTAAAATAATTATAGTATGCAGCGGAAATGCAATAGTTATTATGAGTAACTTGAAGCATATAGATATCCATATTTTAAACAATACGTAATTATTTATGACTTGTTAAATACATATCTTTTGTATTTAATGGCACAATCATCTTGCGTGAAAAGAGGTAATATTAAAATATTTCTTGTAACTTATTCCAAGCAGCTATTGACTTTAACTATTCATGAATAGCGTTGAATTTCATTTGTTTTCTATAGAAAACAACAGCTATTTATCGTGGCTAGTTCACAACATCGCGTGGTAATTTTAAATTGAATCAACATCATTTAAAAATCAACCTGTGAATTGTGGTTCTCCAGAGAAACCCGTCGTTGCACGTAAAATAATGCAATGCATTGCGAAACACTGAAACTTGACCAGTTTCAACATTAATTATTCATGTTCTCGCGGAATATTGTGCACGTATTGCGAATCTATCCCGGAAGCTTACAGATTGAACGACGTTTTTTTCGCGATGCTATTTCTTTTCATTGGGGAATTAATGTGTTTGTAAAGGAAATCAAGTCGTTTTGTTGTTTGAGTGGGTAATAGACGGTTTGATGATAGAAAAGTAATTGTTTCTGCTGAGCTGTGTGAGATGCTGTTAATTTGTGATGAGTGAAAAACTTCTAACTGTATTTGCAGTTCTTTAGTTTAACATTTATTATTTTTATATTTCCGGGCAAATCAAATTAGTATTGCTAATAATTATTTGGTTTTTATTTATTCATACTGCTTAAAGCTTTGAAACTACAACATTATATTTCACATTTCATATAGTGTTGACAAAAAACAAAAATATGTAAGTAATGATGTACTTTTTTTTTTCGTCAGTAGTTTCTGAATTTAAATTATTTCCCTATGCTTTAATAGTTCTGTTTCTTCCCTTTCTCCATTTCTCTGCAGTTATTTTTCAGATGGACAATGTTTTCTTCCTCTTATGAATTATTAATATTATTTGCAACTCGGCAGAATATGAATTTAATTCCAATTATAGTACCTACAACGTATAGTGGAATCAGAACCATTGTAGCATATTAGTTGAAGTCAGCTGTTTTGAACTAGCAAATTTTTACTTATTATGTCCAGTGCAGTAGAATGCTTTTAATGAAATGTAAATAACAATAGTTTTATTGCATTTTGTGTTATACAATATCTGCAGAATGAAAGAGATAATCTCAAATATTATGATAATTTTACGATACCTATGGTGAAAAACAGATAACAATATTCAATATCCTGTTTCAAGCAATAAACAATTTAATTTCCCTGCACTTCATCTGTGTCTTGTGGTCTTTGTGGCTTGAAATCCTCGCCTACTTTAATAGTTTGCCTCTTTCATTGCCTACCACAATAAACGATGGTTTTCTCATTTCTTGTACCAGCTGTTTTTAACAACTGAAATTTTTGTTATTTGAATGTCACTTTTAATTGTCCAACGACCAACATGTAAAAAAATTAAATAATTGTTGTCATTGTTTACCAACATAGAACTATTTAAAATTTCATTCGTTTGTTTTTAGTAAAAAAAGTTGAATAATTTGTGCATGATGAAATTAGAGATGTTGACATGTTTTCTCACGATAAATTAATGTTTTTGTAACAACAGAAATTAATTTTGTTTTGTTTTTAAAGAAAAGGAACAGTATATTACAAAGTTTCGGAGGTATTGCTCTTGATTTTTGGTATGAATCATAGATATGAGACCAATTTAAAACCAATTTTCTTCAAGGTTTAAGTAATTTAGATAGTACTTGACTAATGATGTGCAGTTATCTAGTTAGTTCACATTCTCAGACAGTGTTTCTAAAAAGAATTGAATCACAAGAAGCAAAAATGTTAAACATTAAGCACAATTTTATCCTAGACCTATTAAAGGACAGCTAATGCTTTCTAGATAATTTATTGATTTGACTCAACATTTTTCAGAACTGGATTTATTATTTCATTTGCCAGTTAGTGCACTTAAATTAGTTTAATAGTAAATTAAATAGAATTAATGATTGATCTGAGCAAATTCATTTATATAATAAGCAAGAGCATTTTTTCTCTGTAAATTGTACCGTGTTCCAAGTAAGAATACAGAATATTGAGGCAAACGAATTATTTGACCTTGATTGTAATTGGCTAAAACGTCAAATTGAGAACAAGTTGAAAAATATTGGAAGCAGTATTGCAGTTTCTAAATTTATATTAGTGACAAATTTAACTTAAGTTTTTGATTTTTATGTTTATGTAACATTATGCTTAGATATTATTTTGAAATTTAATGGAATAAATTCATATAAAAATGAGTTATGTATTAAGTATAAGTAGTTAATGAGTGGATGTTTTGTATGCTATGTTAGGAACATCTCGTTTTCAATTCTTCCAATCTGTAAATCGTACAACAAGACAATCAAATAAAACAATAATTGTTCCTCAGCATAATTATTCTGCTTACGATAAGTGTCCTGATTATGTTGCAATTATATATTACAACTTAATTCCTGTTGAATTGAAGCAACTTCCTATGAAGAATTGTGTTTCAAAAATCAAAACAATATTGTTAAGTAAAGAATACTACAACACAATTGATTCGTAAATGATTCTAAAAATAATTCATTTCACATATAATAGGTATTTTGGTATATTGTAACAATGTCTGGAATAAGTCACTATTTCATTTAGTTGATTGTACTTAATTTGTAACTTCATATGTTAACTGTCATTCATAGGTGATTGATTAATTATTACAAGTATTTTTATAGAATGTAAAATCTTTCTCGTTATTTCTATGTATTTTATGTATGTTTGTAACAACATCTTTATACTCTTTCCAAATATCATTTTGTTGGAAATAAATTATTATTATTATTATTATAAATGTTTCAGGGGTTCGTGCTACTCTATTTGATAGGATATAGTGTGATAACAACAAAGACAAAATTAATTGTCATCCATACACTTGGTGAAACTAGGTTTAATAAAAAATATTAAATAAACACTTGGCAAAGTCTCACAAAATTCAGCTTCCAAGCCACCTTATGAGGGCATCGTCAGAGGCTGGCCAGCACAGTTAGTAACCATAGACGCGTTTCGCTCTTATTAGAGTCATCAGTATGGTATAACCCACTTCTTCACCTAGAACAAAGTTCACTTTGCCAAGTGTTTATTTAATATTTTTTATATAGCATGATGTTATGTATATATGTAGTTAAAATAATGCATATATGTTCACGTTCAGTCATACTTGAGTACCTTTCTGTCATGACATAAATATTTAAACTTTTATACCAACACGATTAATTTTTCCATATTAATATAAATTTTGATCGCCTTTTTATTTGAAGCATTTTTCCCTAAAATTATATAGGATCGTGACAGTGAAATAAAATTCAAGATCTGTCAGATTAATTTGAATATGCATAGAATGTGATAAATGTTTTGAGATAAAGTATTAGTTTTCTCTCCAACACAGTAAATAAAGTGTTTCATGAATACACATAACTGTATTTTATCTTGTAACATTTTTATTTTCGTAGCAGTTTTCATGTTATTATATAGTGATGCTGCCTCAAAGTTAAATAAAGATGTAATGATGCGATAAAATGTATTGTGTGAACCACGAAAAACTATTTGAAACCGATTGATATGAAGTGGGTTCCCGATGAGAGGATAAAATATATGATGGTTCACGGTCGATGAGAGTTCTCGATCCGAATGCACCATATATTACACAAGCAGTCAAATTCCGAGAACAGGGCCTAAACCTACCATTATTTATAATCAGAACGTCTGAATGATCATGCGATGATCAGTACATACAGACCGTGTTGGGCACCAGGCACGTTCATCATACCATTCCGACTGCGATAAAGGTATAAAGGACTCTATAACTGTACGTAGTTCGTCTTCAGGATGTCTTCGCAATTTAACCATTCCCAGTTAGGTCACAAATCTGCTTTGTTATACAAGTTTCCAATTCATAACCTTGTTATTGTTACACTATATGTGTTATATTTTATTGAACTCGTCATGTTGGTAATGTAGACTTACAATAAAATACGATACCGACTGAGTGTTTCTGTAATTTCTATTTTTAACCCTTTTAGTATTAAATTAAAATCAGCTCAACTTCAAATAACATAAGATTAATATAACTAAATATATTAGGCCATTTGATCAAACGAATTTTGGAAAAAATTGTGGTTTCTTCATATGACCACTGGGAAAAAATACTTATCGTGAATCTCTTCGTCAGAAGACCAATAATCCCTAATGGAAGACAATCGCCATAAACATGCTTAAGAATATTTTTATTTCATCAAATTTCGAAATTTTATACAAAGATAAATTTTATATAAAGATAAATTAACTAAACAAATGATCACTCATGGTATTTGGTAATAAATGAATAATAAATTTACTTAATTTAATTTAAAATCAGCCGTTGTTTTCTACTAATTGTTAAAATTTTAACAATCATCATCTGTGGCGCTACAGCCCAAATCGGGCCTGGGCCTACCGGACACACCGAGCCGCAGTTTTTACAATGCCGTACTGCCGGTTTTCGTAGTCGAATGCTACATTATTTAAGGCGTATAAGTGACTAGCTTATAGCGCCCGAGTGTGATAAATACATGTAGCTGTATTTTATATTTTACGACAAATCACACATTGTCGACAGGCGGATTCGAACTGACGAACCTTGGCTCGGATGACGTCACAGTATGTTAAGAGATGTGCCTTAACAATACATTGGAAATAACCCATAGGTAGATACTAAGTACTGTATGAACTAAAAATCTCGGTCTCAGTAAGTGATATATTTCTTCGCATGGAGTGCGGTTACCAGCTGTCAAATCACGGTCCTCCAAGATTAAAGAGAGCTAGAAGGGTAGTTTTAATGTGGTGAAAATTGTTTAACGTCTGTGGGAATCGAACCGGGTTCTCAAATCCATAGGTCGACTCGATAGCATTGAGCCACCTACTCTATAATTTAATTTTTCAATAATGTTTCTTTTATGGGGTAGGTGACTCAGTGGTATCGAGTCGGCCTGTGGATCTTGAGAACACTAGTTCGATCCCCACAGCCGCCATCAATTTTTACCAAATTAAATCTACTCCTTTGGCTCCCCCTCCACTAACATCTTTGGGGGCCGTGATTTTATGGCTGGTACCCGCAATTCACGCGAAGAAATATATCACTTACCGAGAACTGCCTCGGCAGAGTACCACACCCAGTAATGGGTAAAAAGCGTGATGATATATTTATTTATTTTATTTATTGGAAATAACACCGGTTAAGCTTGTCAACATGCGTAGTACAGTATTATAACAAGTGAAATTCTAGCTGACCAATATATTTGAACGCTATCTAATACTATGCGCCAACAAATAGCATTGTTAGCTATGACGTACGTAGGTGGAATGTAACCAGTAGAATACATTTTTTTTTGAATAGTGGTTTCGTAGTGAAACCACTAGGACCGAAAGGGTTAAAAAAGTAATAACAGATTTCGTTTGGTTCAAATTGATAACGTAAAGAGATTCCAAATTGGCTTCGTGTATACTTCTTACTATTCTTATTTTGGATACTTTATGATGGATGAACAGAGATGTTTCAATAATATAGTTACTTCCTACACTCAATAAGAAGAAAGAAATTACAGCACAGGCGACTTGCAGCTTATAGTGTATTTGTGATCGGAAAATATATGATGTTAAATTCTCCAGGCGTTGGTTGGAAAATATTTGATAAAATAGCTATCTATATGTAAAGTAACATATCGAACGAAGTGGAATGAAATATGTTTAGTGTTGTGATGGGAATGGGCGAAGTGAGAAGTGTGTGTCTTGAGCGGTTTAGTCAGTCCTCTCGTGGTCTGATTCTCGTGATCGCTGCGGTATAATTATCCCCGACGGTCGAGAGACGTTAAACAAACAAGCGCTAGTTGACTTGGATGACCCGGCGAGCGCAGAGCGCAGAGCGATCGCTGAGCTGAGCCTCATTTCAATACCGTGCGCCCAATTACTGCGAGCCGTCCGGACCTCCGATACTGATAATTTCGATGTCGTTTTCGTGATTCCGTAAATTATGATTGTACGAAAATGTTGATTAACTAGGTATTCCATGACTTTATAATTATTGTTGTACGTCTGTTTTAATTTATGATAAATACATGCTGCAAAACGGCCGTCTCCTCCTTTTAAATGTCTTCCGTGTTTGTCACAGGGATTAAACACCGAAAAAGAAACAAAATAGCTCAGACAATTATATACCTACCACTCCAGAAAACTTCAACTTCAGACTTATAAATAATGTACAAGAATTTATTAAATTATTTGTTTCGAAAAGGCCACTTTGTTTTTATTGTTTACTTATTTGGTCACTCAACATGAACTCATCCCAGTATTTTTTTTTATTTTTTGTTTTATACGAAAGAAATTACCATTAAAATATATTTTTATTTTTCATAATTTCCAGCCTCATGGACAAGAAAAAGCTTATTTCACACCATTTCGGATTTTTTAAAATTTCCTCTGTTTTAGATATTACTCTTTTATTATGTCAAAAATAATGACAAATATAATTTCTAAGTTTTTTTGTTATAAATGATATGTAACTTATCTCTCTGTTACAGTCTTTTAAATAAATAAAAAACTAAAATATTCCCGATAACTAATAATTCCTAACACGGGATTAAATTTAGATTATAATTAGCATTTTAAATAACTTTTACAATGTGACATAAAATGATTGTTTTAAATTTTCATTTACGTCCAGTACACAAATACAATTAATGTAAGTTCTTTATTACTTATTTATGCTGATCTGTACAACAGGAACTGAATCGCAATTACAGTACAGGGGCCGGACTCACCGAGCCGCAATGTGGTAGTTCATATAATTCTTAGATTGAGTGGAATTCGAACTCTGAATCTCCAGATTCAAATTCCGTAACGCTAGCCACACCACCGTACTGCCTAAATTAAGAGTATTAAAAGCTAGTTGCATCAACGAAATTTAAATTTTAAACTTGGTTTAAAGTGATAAAAACCAGTCAAAGATATATGATATTATTGATATTGCTATCATATATTCGATATGCTTTTATTTATTTAAACCAAATTTAAGATTTGTTGGTGCAATTTTAGAATATTATATCAAATCATGGTAACGACAAACTACGTTGTTTTTTAACAAATTTTTAAACCGTAAATAATATAAATAAAACGAAGCACTTTTATTTATATACTCGTATTTATTTATTTAAACAACGCTATTACTTACAGTATATTACATAGCTATAGTCAAATAATTACGTATAAAAATGCTCAAAATTTTGAAAGAATTATCTTCAAAATAAATGTTATAACTAGCAACTCAAATAAATACAATGACGTAATTGTTAAATCATTAGATATATCGTATAGTTTAATAGTAATGAAAAACATAACTGCAATTACAATTCTTTGCATGATAAAAGTATTATTTGGTTCAAGAATTGAATGAAAAGAGCATAAAATATATCTGAACCACATCCATTGTTTAATTTCTCGTGGGTATAACTTGACCTGAATTAATGAAATGCAGAAATTGATAAGAGGCAATAAAATTATTTTAACAATAAATATCGGCCGGCAGAAGAATGATTTAGTAATACAAGCAGTGGGTTAATAGAATTCTCAACAGTCGAGATACAAAGAACAAAGAAATATTGACGTGGTTCTTGCATCCTGGTTGCTAAATGTTTCAATCGATCGGGTTGCACGTTTGCCCACAAGGAGATTGATTGTGATTAGGTAAATTAGATTCTAATCATGAATGCTCCTGAGTCCGGATCTGATGATAGCGTCCTCACGTTTTGTCGTTGCTGGCGGCCAAGACATGTTCTCTACAATCAAAATCAGATTCTTTGAATTAAATGGCCGTTTTGCAAATTACCCTACGGATACAGAAATGACGAATTATCATAATATAAAGTGAATTCGTTCTGTTATGATTCATTTATACAAAATTATAAAATATTAATGATTCAATTCATTTATCTTTCATTTTTTTATAGGTTTTTACAATCCTGCTGTTATTTCTACTGAACAAGCTGGTTAATATTAAATAAATACGTTACAACAGTCATAGAAGTTGTTTATGATACAATACAATAGTTATTTATGAAACTAGTAAGGAAATGAAGGTTATTACCTTACGCATGTGAAATTTGCAGAACGAGGCGTAGTCGAGTTATGTAAACACATAAGTATGGTAATAACTTATTTCCTTACTAGTTTCATACAATATTTTTTCTACTTCCGTTCTAATAAATACGAAAGAGCGTTTTTGAAATTATGAAATTTTGACATATTAATGACAGTTATAAATAAAAAAAATAAAAGAATCAGAATTCGTCTACCAAGATATCTGTTACTATGTTACCTCATTATTTCACTAGTTAAATAATGCAGTTCATTACCTAACACAAATAAGTGAAATAAAACGTCTAACGGAAGTAGAAAAATATTATTTCTGAAATTTATTGTTTCTTACTTCAGGGTGTTTCAGTAGAAATAGTAAATATTTTATGATCTGATAGTATGGATTATTTTGAGTTAAAAAGTTCATCTAAACATGGATTCAATTTTCAATGTTACGGATATACAGGATGTTTCTCAACTTATGCTGTGATGAATCTGTAACTGTATAGATTTATAAATCTGTACAAAATCACAATAATATTTGTTGATTAATAAAAAATATATCATAACATCAGTCGTTTTGTTGCGATTTTGTTCATCATTTACAGATTTACGAATCTACGAGCCCAAACAACTTAATGTTCGGACACTCACTATTTTCGTAAAAAACTGCGTATAATCTAAACAAGCATATATAATATTTTATTGAAATTAACTTTTTAGATAAAAATGTGTTGTAATATTAAGTTATTTTAACATAGATATTTATTTTTTGCAATAAACTACGTTTATAACGTAATTATTTAAAAACATGCATAAAACATTCATAAGTTGGGAAACATCCTGTATAGTTGTTTATTACCCATAAATTTATTTAAAACACTAGCGAATGGATGGATATGAATGAAGGTTTGTTGCGTAGTGATGGATTTTGGTTGTGAGGAAGAAAAGAGCTCGTATGGAGGAAGTGTGAATGTGGTTGAAACGAGTATCGTGTGTCAGAATGAGAATGTTGACGTGAACTGATTTTTTTTAATGAATCTTTTAGTGGATGTCCTGTGAAACTTTCAGGGGTTTGTGCTACCCCATTTGATGGGATATAGCGTGATGTTATGTATGTAAATTCCTTTTGAATCTGGTGCTCTGTGGTTAGGAAATCGTTGACGGTATTCTATGCAAACAGCAAAAGCATTTCCATATCAAATATATAAACAAATACCATATCGGCATATTCAATACGCGCACCATTATTAAATTAATGTGTACAACATTTTATTAAAATCACTTACAATACAAATAGCGTCAGGTTATAACTGTAAAATGTGTTAAATGCGTTTAAATTATTGTTAATTATTTGTTTGTTTTTATAATGTAATTAATCAATAAATTTATAGGTAACATTGAAGCAACCAAATCTCCGTAATCATTGAGAATTTGATACATGTTTAACTGAACTTTTTTACTCAAAATGGTCCATATTACCATTTCCTAAAATATTTACTATTTCTCTTGAGACACTCTGTATGTATACATCAAGAAACAACATATTTAGTTTGTTCTCTAGTTGTTACATTTTAAACGATGACGTAATTGTTTTTCCATCTGATGCCTATTGGTACTTAAGTGTTTTGTAAACAATTCAACATCAGCTGTTTCATAAACTAATCTAACTTGATATTATTATTTTTTTAATATTCATGTAGAAGTGAAATATAGGTTCGTAAAGCCCGTGTTCGTAGTTTAAAAATGTGCTTCTAGTAACATGTTGTGTTTAGAGTTGTCAGGAATGATAGAATTTTTTTTAAATTTTAAAATTGACTTTATTAATTTGTTCATTTCGTTATCTTTAATTACATATGTATATTAAATATAAATTAAAAATAATTAAGTCATGCTGCAAATATTCATAATAATTGCCTGCAGCTAAATCAGTTATTAAATATGAATATAAAATGTGAACATTATAAACTAACAATATTTATTGCAATTGCTCTATAAATAATCAGAAAATGTTCATATAAGTCAATAATTAATGCAAGTTTTTATGGACACATTTTTATATTATTGCAATATTAAATGAGTTTACTTTATGTTTTTCTACCATTAACTACATCAGAATTATAAGTATTGTTTATGACTGTACATAAAATAATTAATATTCAAATTTTTATACATTTCCTAACAATCTTCTTCTTTTGCAGGTATGTCCGTCCAGCTATCTTCATTCTTCTCGTGAGTACTATTTCATTTACAAATCTCGTTGTTCGTATAAATCCGTGAACGTTCGTGTGTCTACGCCATGGTCTAGTCGAGCCCGGTTCACACACACACAAAGTCATTACACGTTAATGACATGTTATGTAGCCGGATAAGCCCCTTTAACGAACTAAATATCTCTTAACGAACCTAATCCATCACCACGTGTATGGTAATTCGCTTAAATGGGGTGCAGCTCTGCAATAGGATGAAAAGAGTGGTAGGTTTTTTAGGAATATGAAAATGGTTTTTTGCTTGTTATTATATTCGGGAAAATGTAGCAAGGGAAATGAGCAAAAATTCTATTATGGTTTTGTTTTAAATGATAGATATTATTAGATAGATACTATTACATTTTTCATCTCTTTTATTCATAATAGCCATGTTTATTTTAATTATCTACCTAGCTTATATATTAATAGCTTTATTTTTTGTAGTAATATTATAGCAAAATCTACAAATGTACAGATGCAAAATTGAATTTATCTGAAACGAAGAATATTTTTTTATTAAATAGTTTCTTTTCAACAAATAATTTCCTAAAAATTTATCTTTTTGACATTCTAAAATGTTTGCATACATTACTTAATTTCCATAATTAATATTATTATTGATGCTACGAAACGAAAAATAGCAAATTATTGATTCGTACAAAATATTAGAATTTTTCACATTCACTTATCTCAAAATCAATAGACGAGAAATATATAATTCTTGCCTCATCTTAAATTCTAGGTATGGACTAGATTCTAGGTAGCTATCCAAGAAGTATTGTGTAGTAGGAGGATAAGATAAATTGAAGATAACAATTTGAACATCATTTTTGCGTCTTTTAAATAGTCCGAATATTAACAAGGAAGAACATCAAAGTATCTTTTTCACCTCATATTAAACTTAGTAAATATTTAGGAATGCAATAGACCTTGTCCCTCTTCAGTCTTCGGAAATATATAGTACTCCTTGCAAAAGCGATAAAGTTTACATTGGACAAACGAGAAGAACAATTTCAACCAGATTTAGCGAACATAAGCATTCCATTCGACTGAATAACCCAGATAAATCTTCGATTGGTGAACATGCAATACAATTTCAACACAAAATTAAATTTGAAGACACAAAAATTGTTGCCTGGCCTAAATGTAAGGAGATAATCTATTGAAATTTACAAGAAAATGCAACATGAGCCTGAAGGCTGAAAATTGAATAAATCTTAGCTACCGTTGATTAAGAGATTATAAATGCATCTTTACTTTATTTATTGTTACTTAGTTACTGTTTACTTCTTCTTATCAAATAGTTACCCATTTATAGTAACCTCGAATGAAATTAATTATTACAGAACTTAAATAAATTGTTTAAATTATCTCGATATTTGCGTAAAATTAAAAAAATATATATTATTACGCCTTTTACCCACTACTGGGTGTGGCCCTCCGCCGTAGCAGATTTCGGTAAGTGGTATATTTCTTCGCGTGAAGTGTAGTTACCAGCTGTCAAATAACGACCCTCAAAGATATTAGTGGAGAGGAAAGTACCTACAGGAGTAGTTTTAATATGGTGAAAATTGTTTGTCGACTGTAGGAATCGAATCCAGGTGCGCAAATCACCTACCCCATATTCGAAACAAATTATATCCTAGATAATATTAAAGGATTTTTTCGCTAGTTGCAAATATTCAAAAATTCTCGTTTTCTCATATGCATATTGCGGCTTGTGAATTATATATAAAATATAATAAAATCGACACTGTACCGGTTGACCACGTACCGTAATTAATATAGTAAGATATCATACAAATACGGAATTTGTATACGACATGCAAGGTAGGATTGGAACGAACTGACTACGTAGTTATTTATTGGAATTAATGTAGTTCCATTAAATAATTTTAAAAAAATTAAGCAAACACAACTTTCCGTTACGCCAGTTTTACAGCATATTATATTTTTCTTACAAAAAGCGCATCCTCAACGGAAAAACTCTTAAATATAATAGTTTCGTGGCATTCTTACCATGAATTCCACATAGTCAGACATTTACTCCCTTCCATCATTCTCTTGTTGCATTAGAGAAGTCTTCTGGGCAACTGTAACTGCATCGCTGTGTGAGAATCTCATGACCGAGTGTCGAGAGCGGACGGCGCAGTCGAGGCACACAATGCACACAATATACGGGGCGATGTTGGTGGCGGTACGTTCACTCGTTATCGGTTAATAGTGCAAAAACCGACACAGAAAAAAAATCGGGTTTGTACATGCAGGTGAGATTGTGGGTGACTCGATCGGGCCTGGTGCGATTATACCCTTGAAAGGAATAAATTCTTTAAGAAGTCATCGGAAAAGTAGTTCAATAGATGTGATTTCAAATGTGTGAATACCAATTTTTTATAAGAATTTAGGTTTGTTAGTATTTTACTAGCAAATTTATAAAGCGAATTAGGCGCTAACACCATTTTTAATATCATCTGTACTTAACTCTATTTTAAATTCGAAATCTTTTTCAAGGATTTTTCCAAAGTTTGTGATGAATTTCGTTAAGCTAAAAAAAATTATTTTATGATAAGTAAAAATTCAAAAATAAAGGTTACCTTGATGTTTCGATAACGTAACTTTAACAGTGCGTTGAAAATTAAACATTTATTGAAGATGTTTCGATCCTAAGTCAAAAACTACAAAGCTGAACAAGGTTCAGTAACAAGTCAAAAATTACATTTTAATAGAAAATACACAAACTTAAAACAATCATGGAAATGACTTCTCAGTCTTTCTTTGGCTAAGAAAGTGATCAAAATATAATTTTTATCTTATTTAGCGTCGTAGATTTTGACTTGAAAATTAAAACGTTTTCAAAAAATTTTCAGCTAATTTCGAATTTTGCTTTATTTAATTTTATTCTACTCCACTTTCCGCAAACCTAAGATTATATTAATATTTGTTTTAACTTTTTTAAGAATCTGGGTTTAGTTTACCTTGATTAATCTAAAATTCAGAATTAGTTAAAACTCGTTTAAGAATTGGGTTATAAATGCTCTTACATTTTCCTTACCATAAAATGAAAACATGTGAATATGTTTTATACCAAATGAAGCATTTTTTTAATTCATAGTATTGTATAATCTTTAATGAACACTACATACATATTCAATAAGACAAAGTTCATAAACATTTAATTAAGTTTGTTGAAATTAGTCGCGGGACGAATTGGTACTTGTCTAAATGTGGTAATACCGTATCGTATGTACAGTAAACCGGGTTAAACCTGAGCTTATTGTTTGGTTTCGGTGGTCATTCCATGCGATTTACTGCCCGGGTTGGTAATTGGCATCTGGCATTCAACAACACGCAGATTAGCTTTTTAGAAACGAGACTGTTAACTAGAAATTCTGCGCGTTTTGTAAAAGCAACAAGCTTAGGAAGCGTGAAGGTATAAAGACTTTTTAACGTTTCAGTTATTTCAATTTATTCATTCATATTGGTGACACAGCTGTAGAAAAGTTAAGTTGAATATTTTCGGAGAAATCTTAAATTAAAGTAAACGAGTTTTCCTTAGATATACGTCTTTCATTTAATACAAGACTCGGTTACAAGATGCATTTAAGAAACAAGGACCGCTATTATGACATTTATTTAAAGGATTTTTCTTTAAACTAATTTAAACACGGTTAACATTAAAAAAATAAAGTTTACCAACAACCATTGAATCTCCTTCATATTAGCGATCCAAATGTTTATATAAACTTTCGGACAGACCATAAATATACTAACGAATATCCTAAATTTTCAAGATATATCTAACATAATTGAATTTTATTGTATCTATAAGTAGTATAATACAATCATGTCCTAATATTTAAATTTATAATAAGCCGTGGGGTGAAAGAAGCCAGAAACATTTATAAATCATTTTAGTCTATTAAATAGTACAATGAAAGTTAAAATTCCCATAAAAATGTGGTGACCAGGTGCAAATGTTGACTTTAGTCAGCCTCTTTGTAGCTAACCATCTTCACGTGTCAGACAAATTGAACGGAAGAATGAATACGAGAGGAAAACATAATGCAGTCAAAATTGGCCGTGAGCGTGTTGCTTTCTTCGTTTCTTCTCACCATCACAACACAATTCGAGGGAAAGCGGTAAAGCTAAAGCCAGGTAAAGCCTCCGACCCTAAAATGGTACAATTTATAACTTTTTATAAACTCTGTGAGGGAAAGAAGTTCATAATTTTACAGTTTGTCTTCAAGGGCAATGGATGAGAAATTTGTCATCTCATCGCCCTAAACATACATTTTCGACCATTTTTGAGTTGGGTTCTAAAATCTCTAACGATTGATTTGCAGTTTTGAAACTGACATTTTTCTGTGCTACTATTATATACAAAATAAATTTGAAAATTATATATTTGATTTTACATGAATAACGACTATTTTATGGTTCTTTTATTTGTGAACAATATTGAAACAAATTGGGTTTACAAATTATTGGACCAAGGCCATAGGTAATCAGTTTTTCCTTGCACAAACGTCCATATTAGTCTACACAAACATACTTTAAATAAAAGTTAAAGAAATATAAATATTCCCTCCGTATCTGTCAACAGATTTTATTTTACTACCTTCTTATGATTGAATCATTTTGATTTTAAATCGTATGGAAACTTTCACACAAAGAAAATAGTGTACTAGATAACAAGTATTACAATATTTATTATTGGGAAATGTAACGCGTGTTTTTCATAACATTTTTCCTATATCGCAATAATTTTATTTAAAAAAAATAATACTAAAATATCAAAGTGGGTAACATTGATAGATACAATAAACATTTGAAATTAGTTTCTATGACATTTATTGAAGTTAGTTTGGAGTTAAAATTCATAATAATATCTTTAATTTGTAAATAAAGAAATAGTTTAATGAAATTATTTTGTTAAATAAAAAAATTGCAATAACCTAAGCAATAACAGTTAAACTGACAGTTTTTAGATGACTTCTCAAAAATATCCCTAAAAGCAGTTGCACACAGTTGAACTTTGTAGTCTTGTTTTCGTCAAAAACAATTGCACGTAACACAAAATTCTCTTTGCAAGTGCAATGTAGGAAATTTAATTTTCCGCGCTTATTGTCTGCTTTTTAATTAGTACCCTGAGGAATCTCATATTAAATATTTCACAAACACAAAATAGGTATTTATGTATCAAAGGTAGAGAACAATCCTTTGCAGACCGAGGCTAGACATATTATAACACGAGCGTAGCAAAGGCTGCAACTAGTAGAGATCTACAAATTTATTTTTACTTCAAATGTTAGTATGTCCAAGCGGTATTTTTGTATTGAACTGCATTAAAAAAGTTTTGTTCTTAAGGGTAGGTATTTCTAATTTTTTTAGCAGGTAAACTTTAAAATAGGAAAATAATTTATTTTACAAAGTAAAATATCCAACAAATATTCTACCTGTGATTTACGCTTCTGACCTTGAGGTCTGCCGCATTTTTGTGTAAACTGCAGTATTTCGCTACATTTTCTGCTCCTAATTGGAAGAAATCGTGCCGGTGTATTATTATTTTATTAAAACAAAACCCTCGCCAACCGATACATTTAGTCCAGAAGGTTTAAGTTCGCTTCGTTGTCTACTCCATCAGTACATTGTAAACAATATGCTTGCACAATGTGTTCGTAATTTAAACGTTGATATCATCCAGATTCAAACCCAGGTCTGCACGCAGAGTAGTTCTTCGTTCCCACAACACGCGTGCTCGGCTAAAATCCAGCGAGCGAAATGCGGCATTCCGTACTGAACAATAAGTTCCGTTTTACACTGATCTGATTAAATTCTCAGAAACTGGATAAAAGTTTCGAGCTGGTAAATCGCGAAAACATTCCTAATGGGATCTATATTTGAGTCCCAGAATACAATGCCTTTAGTGTCATACGCTCTTTACTCGAATATAAATATGTCTCACATACGAGATAGCAGATTTTTGCGAATTATCGGCGAGGGAATATAATGGTATATTATTTTCTTCTTTACTAGGTCAGTACTTTACAACGAAGATGGTTTCTCATGTTTGTTTTAATAATCACGACATCTTCCAAAATATGTTTGTATTCGTATGTGCGTATGTAATTATTGCAGATATACAGTTTACTTTTATTGTGTTGATATTAACATCATTACTGATACTTTAAATAAAATATAGTAGGAGTGTAGGAAGAGGTTATTTAAATGTAACATGTATGTATGATAATGAAGGATATATATTTACTAACCATTTTTTAATGTCGTCAACAATATCACCAGCATTTCAAGATGTCCCGATTTATGCGGAACGTTCCCAAATTTAAAGAAAATAAAATTATCCTGCGTGGGACTTATTATGTATCGATTTGATCTCATCAAATAGTCAGGACAGAATTAATAAATTTATTAGTTCGAAAAAGCATTATTGAATAAAAAAAATGTTATATGTAAAATGATATAGTTACTCTAATCAAAATTTGCTACCGTCGATAATATAGCCCACTGCCCATCCCTAGTAGTATACATTACTTTCAAGCAATGATTTTGCAGTGAACAAATAGAAATAGATACTTAAATCTTTTCCACAAAAGCATGTGCAAAATATATTCACGGTAGTAAGGCTCATTAGGAACTTTATCGGTTAGATAAAGATTATTTCTTTTCTTGATATATATTGAATATTCCAAATAACAGTTGTCGTTTACTGTACTAAGATGTATGATTTAAAGAGCTTCTGAGTTCGTCTTGGTTTAATTACAGATATTTGCAATTGACCGCTGTTCTATGAATTCTGAGTAAATGCTACTGATTACTAATTAATTGTTGACATTTTTACCGTTGTCAAGGGTTGCTCAATTATTTTGATTAGAAAAACTGTTTCACATAAAAGTGGCAGAAAATTAAAGTTCTTAAATTTTACATTTAATTCATTTTTCTCAAAGATAATTTAAGAACATTTGACAGCGGGCTAATAGAATTAAGAAATCATAATTTTTGTTCCTGCGTCCAACAGCGTAAGAAAATACAATAGTTCGGTGCTATTTAATATATCTCCAATTGTTAAAGTTAAATCTTGATTGAAGTAGAATATTAATGACATGAGTTTGTAGCAGTACGTAATTTAATTTGAAGTTAGCAATGATATCAAAATTTTCATCGAGAAGGAATGAAACCACATTCAAATAATTGTTGCAAAAAACATCTGAGAAAAGGTAAAATACCACTTAAAATTATAGTATAGAGATGCTTTCATTTTGTCAGTAATTATAAATATGAAACAAAAACCTTGTTTGCATTGTATGAATTTAATTTTTTATATGTAGCAAGATGAGTGTTAAAGTGAGAGTAATAAAAGAACAAACTCAGAAAGAAAATACAGAAAAACGAATTACTATACGGTCATTCCTTGGATGAGTTAAAAGTAAAATAATAAACATAACAAGTAATTTTCAAACGTAACTATCTTTAAACATCACTTACTCATACGCCAGGCTCGTCATTCTTTAGTAGGAAGCCTGGCAACATGGCAACGTCAATTTGAATTACGGTAACGTTAATTTTGTCTTTTGTAATTGGAATCAAAAGCAGCTGTATCACTGTTATCCACAATAATTCTGTCGTTTTTGACATATTAATCACTGGTCCAAATTATTCTGTTATCATAGCAATCAGTTAGTAATTGAAGTAATCTTTACAGTGCTGCCGAATCTGCCGTAATAATTAAAATAATTATTCGTTAACATGTCAAAAATATTCCTTGACGTTGCCACCTAATTATAGGTTACATATTAAATATTATCAAATAAATTATGTAATATTACAGATGTAATTTCACGATATACTTTGATGAAAGTTATTACATGGAACAATAATAATTTATATTGCAGGAAACGTTTGCATTTAAGTTTTATGGAACATAAAATTACACATAGAAATTAATTTGCTTTCGCACATTGTGTGTTACCTTAAACACAGTATAGCAATAAAAGTCGTTTATGTTTGATATCAGTAGATTAGAATTTCCAACATGTTTCATTTTAATTTCTTACTATTCATATAAGTCTATTTTATGTAATTTATGTGGCAACAAAATTTAATTTTATCATTAATTGTTTATTGGTAGTTCAAGAATTTCTTCGTTGATTGTTATCAGTGCCAAGTAATTGTTATAATTTGTTTTGCTATTGCAAATATCAAATTTCAATAATAAGTAAATAAATGTTTCCTTTTCACTGAAATGTTTAGTATAACCATCTCAATACAATTATTACCTTTATATAAATATGTTGTTTGTGGTAAATTAAAATAAAAACAAAACTAATTGAGTTTTTACAATAAGAAAAAAAGACATTAGATAATCAAATCATGCTGAACACATTTTTATCAATGGTTAGTATCTTAATTGTACAAATTTGTTGCAGTTAAACTTAAAGCTTAGATATAGGTTTTAAATATCGTCCATTAAACATCATCATTTCCAGAGATTGTTACCATAGTATCTTCAAGTCCTATGCATAACTTACAGTTATTCTGCTTTTATCATTTCGTATTTATTTGATATAAATAAATATATTATAAATTATTAAGAATCAGATACGGCCCTCAAAGATGTTAGTGGTGAGGGAGCCACAGGGGTAATTTTAATCTGGTGAAAATTATTTGTCGCCTGTAGGAATCAAACCTGGGTTCTCAAATCCATAGACCGACTCGATATCACTGAGCCACCTACCCCTTTTTAGATAAAAATAATTAAATACAGTTTTTATTATATTTTTTCAGGCAAATGGCGCGCGAACAAGTAACGCGTCACCGACGTGGCCTATGAGACCATTTAGGTAGGCCAGGCCTGGTCTAATGCATTAATCAAGTTATTTACAACAATTTGTAGAAATTCTGCTGTGTCATTTCTTGTCTCTTAAATTTGTAATTAGAAAAATAATAGAATCCTTGTGATTTTCAAATTACTTGTTCAGAGATTGCTGAAGCTTGAGTTTGTGTTTAATTTCGAAACATGTAACTTTATATCTCTATTACTTGTACAAGTGCTGTAGTGTTGGAAGTGCTCAGTGCGGAATATAATGGCAAGGGCTTGTATAAAAATGCGTTAGTCAGCGTTAGTTGTTCGCCTCCCTAGGCAATGTAATGACCCGAACAAACCAATCTTTGCATGGTGGTGCAGTTAATTACCTGACTATTCATTGGAAACGTTAAAAGCATTGATGGAATATTGTAATTTATCACTACATTTTAACAGTGTAGTTTCCGAGTGAGCGAACCACGACCGAAGTACGGACTGCGTCCGTGTTCCATCGAATGCACCTATAGCCACGGGATTCTTCTTTCAGCTTATTATATGCTCGCTAGACAATTCGATGATTATGAACGTATGTATAAATGATTTGAGTAACAGATGGCATGTTTTAGAACAGATACTAATTATTGTAAATTGCAATTAACACTATTGTCAGGTATACTATTACAGTTTGATAAGCATAACAATAATATTAATAAACCATACGTATACTTATGCTATCATAAATAACTCTGATTACTATAAATATTATAGTATAATCTTACAAGAATCAAAAATATAAAATAACCATAGAATAATGACAAGTAATAAACCACGATATTATAATATATTATTCCTATAAATTTTTATTGAGAATTGGTAATATATATATATATATATATCGTAGAACAAAGAACTGCTATTAACAAATTTAAACTGCGCACTTGCAACATTATAGTTTAGTTCTCGCTTCATAAACAGTGGTGTAGTGTTGCGACTATTTGACTCTTGTACACCCTAAGCTGCGGGTTAGAATATCGGAATATCGCTCAAAATCTGGATGTATGTGATATTTCTGTCGCAATATTTATTTTGTATTTATTATTATTATATTTGCTATATTTACGCGGTTATATTTTTTCTACGATTGCTATGAAAAGTTGGAAATTACGCTCTCATTTGTCATCGTAAAGTTGACGTTTTCTATGGATCAATTGAAAAATAACTAATAAAAAGATAAAAAATGCGCGCTTATTTCAATAGTTACCAGAGACGCAAATTAAACATAAACTTGTCATATTGACAGTTGACAGAACGAATTTATTTTCAGTACGTATACGTTCTTTAATAATTTAAGATGTAATCATAGAAAAAATTATGTGTGTATTACAAGCGTAAAGTGTTTTTGGTCCTCTTGCACTATTGCAGGTCTGAGACGAGAGTGAGACAATCATTGGGCGCCGTAACATTGTCAAATGAGGGAATCTATTGTATTATTTGGATAATAATTACCGTACGTCCGCGCTTATTTTAATATTTTGCTTCAAGTAATCTAACAATTCATGATTTTTTAAATATTACTCAGTGCTATTAAAGTTATATCGATTGCAATGAGTAATAAGGTAATGATGTCATGTAGTGTTTACTTATATGACAAAATATTGCACATTTTACGATAAAATAATTGATTTGTTGTTTAGTTACAATGATTAAAAATAAATATTAGGTAGTGCTGTGTTTTTCTAAAATATTTATTGTAGATATTTTTGCAGTATGTATTTCGTATAATTTTTTATCTGTATTTACTCTACACATATAGGTATTTCGAATTTATCAATTCTAGAAACATATTAGTGCAATAGTAGAATTAATAAGATTAGAACATTTGCCGAATGATGATATATCCTGTTGCTTCATAACTCAAAGTGTATAGGTGTAAACTACGTTGATTTATTTTTTTTTTCCAAAAATACTGACGTAACCTACAAACATTTTCCATATGTTATGCTAGTCATTTTGAATAAAACATATTATATAGAGGAATATGCGAGAACTTTACTTTACAGAATTACAGCCTTTTGAGTGTCCGCCTCATCAAACACATTTTTATTCATAACTCTGATATTTGTTGCATTAAAACTTAAAAAAAATAAATATATTATCACGCCTTTTACACATTACTAAGTGTGGCACTCTACTGTAACAGATCTCGGTAAGTGATATATTTCTTCGTGTAAAGTGCTGTTGCCAGTCGTTAAATTACGGCCCCAAAGGGTAGTTTTTACGTGGTGAATATTGTTTGTCAGTTGTAGTAATCGAACTCGGATTTTGAAATAGGCCGACTTATTATCACTTAGCCATTTGCCCCATTTTAAAACTAAGTATGAGGATGTTACTTATTTAGATTCATGTTTATTCTTACTTTTGTTTCTGTATTTCAACCAGAGTCGTCTCATATGGGGAAATCATGAACGTTTTGCTTTATAAATTAATAAATTAAAAGTACTTGATTTATGACATTATTTAGTGTCCATTAAATAGCACTTTATTATACTAGTACGATAAAATATCAAAATTAGACTTCTGTCAAAGTCAAAATAAATATTGCCTATGCCTAATGAATTAATTAATTCATTCATTTACATTTAATGCAATTTCTTTTACTTCTTTTGAGAGTCTTTTAAATCTTAAAACATTGTGAATAATACATTTTTTTTAATAAGTTTAACAATTTAATAATTATAAATAATATTGCTAAAGAAAAAAATAACACAGCCGACATTGAGATACAATGATTTTTTTTTGACAATGGCAGAAGAACGCCTTCAAGGTAGTCAAATATAAAATATAAAATTTTGTATATGACTTATACATAATCGAACTTGATAGAACTAGTTTTGTTTATTAGCCTTGTTCGCTACACTCACTCGACCATTATCTACAGCTGGTCCAATAAAGTATCAATAGAGTCGGTCTGTAGATTTGAGAACTCTGATTCGATTCGCACAGCCGACAAACAGTTTTCACTACATTAAAATTAACTCCTTTTACTCCCCCTTTATTAACATCTTTTTGGGGCCATAATTTGGCGGCTGGTAAGCGCACTTTATGCGCATAAATATATCTCGTACCGGGATCTGCTGTGGCGGAATATCATACTCAGTACTGAATAAAAGGCGTGATAATATATATATATATATATATATATATATCTTCTTGTTGCATAAATAGTTATAATCAGTTTATTAGTATTTACTTTAAAAATACTAATAAAATAATAGTAAAGTACTAGTTGGAAATGTTTAAGAACTCTAGTTTAATCGTATGAATTTATCGTCTCATTGTAACGAATCATTAGCTTTGAAATATAGTTTCTTAGCTATTGCACTAATTTCCTGATGTGCTGCTGCCTAGCAAATAATAAATAGTTAATCATATATTCCATATATTTCCGTTTTGAATACGCAGCTCATTCCAGAATGAACTTATCTCGGAATGACACTCACTCACTCTCGCTGGACGCCGGCCGCAGCTCAGCTATTCTTGCATTGTGCGTTGGTCACTGCACCGGCCTCGGACGGTCACAATGGGGTGATAAATGATCAACAGGATAACTAATTGGATTCTGCTTGCCTAGAAGTGCAATGGGGTTCAGGATCGCTATTTAAAGAAGCCGTGTTTATTTTTTACTTCAGACAAAACGTATTCGTTGCACCTCACTTGAAATCCAAGGCTAATGAGATTCTTTCATGCGGATTCTAACGAATCTATTGAGGAGAGAACTTGGAAATGTTGAAGTAAACTAAGACCAAACAAAGATGACCATCGAAAATATCACTATTTCATTATTGTATATCTATTGGAATTTAAATAATTTATTTCGCATTTTTATATAATTGATTAAATCAAATTTTTCAAACTTAAAAATAAAGAAAAGAATTTAAGTAACACCAAAATAAGAATCTAAGGATTTTCTTATTCAGTTGGTAGAACGTCTGAGTTAACATCAGAAGATTTCGGATTCAAAATTCAACGTCATTCAAATGTATAACTTTGATTAAATATTTCAAGTTTCTGTCTGTGCAAGAGTTTAAGGCTTATTAAATTTGAATTTACTGAAAATTATAAATCGGTTAAATAGCACAAATTAAATGCGTTTAAAAAGATCTCATTCTAATTAGATATTTAGATACGTCACGGTCAAAGTACAAAATAGTCATTGTTTGAAATACCTAATTGGTGGTCAGTGGTCAAACGCTATATTCGAGAGAGTCGCAGTTTAACTCTTGGAGCGTTAACTCCAAATAGATGTATTTTAGATGTATTCATATCTTGTTTTAATTATTGTTTGACTTTTAATGTAATTTAAAAAATTGTTTTAATATGCTTTGAAAATGGCCCAATATCGATACCGAAACGTCAGCATTTATAAATAAATAATAATATTTTAAACAAAGCCGTATTATCCATCTAATAATACCAAGACTATATTGTTTTTGTTTTTTTTTTGGTTGTCTAGTTGTGTTGCATTTTTATGTCAAAATCTGGTAAAATAACTTGAACTAAAGTAAACTTTGGTTTAAGTTCTGTTTCTTCACGATGGGTTACTAAAATAGATATCCTAATTAAATATGTAACTAAGAAACAACAAAATCAAAGGCAGCCTTGCTTTATTTAATTCTTGATGATATCATTTATCACATTGATTGTAATTATTAGGATATTTTTGAATTTCAATCGCTTCTCTAAATAATCTAGCATTCATAAACTTGACCAGGGTGATGATCTTCGTTTATTCAAAAAGAATGCCATGTCGTAACTTAATAGGGAGTTTTACAATTTTTTTTATATTTTAATATGTTAATCTAAGTATAAAAATGTTGGACCCATTTCTTTGGATAAAAAAAATATTAAGAAATTTATGACGTATCTAGACAAACGGTGACAGAGATCACTTTCGTCAGAGTGAGATAGTAATAACAACAACGAACGCTAGCACACGCATTTACTTTTGTGAATTTGTCGAGATATTCGTTTACTTACGTCAGATATTTTTGGCAAACGCATTGAACATATGCATTTTTTATTTAGATTTTTCTCTTATAATTGCGTTATATTTAATTGTTATTTTAGCATAATTATTATGCATTTACCCAAGATACATATGTAGTAAATATTTTAATAGTAGCCTTGGAAACCTGTGTTGGTTGTTCAGCAATAGTAGATTTTTTTTTAGATATTTTGGACGAATATTTCGCTATCTTTCGGTTGACTAAAAGAGCACATGTCTTTAATAATGAGTTCTAGAAGATTCTTCACTATTAAATACAGTTTTGGATTAAGTTCTGTTTAATTTGAACTTAACCCAAAATTGTATTTAATCTATGAGTTCTGGAAGATTTTTTCCTATTTTTCACTATTTTAAAACATTAATCTAATTCTTTAATTAATTATTAAAAATTTAATATTGTTTTTTTTTAAGTTATCTGTTCGTGAGCTTTATCAAAAACAAGGACTCATTTATTACATTTCCTATTCTCCTCAAAAAGTTTTCGAACTAGTAACTAGCCAGAATGCAAAATAATCAATATTGAATCTTCATTAACTTGACCAAATATGAAACTGATCCATCAATTTATAAAGTACTAGCCATTCTCAAATACTCGAAATTTAAAAAAGCATCAGCAATTGGGAAACCAACTCAACTACTAATAAGCCAGCCCTAAACTTGAACTGCATTTTGGAAAGAAGCAACAAAATGTGGTAGAATCCCACGTTAAAAAAGTCACCCAACACTGATTTTATTTTGAAATTGGGGAGTCCTCTGGACGAGAAACTTTTTTATGTATCGTGGCGTCGGCTGATTTGCATTGCACTATGTCTTTCATTTAAGGTATAAGCAGGTCAGTCCAGCTCTTGTCAGAAACTGGGCGGAGTGTGGTGTATTGTCTTTATATCTAGGGTGCATGGTCCGGCCTGGCGATTCTATTCGGATATTGAATAATTATTATTCAATACTTAGCAGGATGTAAATAAACCAGGATTGACTCTAGGGCCCGCCATGTATCTCGAACAGAACAGAACTAGCCATTCTCAAATACTCGATGCTTTTAAAATGTTGTTTAAAAATGACATTATGATTCCTATTATCTTTGTTTCTTTATGATTATGATGTTTTAATAAAAATGTTGTGAGGTTCGCGCAGGCTTGGTTGCGTTATATGTTTCGCAGTCGTGTATGTCATTGTAAATGCATGTGTGAGGAAGAAATATTTATTTGTAGTACGTTGAAGTTAGTATTGTACTTCCATGCAAATAATGTTATTTGAAATTGAGTATTTGCTGAGTGTCGTGTGAAATTATATGCTGTCCCGTTATTAATTGACGCTTTGTTTAGAAACCAAAGTTTTAAATTAATTTGTTTAACCCTAACGGAGTTCTGTTTGAGTTAATATTTATGTGAGAACTTTTTTCGATAATGTTGTTATGAGCAATAAATTTAACACGATAAAAATAATTACGATATGTTATTTATTTTGCAAAAAAATTCTTAAATTATATAATTACATGGTAATTTCAAGTGTAGAAATATGTAAAGTATAATTACATGCTTTAATTGCAAACAAAATATTCATAAAATAATTGGTAAAAGTAATTAAATGGTACAAGGATTACTTGTTTTTTGTACGATAATTATTCAGTTTAATCAGTAATTGTTTTTGACGTCTATTATTGAATAGCTACGAATAATACCGGTATTTGAAATTTATAAACTTACCTATCTTCTATTTGTTTATTACTTTCTATTGGTTTACTAGAAACAAGAGAACGATATAATAAACTTTCTTATCAATTTAGAGCAATTATAAGGTTCATGCTAATCTACGCATTTATATTCGTTTGTAATTCATAGATTATAAAGAATCAATAAGAACTTTTATTATTTTATGCATAAAATATCAATAAAATTTAGCAAGATATTTTTAAATCAAAGATATTAAGTGTATTTTCCGCAATGAAACATTATCGTTGAAAATTTAGAGATAATGAAGTTATTTTTGATTTGTTTTTTTGGTCAAGGACCAGATTTCCCACCCCCGGATAAAGATCCCGATAATTGAAAAAAAATTTCGTATTAGAAAATGGCATTGAATATAATTATTGTCATTTTTACGGTGAATTCTATGCGATTTTTTATTTATCCTGATGATAGATATTGGAAATTTTATCCGGAGATGAAAAAATCGGTGCTAAACTATATTACGTTAGCAGAAAATATGGTGAAAAAAAAAAATTTATTGGATGAGTCAATATTTTTGAAAATAATGTATATGCAGTTTTAATTGATTATCGTCGCTACTGCACTAAGTAACTTTTTTCATTGTACGATTTCAATCCTTGTTTTGAAATTTCTTGTGTAATAAATTTATTTCTGCAACGTTTATTGTGGTTCTAAGAATAACACAAAGTTGTACTTACATCCGAGCTATGCAATGCAGGTTGTTTTTTTTTGCGTTATTATTATCAGTAAATTCCTTGTATAACCTATAAGGAAGTATGTTGTACATAAACGATTTACTACTTTTTATTTGCATGTTTTTGCCGTAACATCTAATTTTATACATTTTATTTTATAGTCAAATTTAGTCCGTAAGTGCATAATAGTTACAGTGAAATCTCTCATAACACACACCTGTTTTAAACACATTCGCAGCGGATATTTTCCTGGTATCATTTAGAATCAATATAGTTTAAATAGACATTAACCATTGAATGGATGCACAGTTTGATCTATACTAAAAGAATAGAACTATACTTTGTATCACCTTTATAGCGGACCGATTTACACAGCAAAAATAAATAAATTTAAAAATCTTTTAAATTCACAAAATTGAGTTGAACCGCGTGAAAACAATGCATTGACTGTCAGTTAACTAACAAACAGAGAAATATAAATTAATATTACTTGCCTTAGTCACTGCTGTACTTTTTGTTACATTGTAAATCCACTATGGCGATCAACCAATCACCGACCCGGAAATTTATTTCCTATACTTTTGTACACTATGAAGTTCGGTGAGACACAGTATAGCGAAATTATCTGTTTATATCCAAAGTAAGTTTCTTCAGTTCTATAAATTTAAACGTGAAATGAGTGCTATTCCAATATGTGTTTAATTATGTGTGTATTTTTTTTAAGTCAGATTTTGTAGGTTATATCAAGTATATATTTACGTAACTAGTAAGATAATTTTTACCGTAATTAAGATAGAAAAGATACAGCTAACTTTTGAATTTTATTATTTGCTTGTTTCATGAAGTAGATGGCTCAGTGATCGACTCCCTACAAATAGTAAGATGGTCGTAATATCTTCTTCTACGGCTTCTATAGATGCTTCAGATAAATATTTAGAAATTTTTAAATTTTTTGACCTCCATTTCAAATCAAGATGACGAAGTGAGATGGTCTATATTTTTATACATTTTCACTTTTTTACAATCAATCATAGTCCAGTAGATAAAACCCAGTAATGGGTAAAAGGCGTAATGATATATTAATTTATTTTATGAGAAATTTCAATGAATTAAAATATTATTTATATCATTAAAAATTTATAATTAAACATTCGATACGAAACATGTTTGTTTAAATAAAACGATGATCGAGGAAGTAATATTTAGCATTAACAGAAAATTTTTCAAATTTTTGTTCTTTATATTTTATGTTAAAAAACACTGAAGCATATATTATCAGTTTCGACATATTTTAGTAGCCATAGCTTCCGGCATAAATTTACATACCAAAAAGCTTCATGGCATCATTGTATAGAGTCTGAGTCTGAAAAATGAAAATTGAACAAAAAAAAAACCGAAGTCACGCGTTGCCGTAGTTAGAGCGGTCTAGCGGAGTTTCGAGACATTTCGCTGTACGATGCTATATGTTGTACGATAGTATCGGCACATGAGCTGTAATAACCCCGCAACTCAATCCGATCTCACTGTATGTGTATTTGTTCGAATATTACTCTATAGTTGTTGTACATTGTACTTTCACAGATATAAGATACTGTGCGATAAATAAAACAAATTTACTTGATTTCAGTTAATAAGTTTATTGGTCGACTTTTTGGTTTAACTGGTGTCTTCTTTAAAACACTACCATATATATAGCAGGCGTATCACGAAAAACAGATCATAGGCGTTTAACATAGGAAAATAGTTTTTCCGTGTGCATTGCTTCATAAATTGTTTTAGAGAAAAATGCTTCAAATAAAAGTTGCAGAGCTTAAATTATAAGATTAACTTTAATAAACATCAAAAATTGACATTTAACGCATTTGTCATAAAAATAAAATAAAAGTCATGGCTATTACTACAAAGTAACAGAAATTTCGAAATTTATTTTTAATGTTACGGCTAAACCAAAAACTTAATAAAACATGTAAAAACAGTTTCATGGGTAACTTTTAATTCTGAACAAATCTTCCCTCTACAGTTTTTTCCGTAAAATGTACAGGAGAGCAGGAAATTGCATAAAACTAATATCCCATGTTAAATTCCTATGTTCGCACTCACCGAGCACCACCCGGTATAAAAATCGCACTATATAAACTTCTAACCACGAACCACGTGCTGCTAAACGCCAAGTAAATGCAGTATAGTATAATTTTTGTCTATCGGAGTTAAATTTGTCGTTCGAATGAGTAATGTAATGCTAATGATAGCCAACTGGAATTTAAAATTAAAGCGTCTTTCTTTTAAAAATAAATGAAAACATTGTAGCGCTATACAAAAATATCTAGTTATAATAATTGAATAAAAAATATTTAACATTAAGATTATTATATAATTAATAAATTAAGTTTGGTAGCTTGAACTTGAGATACTATGTACACTTGAAGAAGAAGACAAGGATTACATTACAAATGTAATTAATTATAATAAATTCATATAATTTTGTAAATTTTGAATACATGGAAATTACACAATTTGATTGGTAGATAATTAGTTAATAAAAGTAGGTCGAAAGGGTATATACGTAACGCTGATCTTTAGTTATAACCATTTAAAAAATAATGCTCTGTCTGTCTGTAACAATAACTGAATTTTCATTATAAGCAGACAAAATGGTTTTAATTGAATTTTTTTTATTGTACCGGGTGGCACATCATACCTGTGTACATAGGCGATTAACATGAAAAAACAGTTTTCCGTGCGCATTGCTCCCCAAATTATTTTAGCCAAAAATGCTTCAAATAAATGTTGTAGAGCATAAAATTTTGCATCTAAATCAATAAACAGAATTACATTTACATGCGTGTAACGACAGAAATTAAATAAAAAAATATTAAAAATTACGTTCAAAATATCAAATAGCCATGGAAGTGAAACAAAAATAGATAAATGCTCGACGTTTTTCTGTTTATTTGATATTTTACCCCCGACAAATTAATCATTCAATAAAATTCATACAAAAAACTCCATACCTATGATTACAATTTAATAATAAATAAACAATTGTACATTTCAATGAAACGTTTATTTCTTATAGGGTTGGTCATGTAAAAATTATAACTTATCTATTATAATTCAAATATCAAACAATAATTATCTCAATAAAATAATCACTACAATTTATTATTACAATAAATATTCAAATAAACCTCCATTTTCAGCCAAGCAATAACAAAGTAGAAGGAATGTCGTACATTAGCGAGCTGCCTATTTGTGATTAAAGCGCACTTATCCACGATAGCTTCTCTCAAAGAATTAATATTTGGGTGGCGTTGCTTATAAATTTTACATTTAAGATGACCCCATACAAAAATCGCTAGGTGTTAAATCAGGAGATCTGTCAAACGTCAAGCATCTATCTATTTTTGTTTCACTTCCATGGCTATTTGATTTTTTCAACGTAATTTTCAATATATTTTTATTTAATTTCTGTCGTTATAACGCATGTAAATGTAATTCTGTTTATTGATTTAGATGCAGAATTTTATACTCTACAACATTTATTTGAAGCATTTTTGCCTAAAATAATTTGGGGAGCAATGCGCACAGAAAAACTGTTTTTTCATGTTAATCGCCTATGTACACAGGTATGATGTTCCACCCGGTATAATTAAATTAAGGTAGGTAATTATGTATGTGAATTTTTTGTTTGCTTCTTTTGATTATTTGCGTTTTCTAATAATTACTAAGCATCTAAATTTCATTAACAGCTTTATGATACAAATATAATACCTATACCTGCTGTATAAAGTCATATCCTAATATTTGTGAAAGTACGGTTGTTGGTCGCTTGCTCGTGCGTTGAGATCTCCGTCTCCGAGCCTTGCGCTCGTTTCTCGCTGGTTGCTCGTGTGGATACGTGGATTGTTTGTTCGATCGCAGAGAGTCAAGTTCGTGATTCGCAACTCATCGCTGGACGCTGGAATTACAGCCGCGTGGAAACACTGATTAGAATCTTTTTCAGACTATTTTAAATTATAAAAATTGGTTTGTTTTCCTCATACATTCCTTTACATAAGAAGAACTAATATAAAATATCCTGTCACGTTACAATATATTGTGCAAATCATAGCGGATGTAAGTTTGCGATATCACTTCCAATTTAGATTTTTTTATGGATTAAAATACCTATAATACGCTTGTTTATTTAAGTTTATTCTAATTCATTTTATTTTTAATTAAATACCAAGATCTTCTTTTTCCTATGGTGTTGTAGCCTAAATCGGACCTTGGGTTACCGGACACACCGAGTCGCAGTTTTTACACTGCCGTACTGCCGGTATTCGTAGTCAGATGCTATCATATTTCAAGGCGTATAAGTGACTACACGTAGCTGTATTTTATATTTTAACGACAAATCACACATTGTCGTCAGGCGGATTCGAACTTACGTACCTAGGTTCGGGTGGTATACTATTTTCATTTTAAACTGGAGGGATCGGCATAAAACGATTAAATGCACCGCAATTACGTTTACAAAGGAACTCAAAATATGACCCGTTATAACTGGTGATACAAGGTTCGCACAGGGTTGTACAGCCCCATTCGCCGGTATTTTTAATTGGTCAATCATAGGAAAAAACAAGAATAATTTTAGGCTGAATACGACCCTTAAAAAAATACCTGTTGTGATCATCGTTATGCGATTTGTTGTAGTCGCACTAATAAATTTCATTGTAGTTATATGGGACAGGGACGTTTAATCGTTTTATGCCGATCCCTCCAGTTTAAAATGAAAATAGTATATCTCGATGTGCATTAACATGCTCGATCATCGCGCCTGCACCAAGATGATCAGGAACCATGTAATTGTACAGAATTATTGAAACATTATTTTGTCTTTTATCAATCGATAAAATGCTTTTACAATTGAAACATTACCCATTGATGTACACACCCATGTCACAAAACTCGTGTCTCGAATTCGTCAAAGCTGCATCTTCAATCTCCGATGTTTATGTAAATTGCAGCGAATATCTGCAGCGTGCGGACAGTTTATTTAGCATACTGGGACCGTCACGTTCACGAGCACGACACGTCATCGCACGTCACGTCACATGTTCGGCGCCAACACCACGTCATGTTGCACGACCGCACGCGTGCAACATGCAACCTGACGACGTGCGCTGTTGTTTTGTGTCATGATGTGACAGAAGGATTTGATGGAATAGGATTCTGTGTTGCTTGGAGATAGTGATTTTTGTTTTCTTCAGACTTGTTTTTCTTTGAGAAATGTTGTAGGTGTAAATATTTTATACACATTTGTTTATTTATAGAATAAAACTAATAATAACTGTATTTTTTAATTCTTGTTGTTGTGTACAGCCTTAGTCAACTATATTTCGCGAAATTCTGTCTACTATTAACAATATGACGGGAATATTACATTTAAATACTACATATATAATATTTGCTAATATGGATTAATTAAACCTATTTTATTTTAAGGATCATTTATATTCTGGAGACTATCAGTTTTTGTTATTATTACTATTTAGAGACTTGAAAAGAATTCAGTAAAGTTAACTGATTTAGGAGCATTTAGAATATTATCACATTCGAATAATTGTAGAAATAAAGGAAGATACAGTGACAAATTTTCTCTAAAATAATGTCAAACGAACTTTCAATGAGACTCAACCGATATTCTAATCCACAGCAATTGCTAGGGCGGATGTTCTATAATTTGAAAAGAATTAAGTAAAGTTAACTGATTTAGGAGCATTTGGAATATTGTTACATCCGAATAATTGTAGAAATAATGCAGGATACAGTGACTAATTTTCTCTAAAATAATGTCAAACGGACTTTCAAATGAGACTCAATCGAGATTCTAATTCACAGCAATTGCTAGGGTGGATTTTCTATAATTGAGATATTGAATATCTGTTCTGTTCTACGATACCTAATGCAACTATCAATGCATAAAGTTTTTAGCGAAGTCTTTAATATACTTGTCTTTCACGTTGACTTCATGTATCATTAAAATGCACGAAAATCATGAATATTTCACCTGAGATTAAATAGCTGAACGATAGAGCACCCCCTTAGCAAGTGAGAGATTCTGGGTAAAAATTCCTGTTAGGTATAATAATAATAATAGCCTTTATTTTCATAACCCATTACATACTGATAATATAGCCTACATATTGTATATTAAATTATAATAATTTATTGATATTTATATATAAATAAGATTTAAGTGTTAATTGTTATTAGGTCCACTTTTGAACAAAGGCCTCCTTCATTTCCTGCTCTATCTTCTGCTCCATCGTATGCCTGCTGTTGCTTTAATTTAATCTTGTAAATGGTCTTCCTCTTCTGCATTGGTCTTTCTGATGGTTCGATATTATTTTGGCCATCTATTGTTTGCAAACCTTGAAATGTGACCAGCCCATCTCCATTTCATGGATTTGGAAAAACGTAATGCGTCGTTTGCTTTTGCCCTTTTTCGTAATTCTGTGTTGCGTATTCTTTACGTAGCGTAGTTTGTATTTTCAGGCATTGGTTTTTTGTTAGTGTCCATGTTTGAATGCCGTATGTTAGTACGAGAACGATGCATTGATTGAAATTTTTTCTTTATATACATATTTATATGTAGGTTACTTTTTAGCACAAACTTTAATGACCAAAACTTGTTCCATGCAGCAGTAATACGCCTTCGTATCACTCTTATCTTTAAAGGATATTTATTGACCCAGATAGACGTATTCGTTCACATACTGTGTTATAGTTTTTCACAATTTCTATAAGTGTAACTTATTTACTTGTCTGCTGAATGTTATTATCTCTCTAATAAATTAGAGAAGTTTTATAGCCGGATCCATTTGTTCAAGTTTCATTCCATAGTTGCAATATTTAGAATTGGATGGAAGATGTGCTGATATATGTATTTATTATTACAAGATCTTTCAGTAGATAGTATTAATTACGTTCCATAAATATTTATCTGTATTTGTTGCGGTTCTCCGAAGAATGACTCGCAGATTTGTCGTGTCGCGGTCATCACCTGGTCATGTCGAGATCACCACAGTCGACCCACGATGGTAACCAGGTCCAAGTGACCCTCTATAGAGTTCCATGACTCCGGTGACAGCTGTCACAGCATCGACAGCCTGCATTTAGTGACGCTGAAATAGTGAATTATTATTTAAACTAATTATATCTTGAATATTTTGCAACATTGTTCAACTAGTCATTGAAATCTTAATTTTAATGATTTTTATTTACGCGTTTATAATAACATTAGTTTTCAAATTATTTTTATGTTACATAAAATAATTTTTACTGAGAATTTATGTGCACTGAGAATTAAAATTAAATAGAGACATTTGCTTTCCATTAGTGAAGATATTTCAACAGATCTTGTCATAAAAATAGTGTTTTACTTAAATCTTACGCTTGCATTGTAATAAAAATCAAGACTTTAAGTAAATAACATGAGTCTTCATTTAAATTGCAAGTGTTATGTAATTATTATTATTATTATTATTAGGTACATATCTGCAATGAATAATGTTATTAAAAAGTAAAGTTTTAGTTTCAAATTCTTATATAAGGTCTAAACATCAACAGGATATTATTACAGTATTTATACAATAATAGCTAAGTAAAATTTAACCACAATTGTAATAAACTGGTAAATAATCTGTTTAAAATAAAAATTACTCTTTTGATATTAATTGAGATACAAAATATTTCTTTCAAATGCTAAAATTCTAAATATATTAGTTATAGAAGAACATGAAAAAACAACATTTATTCAATTCGCAATAATAAATTTAAGATCAAGAATTAATCAAATCAAAATATTTAAAATTAATTTTTGATTGAAAAATACAAGCAAAAAATTAATACATATCAAAACAACAACAAAATATATATGTTATTCATATAATTTCTACTGTGCACATTTATAAATTATGCTTCAAGCAAAATATACGAAGAACCAAATTAAAACTGTTTACTGTTTCCATTTTTTTCTTTCAATCATTTTAAAATTAATTTCGAGAAATTTGCTGCAAATAACATAAATGAAAAACTAATTTTATTGCAGCATTTTTCTAGTAAATGTTCAATAAATTTTAACTAAAAGAATAGAAGTAATTTTTTGTCATAGGTCATGACTGAAAGTACAGTTGACGATGATATATTTTTAAAGTTAAATTTATGACAGAAGAATATTCGGATGACGCCTGGATTCAATCCAGGAACTTTCTGCTTGGCTTACAAAGATGCTAATCGCTACACCACGTCACCTAGGTACGAAGTATGGCGTCAACCGAAAAATATCATCGTCATTTTACTTTCAATCTTGTTCACATGACAAAAAATTACTTCATGGTATGATTCCTTTAAATCAGAAGATGTGTCGTTGCAGACGAAACCCGTTGTCAATACCTATCATATAGGAGTCTTGGGATTGATGCTGCGCTAGACACTATGACAGAAGAATTCGGTTGACGCTATATTTCGTATCTAGGTGACGTGGTGTATAGATTAGTATCTTTGCTCGGCAAGCAGAAGGTTCCTGGTTCGAGTTCAGGCGTCACCCGAATTTTTCTGTCGTAAATTTAACTCTAAATGAATAGAATGATTTTAGTCAATTATTTATAATTATGCTTAGAATATATTATCTTGAGATAATATTAATTTCTTATTTATATCACTAGGATCTTTCAAATATCCTATATAAGAATATCTAAATAGGAAAGACTGAAATTGCAAGTCGTATCTCTGACAAACCTCATGTAATTTAAATTTGTTGATTTATGTCCTGATAGACTGTGTAATTAAACGTGATTTCTACGAGATTTACTGCTTCTATATGGCATGTATGTGAGGAAGAGAAAAATCTATAAAAGATTACACTTGTGATTTGAAGAAAATCGGGAAATTTACGATTACAGTTCGCGTTTATCGCAACAGCATCGTAAAATGAATTAATTAGACGTAAGTTAGGGACAAAAACCTTTGTAAACCATCTGCGGAATGCGTGTTCACATATATCCTGACTCGACACTTTTCTAGCAGCATCGCTATTTGCTATGGTGCATGGATATTTATGTGCTCGATCCCATCTTGCACATGCAACACGAATATATTTGTATTTGCTGATATATTTATCTTTTATAGATATATGCTATATATGCTATACTAGCAATATGTCAATAGCCGTACAAACCTCTCTTTATATAGGTGTTAAATCTCACTTTATACTTTCAAGTCCGTTTGACAATATTTACTAAGGAAGTAATTCTGCAAACGTATTTCTTGATTTACTATACAGTACAACAGGAAATTATACTATTTACAGGACACCTATAGCTTAGAATGTTATCCAAATTGTTAGATTGCACTTGCACTTTTATAGACAATAATGTTAATTTTAGAACCTTAATTCTGGAACGAAAATACTATAAAGTTGCTAGAATTGCACGTAATATGTAAAGATATAATTGTATTAGTTATAAAATTTCATCATTTATTTTCATTATTTTGATTTTGCCACAGTTGTGTTAGTTCTATTTAGAGTAATTAAATAAACTGAGTACAGTCAAGGTACTGGTTCTATTTTATTTAATGTAAGAACTTTTACCTGAAACTGACAGGAAAATAAAATTTTGGCTGACCTTTAAGACTCAGGAAAGCTTTGCTTTGCATGCCTAGTCAGGAAAATAACATATTGCCTGCCTAGGTAGGTAATAAAAGAAACTTGAATGTCTAGTTACTTAGCAACATAAAATACTAACCGAATATGTAAGTCATATATTTCTTTTAATTTAAATTAATTTAAAATATTTGTTATTTGTTTAGTTTCAGGTAAAATGTTATACGTAACACGTCAGTAAAGCGTCGTACAGGATTCGTAAACTGTTTCAAGCCTCGCGTTCGCTCGGCATGAAACTATCTACTCATCTTGTAATTGAACGCTTTCCAGACTATTTACGTAAATAACTATTATAATTTCATTGTAATAATAAAATAGTTTTTTCACAAGTTATTTGTAGTGTGTTTTATACTATCACAGTCATATTGATAGCACATTATTTTATGTCAGAAACTTACTCTTGAAAACACATTTTGGACGTCTTGTCTATACTCTTAGTTCATTCAGTTACTCTAGCTCTGCTACGCCAAAAACACCATACGTAACATTGAAAATTACCATATATAACTAGATCAAGTGCAAATGTCAATTGTTTATGTTGTGTACAACAAAATGTTGAATTTTTTTTGTTTATTTAAACTGTATATAAATATGTTTATATACCATTTTAAGTGCTAATATTTTTTACCTGTTTTTCGCATAATGTATCACATTTGTGTGTAGTGATTCAATGACAGTTTGTTTCGATATTTAAAACGTCAGAAAATTGCCCAAGAACTTTCTTCCGCAATTTTTGCTCGTATCTGGAAAACAGTTAGTGATATCAAATTTATTTTGATATCAATCAATTGCCTATATTTTGAAGAACTAAATTTTCATGAATTTTATTCCCAATTTTTTTAAAATTACATACTAAATGAATTTCTCCGGAGGATGAGACCTCGATAGATTTTTTTCTGAGGCCAAACAACATTAGAATACCAAATTTCATCAAAATCGTTAGAGCCGAATTTGAGTTCATTGACAGACACAGACATGCAGACAGACAAGAATTGCTCTTATTATAAGTATATGATCTGGTTTTTTATTATAAATTGTTGGTTAGCTTATGAAACTGTTCTGTTTGACGTTAAAATTGGGAAGCACATATTTTATTGAATGATTTAATTTAATAAAGTGAGCTTACAAGTATATGTTGATATTGATATTATTGCTGTATTGTTTTTTATGTATATGTAAATAATTTGCAGAGCAGTTTTCAATACAAATTTATTTTAATCCGGATTAAAATAAGTTTTATGTTGGAATTTATCTCATTTTGTAAATTTAAATGAAGCACAGTAGGTATAATAAAATATTGTTATCGATTATCCCATTTTATGTATCTGTTTCTTAATGCTTTATTAAACAGATCGAGAAATTTTATATCCAGTAGTTATAAAAAAGTAGTCTGCTACAAGATTACTATTAATACTAATAACGAATGATATTAAGCTAGATATATCTACATGTTTACCGCATAATAAATAATGAAACCATTACAAAAATACATTCAGATAATATTTCCTTTAGATAAATTATGCAAAAGCACAAAATATATAAATAATAATTTCTTAAATATGTCATGTAAACTTGCACGTTATGCGCTATATACAGATAAACACAGTTGGCGAAAAAACCCTGTAGATAAATATCCTGTTTTGACGAAAAGAACACAGAAACACGGACAATTTGTCGATGACTTAGAGCGTGTTCCCAACCGATGCGTCCATATTCGTAACGCGAAATATATTATAACTTTACATCTTCAAACATTTGTTTCACTTTTCTCGTTTAGTTACAAGAGAACATAATTCAATTTTACGGGTGGGGCTATTCTCATACGCGGTCTTTGCATAATATGACTACATAAATTTACACCTTCACAGCTATATGCGGCTTGGACAATGTTTATACTTATGTGCGGTCAGAATACTCGTATCGAGTTTGTTTATGTATTTGTGCGTGCCTGGAACAAAGCGAAACATTGCTGTCGAAGTAATTCGATAATTGATTGCGATTTGATGGAGGAAACATTGCCATTATTCATATCATCTTTTGTCACGTACTCTTTGGAACCCTGCACATAGCTATTTTCAAAACAACTTCAACTTTTGTCGTATATTTGCCGTTGTCAAACGTTTCTGAATTGCTTCTGAGAAAACTATTTCAAATAAAATGATTGGTTATTTTTACTTTTACTTCATTTACTTTTTTTCGAAAATAAGGCCGTTTGACATGATGCATTATTTAGTTAAAAATTATGTACATTATTGTATTTATAAAAAATGTATTATTGCATACAGTAAAATAACGTACAAAAATATTACAAAACAATATAGAACTGGTTCTAAATTTTAACAAAATTTATTTTACTTATTTGTTATTTTTCTTAATATTACATTCGTTGAAACTAATAATCCTGAATTTTGGATTAGCAAATTTTATTATAGTTAAAACAGTTAAATCAAAACATTTTCCGAAAACCAAGTGTATAACACGATGACATTAGAGTTTATTTAAAGTTCTTTGAGACTATGATTTCGCTTAATTTGTCTAATAAAAAATTCAGGATTAGCTAAAACTCTTTTGATAAATGGGCTGCTAAAGAATACTTTGTAAAGGTTGAATAACTGCCGATTTTTTTTCTAAACTTGAGATTCAAGTATAAAAAATATAATTATTGTGGCATTGTAACTGAAACTGCGAAACTCAATTTTTTCGAGTATTTTCATTTTGTGTATTTGATGTTTGAGTGTTAAAATTTGTTATTTCTTGTCAAAGAATTCATTATTTTTAAGTAGGTAGTCAATATTCAAAGTTAAATATTTTGGATGAATTGTACGTGATGTAACATTTAAGTAATCCTTAAACAAATTTAAGAAATACTTAATATTTAAGTGCCTTTGGTGCAACTGAGCATAAGAGGAACTCTATGTATGTACATACAGACTATAAGTGTAGACTGAATACAGACTTTTGCAGATTTTGAAGACTTTTATAGAGCTATTGGAAAACTGTTTTCCCTCTTGGATTCAACATTAAATTTTAATAGGTACGCAAATATGTAATCGAACTAGATACCTCTCGAGAAGCGATTGTTAACCTTTTTGTCATCGCGAATCTCCAAATTTACCAAATATTTTTCGCAGCCCCTCAGTAATAATAATAGTAAAAAAACCATAAATATATAAATTTAATAAAAGTGTTCACGTTTTTAAAATATCTCTATTTTTAAGGGAGACAATGAAATAATAGTATATTATGTTACTAGGAGTAGAAAGCAGTCTTTTTTATTGAGCTCAGATGTTTGCGGCCGAGGCGTGTAGCCGAGGCGATGCAAACTGAGCGAAATAAAAAAGAGCATTCTACTCCGAGTAGCATATACTATTTTTTCTTCAAGCATTCTAACGTAAATTTCAAGAATAAAATATAAATTATTTAATTTTCTTCCCTAACTCGCTTTATTAACAGTTATGTTAAATGTACAGTTTTCTATTTTACAATTTTGAATATTTAAACCACTACTGGCAGTATTTGTATCGATAGTTCCAATATCCTAATAGATAGAAGCTGTATAAATTTCATTGTTTATTTCCGTACCTTGATTACTTCCAAATGTAACAGGTATGTTGCAAGTCATTTCTGTCGAAGTATCAAATAACTCAATATTTTCAAAAATGCTATTAGTTTAGTGTATTTACATATGTTTACGTTATGTTTGATATTTAATTCAGCCTTAATCATTGAGTAAAGTAAGTTAGCATAACATTCTCAGAGAAATTCTTCACATTTTGTTCTCTAGTCCAATTGACAAATCTCTCATAAGCGAAATCATAAACCTTACGTGATTTTTCAGGAATCAATGTTTGAATGACTGACTTTGCGATTTCTGCTATTGCTGGAGGTGTAAATTGCATTTCATCCACTTCTTGAGACATTTTTTTTGTGAAACAAATAACGATATTTATCACTACTGGCTGTCAGTCAGTTAACCTCACTTCACTTCAACATTAGATATTGAAATTGTCGTACAGAACACTCAAAATTATGGGTTGTGACTCCTAATTATGTTCACGATATTTTTTTTATATATATTTTGTCATTTTAAGTACGCTGTACGATAGTAACTTACTATCGTACATCGTACAATTCCCCTAATTATCCTACATGTATGATAATTATCGTACGATTGGTAACGTTGAGCCAGTAGCCGGGCTGCCCTAGCAAGTGCTGCTGCCTGTGGTATATTTTATAACTAACATTATTGTACTAATAACATAATGACTTAGTTCTACATATTGTGTGTAGTAGCATAATATGAATATTGTTGTATGCTTGAAGAAAAAGTTTATTTTTTACTCTGATAATGGTAAAATATGGTTTTTGCAATATTTAAATTAAAAAATAAATATATCATTACGTCTTTTACCCATTACTGAGTGTATCACTCTGCCGTAGCAGATCTAAATAATATATTTCTTCACGTGAAGTGCTGATATCAGCCGTTAAATCACAGCCTCCAAAGGTGTTAGTGGAGGAGGACCACAGAGATACTTTTTATGTGGTAAAAATTGTTTGTCGTCTCTGTGAGAATCGAATCCGGATTCTCAAATCCACAGACCGACTCGATAACCACTGAGCCACTTGCCCCATAAATATATATTTTATAACCATAAAAAATTAAAAAAGAAAACTACAAATAATATTTCGCTAGCAAGTTTTTAAATACAATTATTTCCCACTAAATCGGATTCTAACGAAAAATTAAATAAGATAAAATAAAATATTTTTAAAAAATACAAGCAAAAATATTAGTAGGTATAGTTACAGTTAAAACTTGAAATGATTGTTAAGTTTCGCGGACCCTTTGAGATGTTTTCACGGACCTCCGATGAAGAATCATTGATCTAGATCCTTGCCTTTGTTGTAAGATCACAAATGATTCTACAAATTTCATTGAGTAAATAGCTTATTACTAATTTTCATAGGATAAGATTTTTATTATTCCCAGTTAATATTTCTCTGAACTCCTTGCTATAAATCCATAATAAAACTTCATCATCTGTAGCTACCACCTCACTCATGTCGTAGATTCCACGTACCATCCATCACTAATTCGATCTTTAGATTCATAACAGAACAAAGTTTAATGCCAAGGTACTTAACCTCTCTTTCTCCATCTGATCGTGGGTTCGCATGCGGTTACACGTGCGTCTGTGTTCCTGTGTTCATTACAGAATCACAATCGCGTTGGTGCTCGCGCAGACTGAGCTATTGTTCGCGATGTACGGAACGAATTTCTGCATTTAGTGCATCTCGTAAAACGCCAAATCGGACCCTGTTGCTGGGAAGGCTGTGGGTTGATCTGAGACAAAAATTTTATTGTATTGGAGGAGTTTTTATGCAATGTTTGAGGGATAATTGTGCGGCAAATTAATTATAAGTTGATGCATAATTGAAACTATTGGAAAACATTTCCATTCAATTTTAATATTTATTTTTTTCTATTAGTTTGTGAAGTATTTTAAAATTAAATTTCTGAGCATATGAATATTTTGCAAATAAGGTAGTTTTCATTGTGGGGTAGATGACTCAGTGCTATCGAGTCGAACTGTGGATTTGATTCCTACAGGCGACAAACATTTTTCATCACATTAAAATTACTCCTATGGCTCTCCCACCATTAATATCTTTGGAGCTCGTGCTTTGGCGGCTGGTAACCATACTTCACGTGCATAAATATATCACTTACCGAAAACAAACTATAGAGTCTGTATAGTTCTAGAGCATTATTTTCTGGGTTTTCTTGTAACTCCTATTAGGTTTTAGTCCGTGCCAAATATTTTTCTGGTTAAAAATAAGTAACCACGAATTCTAAATATATTATCACGTATTTTACCCATAACTGGATGTGGTACACTACAGTACCAATAACTAATGCATAAGAAATGCGATTACCACTCGCTTTGCTTATCAAATTTATTAATGTATATGTATTTAATTTGACTGAATATTGTGTTTTATTAACTGTTACATATGGCTTGTCGCCAAGATATGCTTCATTTGGTGTTAAATTTATAGTTCTTTTTAGAATATTAGTGAAGGGGAAAGCGCAAGGGTAATTTTAATATGGTGTAAATCAGTTGTCTGTGGGTTCTCAAATTGCATTTCCACTAAACTATATACCCCCAACGAATAGTAAGATGGTCGTGACATCTTCTACGGCTTCTATAGCTGCTTTAGAGAAATATTTAGAAAGTTTTAAATTTTGTGGCTACCATTTTAAATCAAGATGATTAACTGGGATGGTCTATATTTCTACACATTTTAAATGTTTTACAATCAATTTTATTTCAGTAGATAAGACCGGGATACAAGATGCGTTTCAATCAAAAGGTCGTGTATTTAAATCTCGCTGACTTCAACTTATAGTCATAAAATTCAATTGTCTCTGGCTGGTTCGGATTTCACTATAAGCTGTATGCTTCCTATACTGTAATTGGGATTAAGTTGCTGTTGTGTAGAATAACAAATAAAATACAATATAAATGAAAAACTCGCGTTGTAGTCTATTAGCAAACAAAGTCAAATTCTGATTTTTTAAGTATCTTACTTAAAAGTGCAACGCAGTTGAACACCGAAAAGCTTTAAATTACCTAAATTTGTGGGTGCTGTTGTTGTAAATGAACAGTTAATAATAATATACATATATATATATATATATATATATATATATATATATATATATATATATATATATATATTCAGGGTGAGTCTGGGAAGACGCCCCCCCCCCCCTTTAACTTTTTTATTATGAGTAATAGAAAAAAATGGTTCATATGAAAGTTTTATTATTTTAAATATACTATTTGATGGCAGATGTAGATATTTTTTATAAAGTCAGGTTTACAAGATACGACTATCAACTTTTATTTTTTAAATAGCAACCTATAATTATTTTACTAAAATAAAAACCGCCATTTTTTTTCTTTTTTCAACGGTGTATTAGTTTTTATTAATGTATCTGAAAAAATTCGAGAAAAATAAGAAAATTGAGAAATACTAGAAATAATTTTTATACAAATATTATAGGTGGCTATGTGAAAATAAACAAAATGTAACAGTGTTATACAACTTAACAAACTAAAGCAACAAATTCAGTAACAAAAACAACTTAAAACAAATTATTTTCACATAGCCACCTATAATATTTGTATAAAAATTATTTCTAGTATTTCTCAATTTTCTTATTTTTCTCGAATTTTTTCAGATACATTAATAAAAACTAATACACCGTTGAAAAGAGAAAAAAATGGCGGTTTTTATTTTAGTAAAATAATTATAGGTTGCTATTTAAAAAATAAAAGTTGATAGTCGTATCTTGTAAACCTGATTTTATAAAAAATATCTACATCTGCCATCAAATAGTATATTTAAAATAATAAAACTTTCATATGAACCATTTTTTTCTATTACTCATAATAAAAAAGTTAAAGGGGGGGGGGGCGTCTTCCCAGACTCACCCTGTATATATATATATATATATATATATATATATTTAATTCATATATCGGACCAACTACTTAGGTCATATGCCGATATGTCCTTTGTATGGCCGCCACAGGCGGGACCCGAACCCACGATCTTATAATCGTGAGTCAAGCCCTCAACTCGCGCGACCATCACGCGGGACAATAATATATGTAGTTTATTTAATGTGTAATTATAAATTAAAATATATGTGGTAGGTGTTGCAGTGGTAATTCGGGTTCGATTCCCACAGCCGACAAACAATTTTCACCACATTAAAACTACCCCTGTGGCTTCCCCTACATTCACATCTTTGATGGCCGTGATTTGACGGCTGGTAACCGCACTTTACGCGTACAATATATCACTTACCGAGATCTGCTACGGGGAATGCCACACCTAGTAGTGGGTTTTTATATATTTATTTATTTAAATTAAAATATATCGTAATCCATTTGATCTTAACCATCTCGTAGTAGGTCAAGATAAAAAGAACTTGCAAGACTTTTTTTTGCAATAGTCAATATAGCTACAACAACGCAGTCTTACTTACACGTATAAAACGTTTTATGGCTTGGTGTAATGACTGATAGACAGGAGTACACTATACTGATCAGAGTGCTTATTTTCAAATCAATGCTAGGTGAAAACTATCAAGCGTCAATTTTTCAGCGTATCATACTTATTTAGTGTTACAAAAACAATCATGTTCATTAGGTATTATTGAGTTATAATATTAAAGATACCAAGTATACCTTTTTTAGTAGCAAACAAAAATTCCAGGAAGTCTGAACATAAGTAGGAAAAGCAGTATAGAATCCTGGCTGGTGTCGCGTGAGTGAGGGCGTCCGTTGCTACGGTGCATTAATTACGCTCTAACAAAGCCCAGGCTGCTATTATTATGCAGTAATATAATTAACTGCAAGCTTCAAGCGCAGTAAAGTGACACGAGTATACTCCGCGTACTCTCAGTACACACTGGTGTACACTCTGCGCCAAGTACTACCCATAAACTGCCCAGACACCGCCATAATTACCTCATGGCGTAAACAAAACTGATTTTATGGCATTTTCTTGTAACGCGCTGGAACAATTGCTTGTAGAATATAATTATGTGATTTTGACATTTGATGAGCTTGTTATATTATTATAGAATTTACGTGGAAAATGTTATTGATAAGCCAAGCCGGTTTATACATAATTCATTTAGGGACGATTGAGATTTATTAACTTTACAATGTTGAGGTAATTTTCTCGTCTACCAGATTGAATTTTTCTTGAATTTTAATTATATTGATGATGTTAAAGATATTCAACTTTGAATAAATCTTCCGATTAAGTTTATTGTTAGCTATGAACTAATATAGTTAAAAATATTAATAATACTGCAAGTCATATAGAATTTATCACCCTTTATAAAAATAATTAATTATAATAATGCATCTAAATGATTAATTAAGAATAAATTATAATTATACAGAACAGAAAAATAAATAAAATCCCTTCTTTATTCAAACTAGTAAAATTTTTATATATATATGTATATAGGGTGTTTCACAACTTAGAGCAAAAAATTAAAGGGTATATTCTGTACGACGTGCTGATCATGAAACAAAAAAATCGAAAAATTAAGGGTTGTTAACCTAAAACATTTTTTGTAGTACTGCACTGGATTCGCTTTCCTATTAAACACAAACAATGAAGTAGGTATCAACTACGAAAGAATAATTACACAATTCAATTATTAGCAATTATTTATAATACAATTTTATTTAATTAATAACTTTAACATAATCATCCACACAGTGGCAGTGGCAACGAAAAATTTTGGACTGGGAAACATGGAAAATAGTTTTGCGATTTAAAAAAAAATTCTTCTTGTTTCATGATCAGCACGTCGTACATAATACCCTTTATTTTTTTGCTCTAAGTTGTGAAACACCCTGTATATATATAATTTTAATTGTTATATGTAGCATTGTTCCAGAGTTAAAGTTTGCAGAAGTTAGTTACTTCCTAGATTGTAAAGAATATTAGATTCGGATAATAAAAGTGTTCATTTGCAGTGTGTGGGTTCAGGAAGAAATACTTGACATTCATTCATTTAAGTCAATCAATTGCCATTCTCTATGTACGAACTATTAATCAGAGTATTTAAAAATGTATTTGTTTTATTAAATCATTTATTAGATTTATATTACTAAGCAATCATAATTTCGCAATTGATGTTTGTTATAGTTTATTATCGTTTAAACGTAAAGCAATTTTTGTATTAATCTCTACACATGTTTGTACTTCCGTGTAAAAATGAAAAATACAGGTATTAATTACTCTCGTAATAAACAATCCAATTAATTATATGTCGTAATAGAAAAAAGTCAATGTTACTTTGACAACTGAAATATTAGAATTGATTTATGTTACAAATAATTTATTAGTTGGTGTTGATGGATATTTCCGCTCGTTTGTAACGTTCATAAATAGAAATTATGTAGTTCTATTATTTCATCACTTTTTAACAATTTAGAAATTGCTATGTAGTTCACGGTTTAAAACTTAGTTTTATAGTTTTGAGGTTTTGAAAAAGTTTTCCTTTCAACTAAAATAGAACCGGCCATAAAGCAATTTGAAAATGACAGACATATTTTTTTTAAGTTAGAGTTTAGATTCTACAGATAAAATAGTTATATATCAAACTAGAGAGAAAATCGATATTTTTCCCACTTGAATTTCAACGAGACTGGAAAAGATGATTTCCTCACATAATTATATATAACATTTTTCACAAAATGCTTCTAGAAAGATTTATTCGAATATTAAATGCATTCTGGGAACAATCTAGTATGTACAATGGAAGTAATATATTATTTATTTGAATTAAAATTGTAAGATAATTTAAAGATTTACCATTAAATAAAATAACGAATTATTATAAGTTGTTTTTTGTAAAACAAAATCAATGTAATTAGGTAACACTGCTATTTTATCCTCTCTTGAGAGGGAAATAGTTACTTGTATACCTAGAGCAGAGAGTAGTAGCAACTATCATTCAAGAACGGCAGGGACACTTTCTGCTCGAGGTACACACTATAATTTTTTATGCTTGAAAAAGAATAAATCATTTTTAAACAAGCGGAAATGTTACTTTCTCCTTTGTTGCTATTGAGGACAAGCAGGAATGTTATTTACTCAGTTGTTTGTTTTGGAGACAACCGCTTGTTTCCCGGGAAATGATAACTTTCCGTTGTCAAATGACTGCTGAAGTAGTATACTTTCCGTCATGGTTGTATAAAAACTAATTTTCCTCACTATTTCGTAAGAAGGAATTTGAGTTTTCTGCGCCAATCATGGCAGCTCTGGTCCAGTGAATAGAACTTTCATTTTCGAGTTGAAACCACACTGATATCAAATTATATTACCAAAAATACGAGTTTATTTAATTAGTTAAGATTCTTCTAGCGTAGGCTCCCTGTTATTTAATTCGGATTATGTTCTTGTTATCACAAAATATTAAATTTCTGAATTTAAATTAAGAATATAAATAAAGCTAAATTCTATTTTTTGTTGGGAATTAATGTGTTTGATATAACAGCAAAAGTTTGGACATACTTTACGTTTTACCTGAAAACAATTTAGAAAATACCTGTATACAAAGCAGAAACAGCCTGCGTTCACTGTTCTTCAGTCCATCAGAATGTTTTAGGTTATTTTCGCCAGAGAGTGTCTCGGAGATGCTCCGTCACGGAGCGGCGTCGTTTGTGCTTCGCGCATCGGCTACAAAAACTCGAAATTGTGCCTGAGCTGTTATGAGATACGACTGCGGGACAATCGGCGTGAAATGAAAAGTACGGTAGCTCTGGCCCTTCGTTCTACGTTACCCTTCCCCTTGCCCACACTCTGTACCACATGCGGGTGAAGAGTTTATTTCACCTGCCGCCGGAGCGAAGACCGATGAGAATTGTTTTATCGAAACTTTCATTTCTTCAGAACAGTTTGTCGACACCTCCAGAGATTACCAAAATTTGGTTGCTTGACGTTTCCAACTTGTACTTAGGGCTCAATAAGGTGTATGGAAGAAGACAGTTTTTAATTTTTAAGTTAGATAGTTTCGAGTGAACAATTAAATTTAGTGGGAAGGGAAACTCTTTTATTATTAAAAGTCCTAAAAGTTTGTGCTTTTTTTCAAATTATCAAAAATGTTAAAATATTACATTTATCATAAACTGCGTGGCCTGTAGATCAAATTTATGTTTCCAATTTTACGTAAAGTACCTTTATTTGTAGAGATAGCATAGTAATTTATTAAAAAATTGTTTTTAAAATTACAAATTTACTTTAAAAACAAAAATTTATGATATTTGTCAATTATTTTCAATTTTTGAAACTATATCAACACAACAAATAAACGAAATTCGATATTGTTTTCTTGAAATATATTATTTATAAGAAAACAGTCAAATATAAATAATAATGCGTTGTTCAGGCTTTAGGTACATTTTAAACCATTGGTCATTTTCGAAAATAGATTTAATTTCAATGTTTCATTTACGAAATTTAAGCTTTATGATTTTTATTTATCAGAAACTTTCAATGTATTGATAAAACAACAGAAAATAAATCGTCAGGCACTTTGATCGAATGAGTTATTTTTGTCAGTATTTTCATAATGAGCAAATCTAAGTAAACCACTAAAAGAAATTTAAAATTAAGAAACAGTATAACACATTTTTTTGCTGTTTATAACTGATTGAAAACAGAAGACACATGTTTTCACAATTCAAATAACAGTTCATAGAAACGAAATCTGTCAACATTTGACTGTTCTCAACGATTCCTAGGCTACTCATTATCATTGGTTAAATATTACATATTTTATAGATATTCAGATGAAGTTCCACTTTAGTTCCACATATTTGGTTGGTTACGCTGTAGTCGTATATATCGTAGAGAAAATGACAATTATTTAAAAACTTTGTTCACTTTAACGTTGGCCCAGCCCTGTTCTAATAGTCATGCATGAAATTAAACGTATCTAAATCTCTTTTGCGTTTTGCGTGACAGGTGCACCGATTTTCTCGATTTCAGTCTCATGCTTTTGTTTTCAACTTTGTGGTCAGATGCAACGATAAGAAAATTACTTTATTTTTATTCCTTTTGTAATAATTACAAAATTATATAATTCCCTTCAAAATCTGAAAAGTAGTTGACGGCAATTTATACAAGTTTACCAAGAATTTCATTCTTTAATCAGTTAATGTTTTAATATCGTGCACCCTTATTAAAACCAACGGAAGTATTTACTCAGAAAATTATATAAAAATTAGATTTCAACCGAAGCCAATTATGGAATTCTAAAACTGTCTAAATGTAGGACAGTCATGATGAATTCTTGGAAATAAAATTCTTGGCAAAACACGTTAGGAATAGTTACACAGATAATTGAAACGAAATTAAGTTAGAATTCCTTTCACGTAAATTGAATCTTTACTATGTTACATGCTATTTTTATTGTAATGCTAACGGTTTTCACTTTTCAAAAGTTCACATACTTACATAATAACAAAATTACTTTACCCTATTTCCAACAAGTCTAAAATACTTATAATTGACTTACGTAATAATAATAAAAATGCAACTTCATTCTTTCACTATGAACTGGAGGTCTATTGTATGAACAAATATAATATTTTTAAATTGGCTTGAACATTTAACACTGTATAAACAAAAAAGAAACGGTAAGGAATTGAGACAAATGTTGTTAGAAGAGTAGGAATGGGTCAGTTAAGGTTTATTCTTCCGATATAGACATATATGTATAGGTAAAATTTTGGGGGATAGATTGCATGGAGAACCGACGAATTAATAGGTGGATACGATTGAAGAAGCACGTGTGTGTGTAATAAACAAACGTATATGAAAGGAATTATAAATGTGAGTGAAGCGAAAATAGTATGTGTATTTAACAAACGATGTATAACTGCTGTGGAAATAAAATAATTGCACGGAGTGTTTGTGAACATACAAGAAAATATTATGTCCGAAATATATTGGTATATGATGTGTGTAAGATTAAGAATAATGTTGTCAGAAGAGTGAATTTAAGTCAGTTGAGATGGTTTGGGAATGTGGAATGTATATCGAATGAAAGATTAATTAAAAAAGTGTATGTTGGTGAAAACGACCTATGAATAAATGGTTTAAAATGATTGAAGGTTTATTACGAAAGATGCCGAGAGTGAGGAATAAACGAACTTACATGAAAGGAATTATGAACGTAGTGAAATGAAAGTGGTGTGTTATAATAACAATGTCTGACCAGATTGATTACGTGATGAATCTAATGAATAAATATTCAGTTAATGTTACAAGTATTCATAGGATATGACGTATATTATGTATGTATACTCGTATATGTTTCAACGTAGATATGGTGTATGTAAAAGACCAGACACATTATAATACAGTGGGAATGCTTTTTTTAAGTCCGATGCAAATGCTTAAAAGAATACTTATCGGTGCATAAAGAAACTTCTAAATTCTTTTGAAACTGAGGAAGTCAGCGAATCTGTTGTGTTACAAGTTACACGGTCCAATGACAACGGCAGCTTTAGATTCTGTTCTAATGCGGTTTGATGACAACCATTGTCTGACGGTGATGAATCTTCAGGAAAAACGCGCGCTCTTCACTGCCGTTCACGGTCGAAGTCTACCACTGATGTCTCGGATGCCGATATCATTTTTCACACACGAACACAAACCTGACGTGATAGAATTCTCGGCCTAGCTACCGCGGGAATTTTCACAAATATTTTCAGGGTAAAAAATTTAGAAGTTATAGACCTTTGTTAATTAGAGAAGAAGAATTATTATACATTTATTAAAAGGTTATGCCGGTGATATATGGCAGTTGAAATATTTAATATACAGACTGTTCTCATTTATATATACTAGTTACTAACTCGATTGTTAATTAACATGGTTTATTTTTACATTTAATCATAACATTTACTTTACAATTATAATAAAGAATTCTTCACATTAAAAAAAAATCATAGTAGCTGTCCTTGGAAATATGCTATTTTAAAAACAAAAGTAGTAGACAGTGCAATAAACAAGAATAATTATTAGAACAGTACAAAATTATGAGCACGTACTATAATAAAGATTTACACTTTTGAAATTTATAGATAAACCTTTGTGCTTAAATTTTAGCAGTTGTTTTAGTGCACCGCCTATCAATTTGCGTTTGAAATAACATGTATCTAATGCCTGTTACTTTAATCTGAGATACGGCTTTATTTATCATCATTGTAAAGTATATTTTATACACCTTTCAAAAATCTAAAAATGTAGTACTTGACTTTTAAAATTTGGGATTAATTATCCGGAAACAAAATGCAATTTGTAATTTTTACCTATATTACTTTGCACTGTTTATATACTTCTATAAATTTCCATATGCAAATACTGAAGCAACAACAAAATCCAAAACAACCTAAAATTCCAGGAAACAAATTCAGAAAAAAGTAATGCGTTCTTATTTCTTTGATAACAGAATTTGAAATTACTACTCAAATTGCGTTATAGTCTATAATTCCTGTTTCTTAAGCTGTAGTAGAAATCTTCAAGGGATTCACTGACGTTATAAAAGTTGTAACTAACTGAATGTGTATCAAATTGTATTGCATTGTTATCGTTTAACCTTTAAAAATTACTGTTAACAAAGAAAAATAATTTTTGAAAATTTACAAAACGGCTAAATTTCAAATAAATATAGCTCAATAGTGTATCACCTGACAGACTAATGATAACTGTAGCCAGAAATGTGTCATACAAAACTACGTCAGAATCGTCAATATCGATATCACAAATTTTACTCCTATTTTTTCGCACATAAATTGATAGCAAATTTAATTATTATTCTATGCTCATTTTTAAAATTCGTGTTTCCTTGCTTATTTATTTTTAATTTATTACTTAAGTATGGCACCAGTTTATTTTTATGGTTTTATTAAGTTTTTCTACGATTAATAACGTAGGTCAATTCCTTAAACATGTCTGTTATGAACATTTATTATTTTAATATTTTATTTTTCATTATTCAAGGATCCTTCGCTATAATTGTTATGTAGTAATATCTTAATCAGACAATATATAAAAATACATAGGTGCATAGGTATACTTTGTCACAAAAATGTAATCATAAATCAAATTGAATTATAAACAGAAAAATTTGAATACCGCTAAGATTTGAACCTGAAACCTATGAACTCCATGTGATTTTATTTTATTTATTTTTAAATCATAAGGCGACCGTAGCATCATTGCTTTAAAACTGGAGTTCATATATCCTAAGTGTAAATATAGGCGATATTACAATATTTCTTTTTATAATTTAATTTGATTTCATCAATTGTTAAGCATACTTAAAATACTATTTGTATTCATAAAATCTATAGCTTAGGGAAAAAAGCGAAGGATAAGGTAGAGGGTTATATATAATTTAGCAGTATGACAGCAATATCAGATAGTACGGTGGTGTGGATAGCGATACGGAGTTCGACTCACACTCATGCTAAAAATTATATAAACTACCGCACTGCGGCTCGGTGAGTGCAGACCATGTACTATAATTGGGATTCAGTTCCTGTTGTACAGGGTAACATAAATAAATAAATACACCTTATCAGTCTATGAAAACATTCTGTACTGACATAAAATTATTACTTTTGAAAAATGTCTGTCAATATAGATATGCATTTATTTGCTATTCTGTACAATAAGAAATATTCCCAATTACAGAACGGAACCTATCACTTAAATGTAGAATTAGAACCAGTCTGATGCAGTGTGAAGCAAATATTCTTTCCATGGAGGCATGACGGCCTATAAAATTCTGGGATTTATATATATATATATATATATATATATATATATATATATATATATATATATATATATATATATATATATATATGTTAACATTTATGTTACAAGAAAAAATTTGTAGAATAATACCCAGTTATACCAACAAAAACTAAAAAAAAAATTAAGCCTAGTTTAAATTAATGCAGGTATATCGAAAATTTGACAGCAATATCAATTATTCCAGAATACATGTAACTAGAATTTGCTTTTATTAATTTCAATCAAGTTTAAAATGTAAGTTTTGTTGACGCATCTGGCCACATATGAGATAATTTCAGTAGTATTCCTTTTGCAACAAAATAATTGTCGTAGACCGAATGATACCATTAAAAATAATGAGTGATTTGGTTGGTTGAAGACATAATAGCGCGTAATTTCATTGAAGTCTTGCGTACGTACGTTCGAGACGAGCGATATAATTTAGCAAAAGTAGCAATGTATGCGCAGAACGCATACAACTCTATTAACCTCGCCAACTTCTAAATGAAATTCAAATTTTGTTATCTAGCTGAATGGAGAAGAATTATGTAGTTAAGCCGGGATGTAGATAACATTGTCCTTGTACTGCGCACTTATATAAGCAGCATCCGGCAAGCCAGTTATTGACAGCTTTATATGCGCTCCCTGACTGATAATGCGAATATCTCTAGACATTTTATGCTTTGTTAATTTTGTACTTGCCTGCAGGAGCCTATTATTTATCCTCTTTTTACAAACAACAACTGTAATACCTGAAAATCCACAACAATACATGCCTGACAGTCAAGGATACCAGATCATTTGTCTTCTATAGGAATTCAACTTTGTATCTGACCAAACTTAAACTCAGGTATTGCGTACAATGCATTATAAATGATTGAAATTCCTCGTTTTACTACCGGAAATCTCTTTAATTATTTGTCATTTAATTTTAATGCTCAGTGCAAATTTAATGTGTAAGTGCAAAACCGTCTGCAAATTAAAACTATTCCTAATATGTCTATTTGTGGCGGCTCGTGACTTTTCTAGGAACCTGGACCAGTGTTTAATGTATATACCGGGAACTTACCTACTTTATGCTACTCGGGATTTAATTTAGTTGTACATATTCTTTTTACTTTCAATTTTCGAATAAATTTTGCATCCGTATCTTAAATAAAACATATCTTATCAAATTATATATTATTTAAAAATTACAAGGATAGGAAATAACGTCGTATTTCTTATATATAAATAATATATACATAAGACATTCGTTATAGTTACTTACATTATGTGAAATAATAATTAAAAATAATACATACATACATACATACATACATAACATCACGCTATATTCCATTAAATGGGGTAGCACGAACCCGTCAACATTCTCATCCTGATACACGATACTCGATTCGACCATATTAACACTTCCTCCATACAAACTCTTTCTTTTCTCACAACCAAAATCCATCAACACGCAACAAACATTCATCCATTCGCTCCTGTACACCAGTTTCGTAAATCTTCACTTACGCTCACTTCTCTAACAACGAATCTATAAGAAATGAAGGCAGCATCGCCTGCGCTTGTTTTAAAAAAAAAACTTCTCCAACAACGAATCTATAAAAAATGAAGGCAACATCGCCTGAGCTTGTTTAAAAAAAAAAGAAAAATTCGAAATTTGTTTGGCAAATCATTTTTATAAGAAAATAAAATCTTAAATACTGAGAAAACATTCGTAATCATATACTCACTGTTGGGCCAGACAAATCTACATTACATAAATAACAAAATTAATTTGGCATGTATTAAACTTTTATTTATTAATTTGTACTAGAATAAAAAAATTTATTTTTCAAAAATAATAGTCGAACTGCTACTAATGACATGGAATAGTAATAGGATAGATGCTATAAAATGCAGTGAAATCTTTCAAAACGAATATCTTTTTTAAACAGATTCTGTATTGTATCGTCATTTTTTGACAATCAATGTATTTGAAAGGAGCTTGTTTTTCCGTACTATGTACTAGAAGAATTACTTATTTCCTAACCGTAACGATTTCTTTTTCTAGTTTATAAAATGATTTAGAAATGGTTAGATTTTATTGTTAATTTGTTGTTCTATAAAAGCTTAAATTTGAAGTCATTGTTATAATTATTTACTTCATTTCATATTTTGTTTCGTGTTATGATTAATTTAGCATAAACTGTCGGCAACGTAACGAATCCAAGTGATAATTTTATATTTCTAGTTTAAGTTTCCGATTATAACACTTACCGGAAACCCACAGAAACTGATAGCATAATACACACAATTTCTTTTTCATTAAAGTTTCCTTGAATATTATTGAAAGCAATTTGTACATTGTGGACATTAGATGCGTTTCAGTTAGAAGAGCAAAAGACAATACGGGGCGCTCCGCCCAACTCAATCACCGCCCAAACCCTTCATTAGTCGCAGCATGATTGCAAGACGTTGTATTGTCTCTAGTCACCCGGTGTATTCACACACTATGATATAGGAGAGTTAACAAGCTTGTTGCCGAATTGTCGCTCGCTGCCGATATGATTATCGTGCGTCCTAATTATGCAGGGAGTGGATATTTATTGTTTGTTTTGTTTCGGGGAGGCGGTTAGACTGTGACAGGATGGGCCGTATTAGGAAGGATGTGTCAAACTGGTATTTCTTATTTATTGCTTCCTGAATTATGTATTTAAAAGTAATAGTATTAGAATACATTAATCTTTCACGAATTATTAGTTTTCTTCTTTGTTCTAGATTAGAATAAATAAATATTTATTAAAGGTACTCAACGAAATCTATTGGATTACTCTCCCAAGAAAAAGTAATTTCAATTTGAATGCAAATTAATAAACGGTTTTCTTAATACCAAGCGGAAATACTCTGTGTTCGAACTAACTCATTAATTTATTTAAAGATAATACTCAAATAAATCACATTATATTTTCTCATAATTTTCATTTCCGGAACCGACCATCAATATTTCTATTGGATATTTCATCTCTTAACAAATTTGATAAAACTCTCGTCTCGTTCCAAATTTTCCAGAGAAAATAAAATAAACATATCAGCACGTCTTTTACCCACTACTGGGTGTGGCACTCTACCGTAGCAGATCTCGGTGAAGTGCGGTTACAAACTGTCAAATCATGGCCCCCAAAGACGTTACTGATGAGAGAACCACAGGAGTAGATTTAATTTGATGAAAATTGTTTGTCGGCTATGGGAATCGAACCCAGGTTCTTAAATCCACAGACCGACTTGATACCACTGAATCACCTAACCCAATTCTCACTTTACCTCATTTTTTCAATAATTTTTCGAAAGGAATACTGAAATATATTAGTAAGGAACATAATACTATTTATCATTAAGTATATAAGAACGACCCCAAGTTGTATCTTCTTCAAAGCATTCAATACTCAATAGTATCTATTTAAAATCATTAGTCTCCCTCCCCAGTTGTACGCCTCTGGAATCCGCACAATGCGGAGGTATGCGCCTGATACCCGCGGTAATTGTTAATCAAGGTGTGGTTGGCGGCGTCGCCATGGGCGTCCGTGTTCGGCGGGGCGTCGCGCCACCCTGCCGGAAGTAGCGTGCATCACTATACCCCTGCCCCTACCCCTGCCATATCACCGCCGTCTCTGAACTAGCCGAGCCTAGTGCCGATAATGGTTATCGCACGATCGAGCCGATGATATTCGATGATTATTTATTGATATAACTGTTGTGAGAACATGTGTATGTGTGCGTGTGTGTGGGTGGGAATTTGTAGATGTGTTGGTGGTCGGTTAAAGGTGTTGCGATCTATGATCTTCAATTTTTCTACATATTGAGTTCATTGAAAGAATTCCATTTATTTATTAGTATTTCCTGAATGTACATATGTATTTATACCATTCCGCCTTCGTCCCTATTCCTATATGTATATCTTTCCAAATATACAGCGAAATCAAAGAGAATGACTCTACGTCAAAAAATTAACTAATTTGATACTGTTAGTAAAATTTTAATTCCCGTCCTCATATTTTTGATTTAAAAACTGATTGTGTTCTACTAAATTTTCAGTACAAATGCCGATGATTTAAATAAAAAATAAAATGTTACCAAAGTACGTTTGATGAGAGATTACAGTGTGGTTGTATAGGACGTATTAGATTTTGATGCTGATTGACTGACCAAAATGTTAAAATAATCACATGTTTATAAAAACTTGTGATAGTGACTGCGTTGTACATTATAATTTAACATTTTTCTAAAAATATTGATAGACAATATTTAAAGGTTTATAAAATGAATCTGAAGGACTTTTAGAACATGTAACCAAATTGTATGTCACGTTTATTTGAAGGTAATTATCGCTGCCACTGTCACGAATTAGTCATGCTATGTAAATATATCTTAATTTTGACGTTATGATCAACCAATAAGAAACGGAATAAAATACGTCCTATGCAATGTCATTGTAAAAAATATAAAATAAACACTTGGCTATGTTTCACAAAATTCAGCCTCCAAGTCACCTTATGAGAGCATCGTCAGAGGCTGGCCAGCACAGTTAGTAACCATAGACGCGTTTCGCTCTTATTAGAGCTCATCAGTATGGTATAACTCACTTCTTCACCTAGAACATAGTTCACGTGAAGAAGCTGGTGACGAAGAACTGTGCCAGCAGAGAATAAGAGCGAAACGCGTCTATGGTTACTAACTGTGCTGGTCAGCCTTTGACGATGCTCTCATAAGGTGGCTTGGAGGCTGAATTTTGTGAAACATAGCCAAGTGTTTATTTTATATTTTTTATTAAACCTTGTTTCACCAAGTGTTGGATAACAATTAATTTTGTCTTTGTTGGTAATGTCATTGTATTGCAATCACGGTGTAATCTCTCAACAAATGGACTTTAGTGAAACTATAATAACTTAAAATTCTTGAATGGATTAAAGATCGATATATGAGTGTGAGAAATATTGTGTACGTCATTTCAATGCAAAATTTTAAGTACAAATATCTTCAATTCTAGTTGAAATAGATAAATTTTACCAGATTATGTATGCTTACAATAAACATAATTGGCTGGTAGCACAAGCTCTGTTTTTGGCTGTTCTAAGAGCACGGTTTTAACATGTTAGAGATAGCTAAAAACACTGCTCTTAAAACAAGCAAAAACAGAGCTTGTGCTACCAGCCAATATTTTTCATTTATTTAAATATCCTCATGCATACACGTATCTAATTGTTTTAACATAACTATTCACTGCTGATCACTCAGTACATAAAAACCTCTGTTTCTGCTTATCGGTGGTTATCAGTCCTTTTGTTCTTTAATACATATTAGTTCGTGTGAATACCGCAGTTCTCAGAAACACATTTATTAGAACATAGCCCCCATACCGTACCTTGTCAAATATTTCAAAACAGTACGAAAACAAATTGATTAAGTTAAAAGACAAAGCTTTGTACGGAATAAAGTACAACGTAGTGTCACAGGTTAAACTAGGAAAATAATCACCTCGCCACCTACAGAACTTCGAAACTGATTATTAGTCACGCAACAATAACAATTATTGACACATTCTAGAGTCCTATTTCATACGCCTACGATAAACATAACAATCAGTTCGAATTCTAAAGTGTGAAACAAAATCCATATTTCTTCGATAATACTCAAAGGAATCTAAAATACCATGAATAATTAATGCAAACTGAATAACAAAATATGCAATTAAGAATAATTAAAATTATCTACAGTAATTAAATATATTTCAATTTCAGACTGGAACTGGAATTAACAGTTTTATCGGATTGTTTAAGTTTCATTCTTATAATCACAAAACTTGTGTGATTAAGGTTTGGAAAACCATAAAAGCAAACTATTAAAATTTGTTAGTCCATTAAGAAAAACAAACAAAAAATTACTTATAGAAATTTTAACAAAAATCTAATTTTAAATACCTACTGATTATGAATACATAGCTACTTTTTTGTAATACATTTTCAGTTCGTGACTTTTGGACAAAAATCCTTAACAGTAATATAGCAGATATTTTTTCACAAATTTTATTTGAATCATTATTCTCTCAATTTATATAGGAACATATTAATAACATTTGTGTTCTGGTTAATAAAACTATCATTTGGGGATAATTTTTTTGTGTATTTTCTATTGTACTTTAACGTTATTTGACTGTTAATATACATTTGAAAGTATTAATATAATTAATTATATTTGTACATATTGTTATTAAGTTATTTTACATTAATTTCTGGTAAAATTATGTTTATTTTTTGCTATTGAGAATACTGACAAAATGTCGAAAACTCGGTCACGACAAAGCAAACAGTTTGTAGTTCATTTATTAGCTACTGCATTTTGTATGAGATAATATTTTGTTCTATTTGTTAGTAATGAATTGAAAAATAATTCTAACCTATTTTTACAGAGTTTTGCATACGCACTTGTAAATTTATTACCATATGATGTCATTGTTTTTAGTGACATTCATGTGAATTATCTGATTATATGGATTCCCTATAGCCTATATTATAGATTCGTAAATGACGCGGAGCTACCCAGACAGATGGGGCTTAAATTTTTTCTCATAAAATATTTTTTCAAAATTCATTCCGTCCAAATTTAAAAGCAAAGTGCATTAAATAAAATATGTAAAGATATATTTGTATATTTCGCAAAAATATTTTATTTACACAAATTATACCGAGTTGATTATGTATTAATATGAGCTCTGCAGGTTTACACTGTCGTAAATAAATTAGTTGCCATGAATTTTAACTGATTAAATACATACTTACAGCTTGATTCTGAAAAATATCTAATTTACATAAATTTATGAATTTTACCGGCTTTTGGAAAAAAGCAAAATTTTTTTAATTGAGTGTTCGTCTGGTAAATTGTCTAGGACTTTTATACTTAACTAAAATAATTATTAGTTGTAATTATAAAGGGTTATTAAAACAGATATTATTTCAAGACCCGTTTATCGATGTCTAAATGATAAAATGATAGATAATTGCACAATTTAAGTTAACTGTCTTGCATTGATAGATATTTGTTATTTATCTGATACATGCATTAGCTGTCATTTATTCTAGCTTTGATAAACAGCTAACAACTGATAGAAGTAGGTTTAGGGTAAAATTTATCTTATAACTCTATTAAAAAATGGCAATTAAAAACGAGCTTCCCCATTGAAAAAATAAGTTTGTATCTTCTGCAGAACTGTTAATTATTCTTTATTTTTAAATATATTCGCTACACTAGAGCATCTTCCTTTTGAACAAATGATTTCTTACACATAAATAAATATCAACAAACCACATGCTGTCTATTTCTATGCTGCCATGTACGTATAACAACTGCCGCTCTTACTTTCATCTAAACAGAGGTAAACCGCTAAGTAATGAACCCGTCGTCAGACTACATGGATCATCGCACATTTCACTCACTGGTCACTGCCATTCGGGCCTTGAAACTCACCCGACAATCTTCTATAACTGCAGCGGCTACATACAAAGAATGTACGCGATATATGGTTAAACAGAGAGACAGAGAGGGAGAGAAAGATATCTAAGTGTGCATGGAGAATGGTTTTAGTGGTTTGCAAACAATTGAAATGTGGATTCAGGTTTATGGTGTAGTTGTTCGCTTGTTCGTGGGTAGTGCGTAGTAAAATGTGGGACAAATAAAATAAGTAAATACTGAAATAATTGATTGGAACGAATTTCTAATATTATTTTACAGTTAGAGATTTTGATTTGTATACATTTATTGTTATATTTAATGTGTAAAACAAACAAGTCAGTTTATTTTAATATGTAATTGAAATTCATAACGAATTGAAAATAACGAATAATAAAATATGGAATTTACAAATTCAATTTATTCGAATGTAAATATATTTCGATATATTACAGTCTATAACTATTGTTTAAAATCAGGTATACACCAATCAGTAACCTTGTTTTCTCTTATTCTCTTCGATCATTCATCAATACTTTATTACCTAATTATGTCCAATGATGTACTCAGTATTTTCATAAATATTCACAAAATTGGATGGATATATTACTAATAATATTTTTCTAATATTCTGCTTTATTTTTCAATTCGATTATTATCTAAATTCGATCAATATGTTAATGATATTTATTTATATGATTACTTTAAAACTTATTATTACCAATTCTGTATGCAGTGACCAGAATAATTTATCCTTGCATATGTACTTGTAGCTATTATTATAAAAATGATATAATGACAGCTCACTAACAGCTTCGTTAGAAGTCATATTTTTCTACTGGAGGTTTCATAACAGAAATAATATGATTTTGGAGATAGAATTCCGTAATGGTGGTCATCTGTACAGTAATAGTAAAATATCTGATGTGGACACCACATGACTTCCTTGTACACGTATTAAACTATAGATATTTTTTTAATTGCACATATTTGACATTAAATCTTTTATTTTTTGTTCTAATCCATAGCAAACTTAATTTTTTAAAAAATCAAAAAATATATAATATTTAACTTTAGATATCTCGTTTATGCAAAAAGCTAATTTAAAAATTCTTAATGTGCTAGACGCAGAATTTAATTCTCTAAAACTTTTATTTGCAGCATACATTTCTAAAATTAAAATAATACCATTATTTTCAAGGAAATCTGTTAGCAGCTTCATGTAATGTGCCACTTCCGGTTAGTCTATTTTAACCAAAATCTATTATGTTATTTCCATTGATATGGTAGTCTTATATACCAAATTTGGAAAGTTTTGGATTATATTTTGATATAGTTTTTCAATATATTATAGGCTCCAAGTATGGTACTTTACTTTCCGGAAGTTATATAATGACCAAAAAAGGAGGTGCACAACTAGATGTTATAACAGTCATAATTATAAAATTTTAACTTTCTACGGCTTACCGTTTTTGAGTTATGCGAGATACATTACGTACGTACAGACGGCACGACGAAATTAGTCAAAATGGATTCAGGGATGGCCAAAATGCGTATTTCCGCTGAAATCTGAGAACCGAAAATTTTCGCGATTACAATACTTCCTTTACTTCGTGCAACTTCTCTTAATTTTTTTTATTCTTTCCTTCGTCTTAACATTTTCTCCCTCTTTATATTCATCTTTCTCTCTAAGAATTTTTATTCTCTTTTTGTTGTTAAAATTTTCTAGCTTTTTATTCATCTGCTTGTCGTTTTTCAGAAATGTATTTCTTCATTCTACCCTTCTTTTGCCTGTTTGATTGTTTCTTTCCCATCCTTTAATTATTCAATGAATACAACGAAAGGTGCACAACTAAATGTTGCTAATGCAATGACATTGACATTTAATTTTTTATTTTTTTCTTATTTTTTGTTCTAATCCATAGCAAACTTAATTTTTTTTAAAAATAAATATATAATTTTTAAATTTAGATATCTCGCGTATACAAAAGGCTAATTTAATAATTCTTAATGTGCTAGACGCAGAATTTAATTCTCTAAAACTTTTATTTGCATCATTTATTTATAAAATTTAAATAATATCATTTTTTTCAAGGAAAACTGTTAGCAGCTTCATGTAATGTGCCACTTCCGGTTAGTCTATTTTAACCAAAATCTATTATGTTATTTCCATTGATATAGTAGTCTTATATACCAAATTTGGAAAGTTTTAAATTATATTTGAATATAGTTTTTCATGAAAATCTATTATAGGCTTCAAGTAAAGTACCACTTCCGGTAGTTGTATAATGACCAAAAAGGGAGGTGCACAACTAGATGTTATAACAGTCCTAAATATAAAGTTTCAATTTTCTACGGTTTACCGTTTTTGAGTTATGCGAAATACGTACGTACGTACGTACGTACGTACGTACATACGTACGTACGTACATACGTACGTACAGACGGCATGACGAAATTAGTCAAAATGGATTCAGGGAGGGCCAAAACACCTATTTCCGTTGAAATCTGAGAACCGAAAATTTTCGCGATTACAATACTTCCTTTACTTCGTACAAGGAAGTAAAAATGAGGATCGTCGTTAAATTATCGATTGGCAATGATTTATTTACAGAATATTATTATTAAATCATTAACTATACTAACACATAAACAACTAGATAGTTTATTTATTTTGAATCAATGATCAAGTCATATTGAATAGAATTATTTATTTACTCAACATTAATTATTTTTTATGATCAAAATAATTTATATAAATAAATATAGTACACAATATTATTGAATAAAAATATACTTACCTTGTCAAAAACACTTTTAAAAAACTAAAACAAAAATATATGGCCGTAGTAATTCTGGTTTCTTTTATATATCTGCGTCATTTAGCACCTGTTAGAAAATTATATGTTTAGAAGGAAACTATTCATTAGATAATTCATTTTAGTGCAAAATGCACTTTTTACATCATAAAGAAATAATTTCATATCCATCTGTTGTCCATCTGTTAAACATCCCAAACTCGCAAATTAAAATCGTAGGTGGTCATCATCACGAAATCATTAGCACCATCATATTTCATCACGACATTCAACAAAAATATTTACACTGTAAAAAAATCATGAAATCTACCATCAGTTGTTGCGTGTCTCATACATCGCTAACAATTATCCTCTTCTGTACGGCAATGATACTGTTTAGTAAACGGTTCCCCGAAGCTAGAGTCTTCTCCCGTCCTTACTGAGAGATTCTTTACGGGTTAGAATCACGTGTGAAGGCTCGTTAGCAAGCATGAAACTACCTGATTATCTCCGTAACCGTTTCTCGGTATCACGGCTTTACTTTTCTCTAAAAACCAGGGACATCTGTTGATTTGTAATGAATAATGCTAGAGAATTATCGTGGTGCCAGACGCGAAATCTTGTTGGTTTTGTTCGGAAATTGTTTCTTCAAGTTATACCGAGGTACATTCTGTTTTATAAAAATGATTATGTATTAACATGATCTCTGCAGGTTTGCACTGTCGTAAATAAATTAGTTGATATAAATTTAAACTAATTAAATCCATACTTTCAGCATGATTCTCAAAAAAGTTTTAGCTAATCCTGAGTTTTGAATTAACTAACTTTTTTCTAAATCGATATTTTGATTCAATTTTCATTAATTCTATCTAGTAAAGCTCTTCAAAATAAAAGAACAATATATAGCTGCGTACTACAATTCTTATAAAATTATTATATTTCATATAATTGAAAATTATTATAACAATTTTTAGCTCCTTTGACTGTTCATTCTATTGTTAATTTAAGTAATATTATTTACTTAAATAAATGAGTAAATAAGCTTATATTTATCTACAAATATAATTTTATTTTAAAATATTCAAAATCGTCGTTTTGCGTTTTTGGTTAAATTTTTTCTAGTCTTGCTGAATTATACCATCATAAAATAATGTTAACAAATCACATTCAAGCAATAAAATATTTTATTTTTCCACTATGTAATCGTAAAGTAATCGGAAAAGCTGTAGTTATTAAAGTTTATTACGGTTGTAAAAATATTGAAAGCAGTACTAATCCTCAGTGCTTATTTGTCCTAAAATGTCGAAGGTTTATAATTTTTGTCCGAAGACGACCGAAAAATGATGTTGCGAAGAAAATGCATTTTGCAGGGTATAATTTTGTATTTAATTTTGCATATTTTTCTTTTGTAATATTACTATAATCACTGGTATTGTAGTTAGTAAATGACATTTCATGCTATTCCCCGTTCCAAAGATAATTTCGTTCGTTACATATTTCGGTAGATAATTTGAACTGGCCACTAATAACGGCAACTATAATATTTTTAAAATACCGCAAGATCGTATACCGTTAAATTTTAACAATGTGTGAACCATGGCATATCTGGATAATTTACATTTTCATTGTTATTAATAGCAATGATTTAGTGTTTATAGTCTATTCAATGTAATTAGATTTACTAACCAGAAAGCAATTAAACAGACAAGAAAAATAACAGTAGTAAAATTTAATCATAATGACATTTAAATAAATTATATAATTAAAATTAGAATCTGCTAATAGCAATTACAGGGATGTCAACTATCTTGTTTTGAATATAAAACCGTAATCGGGAATAAAGCACGACAGTGTGTAAATGTTATTCATGAATTGAACTTTTAACACATAGAACTTTATCTGAAGTGTGTACGATTGATTTGATTGTGCATTTTATTGGACGTCGCACTTGTAAAATGCTGGAAGAGCCAAGAGAATGCAGAACTGCGTTTGAGCTTCGTGTCGCACAGGTGCGTTGGCCTCACAACAGTGCGTTGTCATGGCACTTGTTGAAATTGTTTTCCGCGTTGCCTGGAAACGGTGCTTGTTTTTTTCTGCACGACACACGAGACTTTGAGTGACGGTTGTGCAAACCCGCAATTCGGTAGCAGTGGGCGGAGATGGATCTCTCACGTACACGCGGAAATATTTCGTTTTATTTGGTTGATGTTAAACGATCATTTTAGTAATTGGAAACTAATTTAAATACTTTAATTGTATCAGAGTTTATGGTTTAATTAAAAATCAATGAATAATTGAATTCTTTATGTGCATTTACTTGAAATATTTATGGAGGAGTTTTACAGAAATGAATGAAATATGAATGTAAATTGTAAAAAATCGGTATAGTTATATTAAAATATATAAATTATGTACATTTTATGGAACAGATAATTATACATACGGTCTAAAAATATACATTGCTTGAGTCCTTTTTAGTATGTACAGGAATGAAATAACATATGTATTTTATTATACTTGACCCAACAACAGCCGGCTGCTTGAATAAATAGTGGTCTTCTTGGAAGAGTGGGTACAAGTCGCTGGGGCCGAGCAGGCGCGGGGTGCGGGGGACACGTCCGTGACTCGGGCAGCCATCACTATCACATACACACGCGACACGCGGGGCATTGCACATCACAACACACTAACTAGAGCACAAAGTCGATACATAATACGTAGGTTATATCACAATGAAAGGCACTGGGCACTAGGCAGACGCGGCACACTCAGATCAAATGTGTATGGCGACGGTCCTGGGGGAGTTGGCATTGTTGGGCTGCGGAGGCTGCATAGGCGCCGTGGGTGCGAGATGCGCATGTGGCCGTGGCCGATGCACGTGGTGGTGATGCGTTCCTCTGGTAGAGCCTCGCCGCCGCGCCGGACTCGCCACGTCCGGCAGCGCGAACCGCAGCTTCTCCCAGAACAGCTTGTCGCCCCACTGCAGGTACGTATTGGTCTTGAGGTACAGCCGGATATCCGGATCCAGGTCCTTCTGTGGTACCTCACCCAGTAGCACCACGATGAGGCGCCGCCGTCGATCACGCAACACCTGGTGGTGCGCCGACTTGAATTCGAACCGACACCACTCTGACTTGATGAAGTTTTCAGACAGCACCATTATTGTCCTGCGTGAACTTTCTACGGCTTGCACAATCGTGTCGGCGATAAATGCCCCGACCGGAAAGTCTCGATAGTGTAAACACAGTTTGTATTGTGGATCACCATGCTCTAGGATCGGAGCGAGTTCCTCGGCCACAAATGCTTCATCTTTCGAACTGTAGCTCACGAACGCGTCAAACAACTTATCCCTGTCATCTTTGTCCAGTTCAGTTGCGCGGTAAAACAATCTCACACCGAACTTTGAGTGGAACCACACACGCATTTCTTGACGGAAAATAAATATTAGAAGAGTTATCAAAATCACTACTACAAATACTCCAAGTGTTGTGATGAGCAGAGGCAAGTAGTCTTGGATGACCTGCTGCCGAATGATGGTTTTCGTGGACGTGTAGTTGCCGTTGATGCTGTTGTCGATGTTTGCGGCGCCGGTGCACGTCGTACCGTTCTCTGCGCTAACGTAGAAACCAAAGTCGGAATTGTTGGAATATATTTCCTCGCTGTAGTAGTCCAGCTCGGTGGTGTTGGTGGTGTACACACAGCGGACAGTTGAGAGGTCTGTGACGCAATCACCACGCAACATCCACTCGCGGAATCGTTCGGTAAAATCACAATCACACGACCACGGATTCGAAGCTAAAGTCAATTCAGTTAATGTTAACGGCAGATGCCACACACTGAACGTCGTAATGCGGTTATGATCTAGCCGCAAAACACGTAATGCACGCATGCCCTGGAATGTGGTGTTGTGAATCGCAGCGATGCGATTGTGTTGCAGGAACAGCTCGCGCAAGCCGTCCAAGCCCTCGAACTCGTAGCCGCGTAACTCACGTAATTTGTTGCCGTCCATATGTAGCACTTCAAGCTCTTTGAGGCCGTTGAACGTGCGATTGTGTATGGTGTCGATGTTGGAATTGTTCAAGAACAGCACTTTGAGTCTCTTGCGGCCAATAAACGCGTGACTCTGCACCGCACGCAAGTCGTTACCGTCCAAATACAGCTGTGTCGCGTCCATCGGAATCTGCTCGGGGAGTTTTTCGACGTAGCCGCTCGATGAACAGTCCACCACGTTCGCCGACCACGACTGATCATGGTAGCACGTGCAGTTGTTGGGACATGTCATCTCACAGTCACACGCGTCGAAATCACAACAATGACACAGCGCGAAACAATGGAAGTCATATTTACACAGGAACTGGTACGGCGCAGCCTCGACCAGAGGCACGTATGTGCGGCCGCGGTTATATAACAACTTGCAGTAGATGCTCTCCAAGTCCATTAATTTCGGCTGAGTACGCGCACGATTTCCAGCCGTCACTTTCTGCAACCAGTCCATTGTACAGTCACACTGATACGGGTTTCCACCAATGTAAAACTCTGGCAGTGGTTTATCCGGCGGCACGGCACTGATACGTAACGAATTTGGATCCAAACTTGTTATTTTGTTTCCGAATAAATCCACGCGCGTCAAGTTTGGTTTTTTAAAAAACGTGTATGACTGCACTTTTGAGATAAGATTATCATTTAGAAACAGTTCTTTCACACTATTCGGTATTGCACTGCCTGTTATCTCAGTCAGTCGATTTGCACTCGCGTCAAACGTACTCAGCGACAGAGTTGATTCGATCTCGAAATAGTTACCGAGCTCTGCGATTTTATTTGCGTGGATATCTAGATACTGCAGCCCTGTGGGGATAAGAGCGTAGTCGAACCACTCGAGTTGGTTGTCGGAGATGTTGAGCCACACCAGACTTGGCAGCTCGGCGAACAATCCGCCGATATCGGTGAGATAGTTGCCGTCGAGTCGAATGGCCCGCAGGTTTGTGTTTTGTTTAAACGCGCCGGCTTCCACCTTTTGAATTTTATTCCGCGACAGGTTCAAGATCTTCAAAGCTGTCATTTTGTCAAACACACCCTTGGAAATATTTCCGATGTTATTTTCTGTAAGACGCAGACCATACATATGCTGCATGTTGCGGAAAGATGCGTTACTTAAACTTGAAATATGATTCTCGCCCAAATCTAGCGTTTTCAACATCGGCACGTCAATCAGCACACTCGGCACCTGTGTTAGCTTGTTACCGTTCAAGTGTAGATCTTGCAAACTCGAGCAATTCTTCAATGCTTCTGGATGAATAGCGGAAATGCGGTTATTGTCAATGGAAAGCAAGGACAGCACGTAAAGGCCGTTGAATGTGTAACTATCTATGGTATTCAGTCTATTATTGGAAATGATTAATGTATGGAGATTATATAAGGAAGCAAAAGTATTTTCAGGAATGAGTTCAATTGCATTATCATTCAATCGAAGAATCTGTAGACTGTACAGGTCTTTGAACACTGCTTGTTCGAGTTTAGTGATCTTATTGAAGGAAATGTCCAGAACAACGAGTCGCACGAGACCGGCAAATGTACTGGCCGTAATCCACTCGGCCGTGAGTTCATTCCGCGACATGTCCAGCACCAGGAGTTGCGTGAGCTCGCTGAAGAGGCCAGGCGCGAGTACATTGATGCTGTTGTTCTGCAGATACATCTCCTTCACGTCGCGCATATCGGTGAACAGCTCTGGAGGAAGATTGACGAGCCGGTTGTCCGATAGCTTGATGACATTGAGTGACGTGAGCCCTTCAAGCGCGCGATCCGCCATAAACGACAGTCCATTGCCCTGCAGATATAGTTTCTGCAGTCGACCTAACGCCGAAAACATACCACTCCCGAGTTTGTCTATATTGTTCCGTGACAAATCTAACACACGTAAATTCGTCCCGCACTGTTCCGACGGACTCTGGGCGAACCGAAAGCTCGCCACTTCGCGCAACCGGTTCCGCGTAAGATTGAGCATCTCCAGCGAGTAGAGTGGACAGAGCACTCCGTCCGGCAGGCTCCACATGTTGTTCTCGCCTAGGTCGAGGCGCTCCAGTTGGCCCAGCTCGTCGCTGAATGCGTTGGGCGACACATCCAGCGTCATCGCCGACCAGTCCGTGTTGTGGGTGCGTACGGTTAGATTTCGCAGCTCGCGGAGGCCGCGGAACGCTCCGTCCGATAGATTTCCGATCTTGCAGTACTCGATAGAAAGCTCGCGCAACTCCACCAGCGGCCGGAAACTGCCGGCGCTGAGGGAGCTCTGGAAGAAGAGCGTGTCGCTGCATTCCAATCGAAGACGCACTGTGTGCTGGGGTTGAATAACGCTGAAGTTGGTGTTCTCCAGCTCACTGTTGATGGTGCGCAGACGACACACGAGCGCTACGTCGTCCTCGTTGCCGCTGTCCACCACGACCCACTTGCACTCGTCGGGCGCCTGGTATCTTAGCGCTTTACTCAGCGACGCCGACAGCACGTTGAAGATGGCGCCGAACAACACCGTGAAGACCACGGTACTACTCATGCGACGCATGTTGACTTTGTTGACGTTCTGCTAACACTCTGATGTGCATTGTGTGCTCGGCGTGTTCATGCCGAGCGCCGCACGTCCACCTCGCTTGCACTCTGCTGCTTGACTGAAGCGGCTGCGGCCAGAGCGGCCGCGGCAAGCTACAAGGCCATACCTGAGTGTCGAGTGCGGTCACCTGATAGTGCGCTCTCTCTCACACGCACGCGGCGCGCCGGCACCTCGTTCCTTACGTCGCTCCATCTCCCCTGCCGAGCCGGCTTCAGGTAAACCTGTAAAAAACTCGGTTCAAGCTTCCATACCTTGGCATTGCCGGCAAACGCGCAACAGCAACGGCAACCTAAGAATAGACCGTATCGGCTCCGACTTCGCAGCTCCGGCACCGGCTCCGGCTCCGTCACGAGCCGTATTTGTTTCTCGCATGTTTACGATATAATTTCAACAGACGCGCTCCGCTCCGTGTGTGAATCAGACATTAACGACGCTCAACCGCCAATTACATTCATAATGTTTTCCACGCGCGTTACATCGGCTCCCAATTTATCAACGCAAAACAGCCAGCATTCAACCCAATCCAGATTCCTACAGGTGTCACGTAATTCCTAGCGTTGGATTCCTCGAACCGTCCATTCAATGTAAATACATCGCCTTATCTACAACAATACCTTGCAAATGTTCTATTTAGTCATTTTTCACAGAATCTAGCTGCTGCTAAATTCCATAACATTACTTGCAAACTTTTCAAAAACTAATTATTTGTTCATTTGTTCAGCGTCATAAACGCAGACAGATCTGAAATTAAAGTTACTTCTCCAGTGTAGCATTCAAGTCTCCAGAGATAGCCGACAATTAAGCGAGGTGGTCATCGTCACATTGTTCGAATCCTCGTAATCTTATTTGCTGTGTTAATTGAAATGTTTATAGTTAATAGTTTAATCTTGGTTGCCGGAGTGCAAGTCATCGGCGATAAAGCTCGTTGTGCGAGAGTCCAGCCGAACACTGATCAAACTGCCAGTCGATGCCGTTGTGCACAGCGTTCATGTGTGCCCGATCATACGGGACCAGTGGCGTAGTACATAGGTTATTTCTACGGGGAAAATATAAACTATTTCATTGCTGTCACAAAATTTTATTACGAATTAAATAGAGCAACCTTATTCAATAGGAAAATTGTTTTTATTACTTACTTGTAAGTTGATCTATAATAAACGATATTAAATAAGTGTTCGATGAGATATTGTTCGATATGATTGGATGCCATTGCGTGATCAGAGTTTAATTGAGAAAATTAATTAATTGAACCAGTGTTTAATCATTCATAATAACTGTTAATACAGTTCTTTATTAAGTTACAGAATTCATTATTGTTGGCATAAATTAACTACAATTAATAAAATACATATATATCGTAGAAATTGCATTGAATTACAATAACTGTTTTGAAACAGTTTATCATTTTAATCACCTCCTCTACTATTTTAATAAAAAAAATGTATTATTCCTTCTAAAACAACTTATATTAGTAAACAATAATACTCCAAACGAATTTAAAATATTTTTCAATTGCAAGAACTACTGAGTTTATAAACATTGTTCTAATTTCAGAATTATGTAAGTAATAAATCAATGAAATAGAACAAAACGTAGATAATTTTATCAGGTTAAGGAAAAATAAAGTCATATAACGAAGCAGATTAATAATAGCAGCGCGTACGTAGAACACTTTTTAAACAATTAATCCAATGATGAGAAATTTCACGGTCCGTCGTAATAATGGGTCCGCCGCGTTGAGGCTGCATCTTTATCGCGCACCTGGTTATGGAGACTTCGACGTTGGATTCAACGAGCAACGCGCTTCGGTCGATTCCGTTTCTCTTACTAATATTATATTCATATTTTTGCCACCGATTAAATAAAACTAAATACATGCATATGATTTTATTTTCTTCAAACATCATAAAAGTGTTATTTTTATTTTTTGATGCACAAGATTATTCCGACGGCGAATAATGAATGAACTTTTTTGTTGAATTTAATTTATTCTTAAATTTAGTGTTTACATATTAAATTTCTTCGTTTGAAGAAAATTTAAATGTGTCATTCAGAGTAAATATAACTTTATGTAACTGACATTGTATTATATGACTTGCTCCGCTCGTCGCGCAAACTTCCATACTCGACACACATTTGCTCCGAATTAGAAATGTATGTTATTATTAAGCCGAAAATAAAGATTTAAAAAAATATATATGTTCAAGTTCAATGAGAATTATGGACATGTTATTTTAAGAAGTTAATTTATAGTTGATTGTACATTTATAAATATTTGATTGATCTACGTAAGTAAATCAAGAGTCACCAATAAATATATTTTTCAATTTTATTTTAACTGTATGCATGCTAAAATCTTATGATTTTTAAAATGTAGCTTTGAAGATCCGATCATTAGTCGCACTTTTTTCAGAAGTTTCCGTGAATTTAAATATAAATATTATTGTAAACTATTTTTTGAAAAAATAATAAAAATAAATGAAAATGCGCATTTTTAACTATATTTTATAAATAGGATATTTAAGAAGAAGGTATCTTTGTAACGATAAAAAGAAAAATGTCAATGTAAATTATTTAATTTGTTGAAGATTCTGCCGTTATGATTTAATATAAATTTTAGTCAATAAAAATATAAAATACTTTTGTTATAAATATTTGACAAATAAATTTGAGTTTTCCCTGTAAACAGAATAGTGCCGTGGACTGTCAGATTGCGCTGCAAGTTGTATTGTAATTGTTATGAATTTTCTGATGTGAACCGCTGCAAATAAATAAATAAATGAGAGAGACTTGAACGCTGCGTTAAGGTAACCTGCTCCGCTACCACCGCAGTCACTGGCGCCGTAGCTCTAGCGAGCTATTGACCGATTGCATATCAGCGTGAAACATGCTTGTTTGGTGGAACTGAACTCATTCCCGATAAATCCGATTCCAATTCTAAGAAATAGCATTGTGAACAGCAAGAACATTCTTTGTTAGAAAGAGTTCACTTTTAATTGGTTATTGCAATTATGCGATTTAATTTGATTTCTATTGTGTTGAGGGTTAGAGATTTTGAGGTATAAGGAAATGGAATACAATGGCTATTTCGTACTACTAAAACAATTAATTTAATTAATTTTGAATTCATAAATGCACTACTTGATCTGAATGATTTTCAATTTGAAATATTTTACTGTTTATGGTGTTTAATCATTTTGTTTGTTATTATGACGACTTAAACGGTTAAATAATCATAATTGCATTGATTAGAAAGTAGAAAATTGCATGTTTCTTTAATTAGAATACTTTAAATAGTTATTAATCTTTTATTGTTATAAACAGTTTTATTTTTGCCTCAATAGATTATATATATATATATATATATATATACGCTGGGCTTTGAACCCTAAACCGGAAAACTTGCGAGGGAACAAACTTTTTGTATCATACAGAAAAGTATAACCTTCTACAATGCACTGAATTTCTTTAGATTTTATACAATACAAATAAATTGTGTGGTCATTTAATTACTTATTAGAATAGGTTTTAACGCCTTTGACATTTTGATAACAAAATGCGATGTTTTAAATAAATTTCTTACGGTTACATTTATCAAGTATTGATTTTACATATTTTTTTTTCTTTATATAATTACGATAATAATTAGCTTAGTAATAAGTTCATGTTATAAATAAAATGTATTTAAGTTTTTCAAATATAGTTGTAATTAAAAACGTATTCGGGTAGCACTTTCTTTCACGTTAGAAATCATAGTATATCAAGAATCTTACCTCTAGTTCCTCACGTTATTTCTAATATGTTATTCCCCTACAAGGAATAAATTTCTTAAAATAAGTTACATTTTCATTTGTGTGACATAGAGACTTTCTCTCATTTTGAATATTTATTTAAATACTTAGTAGTGCCAAGAAAATATTCGTTTAAAATTTGTTGGAATTTTTGGAGATATTACTGTATCTTCACTTGGTATGGTCTATACTTAAGAGTTCTGTTCTAACTTTGTTTTAATTAAACCCGAGCAACAGAAATGTTGATGTATCAATACTGTCTATAATGATACAAATACGAATATATTGTCATAGATTATATGATTTATATTGCTTTAAAATTCACCCCAAAAGTTTTTACAATTTTTCAGTAATTTAGAATTCATTAATTCTTTTTTATGTTTTTTTTTTGCTCGTATCAGGAACTTTAACTAAACCGGAACATGATCGTAGACTGTATTGAACCGGCATATTTTTAATAAACCTAAACTGAAATATAAATCTTTTTCTATAGTATTTAAGAGCAAGAACTTTAACCGAACCGTAGATATTAAACCGGTTCAATGAATCGGTTTAAAAACTAATTTAGTTCAAACTGTGTGGTTTTGCCTAGAAAAATCACAATGTGAAGTTTAGAGTGGTGTATATATAACGAGCGGATCGACGCAGTATATCCAATTGTGTTTGGACTAGATAAATTATTATATCTGAACTTGCTTTCAATTTTGTTGTTTATTGTAGTAATATTACTTTGTATTTAAATCTACAATAAACTTATATTATATTACTGTATTTATATGCACGTATTTATAATTTACTGAACCCAAACGGAACCAGTTCGCGAACCAAATCAAAAGAAAACTATCGAACTTGAATTAAAATAAAAACAAAGTTAGAACAGGGATCATACTACCAATTATATTTAAATATGTTGGCCTAGTATTGAAGCTAGAGTCTCTATGTTAACATTTTTTCACTTTTCTTTCGACAAAATCTTGTTAAAAATCGTGATGAAATTAGCAGTCCATAATGCCAGTATCAAATATCAACTATTATCTTGGAGCAAAATTGTTGATCTTGGCTCGAGTAATCTTTATCAGATATTCAAGCGTTGAAAAATAATCCTGGGTGTAATTTCTTATGCGCCCAGCGTGAGTTTGTAGCGGCGGGCGCGTTGACAAGGCCCATTCTTTTAATTTGCGAGGCGCGGAGATCTGAACGCTCGGTCGAGACACACTGCACTGCACCAGTGTCGGATTCTTTTCACGATATTGCCTTTTCGTGTACCTCGAATTCCGTAAAACCAGCCGTGTCGTTATGCAGCCGTTATTAATTGGTCGCTGACTACCACCGATCTGTTCGGATGAGGGCAGCGAATGGTTCAGATTTTAGTCTTATCGGGATGCAGTTGTTTTGCTCTATTACAGTGGTTTTGTTTTAACCATATATTTCATTAGCTTTCTTACTATTAATAATTGTTTCTTTTCTCATAATGCAAACGTATGGAGTCATTTAATATCTACGTATAATTTATATTATGCCACATTAACAGAATATTTACTATTATCAACTATAATAAATTATTGTCCAGCTAAGAGCAGTTTTTAAACTTGATAAAACAGACAGAATAAAATGGCTGGTATGGTACTATATAAGCTCGGTTTGTGAATATGTGTGCCTGGCTTTCATATTTTAAAGATAGTTAAACCCACCCAAAAACGGAATTCATAGTACCTACTATTATCTTTGTCTACTGACATTTCAGTCGGATGAGATAAACTTTGAATAAATTTGAATATATCATGACACTTGACCGAGATTCGAACCCAGAATCTGCTCGCATATTGTATTTTTTTATATTAAAATGAGTCTATAATAAGAATGTTCATAACAAATTATTTGAATTACAATTTACTTTCGAAGTATAGATTGGTATATAATTATTTTAATTTAGCTATGATGAAAATTAATTCCAATTAGAGTGTAGAGGATCTTCAGCATACAGTAGAATTAAAATCACTTGGAGGTAGTAGAAGTTTTGATTATATAAATTGAAGACATCGAGGTTTGTATTCGAGAACTCTTGCTTGTGAATGAATCTAACAAACACCTACTTCAAAACCTTATTTAAAAAAATGAGTAAAGTCTATTTCAGTTTTTCTTTAAAGAAGTAACTAAGTTAGCTTTGAATTTTTTTACATTCGAATGGCTTGTTGATTGCTCCAATTGTTTTTACAGTTGCCTTGTCCCTGATTACTGCAGGGGATTTATTTTATTTTGATGCAGTTGTAAATAATTTGAATTGTTCGTATGAAATCATCTGTGAAGTTGAACATTGGAAAATAGCCGTGACAGTTGAAGATCGTGATATTTTGTCTTTGTGAATTTAAAAATCAGCAGGGCGCATCGAAACTTTAACCAAAAAATTATAAATCATTTTAATTAATGTTTGTAAACACTAAAGTTTTTCACTAAACTGTTGCAATAAATAAGAAAAAATATAGGTATCTTTTGTGTTTAACAAGATACGTTCTAACAAAAGAATATCTAGAAGCCACCCCTGGCGACTATGCGAGCACCTCACACGAATTGATTCGGCACGGCTCTATTGTGGTACCACTGGAAATGACTTCTGAAATTGCCTTGAAATTTCCAATCACAATCCATTCAGATCACATTACATGCATTTCACACCAGGTCGATTAATTCACGCACTCGCACGACACATTATCCGACCACCGCCGTCTACTTCCGTTGCTTCACCATCAAAACAAGAACAGCAACTACTTCTTTATTACCAAGAAGACATCTAAACTATTTCAAAAATATCTATTTTAACTTTAAATAGCTTTTTTTAACATTGTTATTAATAACGAATATAATATTTACATTTATTTAATATTTTTTTCTTCTTATAAATGACGAATTTAATAATAGTCCAATGATGAAAGTATTATTTGTATACAAATTTTCAATATCTAAATCGTTAAAAACCCTAAATAGTTATTTGTGTATTAAGAGCGTAAAGTGATTCTTTGTTACTCGAGCACGGTAATTGCTGCGCGAGCCGAAGGCGTGTGCTGCAATTGTGCAAGAGGAACAAAGACACTTTACGCGCGTGATACACACATCATTTTTTCTACGATTGCATCTTAAAATTATTAAAAAACGTATACTTACTGAAAATAAATTCATTTTGGCAACTGTCAATATGATAAGTTTCTGTTTTGTTTGTATCTCTGGTAACTATTGAAATAAGCGCGCATTTATAATCTTCTTCGCGTGTTGCCATTGGAAACGCGCGCATTTAACGTCTTTTTCGCGCGTTGCCATTGGAGACGCGCAAAAAAGATATTTTTCGATTATTCCACAGAAAACGTCAACTTTACGATGACAAATGAGAGCGTAATTGTCAACTTTTCATAGTAGTCGTAGAAAAAATAATTTTTAAAACATTTTGTCCAGAAAGCAATATATCGGTCATATACAAATCGAATTTGAATTGTAGAAACAAAATGTGTGAAATCGGTTAAAAACTGCAGGAGAAGGTTGACGGACTAAAAAAGCGACGGACCGACGACCGAGCGGTCAACTTACACCTTAACCTTTCTATACAATGTTTCGCCAATGATACAGACACTGCACCGATCACTTAAGACACCCCTTCTTTTAAGATAGAGAAAATATAGAAATGGTGTACAGAATAAATTGCACGTTATCATTTACCTTTCAGGTTCATAAATTTATGTTTGCAGCAAATTAACATAAAAATATAAGATTGCTAATAAAATGTTATCATAGTAATAAAAACATCAAAATAAATGTATTTAAAGATGTAGTGAAGAAACTAGTGTCCACTATCTCTAGGTCTTACAGTATTTTAGTTGGTTGTAAAATATGTGTTTGTACTGCTTTAATAATTGTTGTTATCTAGATAAATAGAGCCAGAAAAGCTTGCAAAGAATGTAGATTTCGATCTAAGTATGCGTCATTATATTATCTAGTTTCTGGCATTGAATTTTACGACAAAATAAATATTGCCGCTACAAAGTAAACACTATTAACCAAGAAATTAACATAGTAAATATGTCACACGTAGGCGTCGGTAAAAAAAGATTCCTACATTATCGACAGATGAGAAGGGGAGCGCAGCATTTAATTATCCCAGCTACCTGTTTTCCAAGTGCCCCAAGGTCGGTATTCAAGCCCCAGCTCCAATTTTACAAGAAGTGAATTAATTTTAGTCGTTGATAATAGCGAAAATTTTCGATGTTTCTCCGTGCGGTATCAGCCAAACACATGTAAAATTCTTATTGGTTGATAAAGCGAACAGCGTGTGATTTATAATGAAATATGCCGGAGCGATGATATAAAACAGTTTATTCGTAAGTGCCTGTTAGCTGTGATAAGATACGAAGTCTGGCCCGTCTGACCGCTTGCTGGACCGGGACTCTGTAGTCTTTTTAGAGATTTCACTGCTGAGATTCTTTGATGATGACGCTAGCTTGGTGTGGTATGCCAAAATTGAAGAGTCTGGGACTGAGAACCAGAATAGGATATTGGAATCGACCGGTAGAACATTTGTCAACTAGATTTGTTTCCATTCAATTTAAATTTCGACACGTTGAACCTGACGGTTGCGTTCGGGTTAATAATGTTTATTAGCTTGAGATGAATTAATTTTGAAATGGATTCATTGGATATTTTTCAAATGGGTACCTGCTTCGGCACTAACTTATTGTTATCTTTATTCTAGATTTAATTTCTTTCTTTGTATTACACATTCCACTCAGTTTTGTAAAATTGTTATATTTCAGTTTATATGCGTTCGAAACTTGTATAGGAAATGAAAAAGATGAATTTCGTAGCAAGTACTTGTACAGAAATGGTGAATGTAGTGATCGGTAATGGTCCTGGCATTCGGTCGTATTTCGTATTTTGGAGTCGGTCGAAGTGGCTTGTGTCCGCGCGTCTTCTTTTTGTTCTTCCTCATTACTTATTCTCCACGGACGCAGGGTATAATGTATATGCATCGGTTGATTGTTTTTTATTTTCTTGTTTATTTTGCGTTTTTGCATGGTCCGTTACTGCTTGAAATATGCACACGCCCGCAAAAAGGTGATTGAGAATATTTTGTTTTTCATCTTTCTTTTGTTAATTTCGAAATTTTGTTGTTTTTTCCACTAGTCCCCTCTCTGTCTGGATCCATAAATCGTCCGTCAATAAATTGTGCTGTCTTTTGTCAACGCGAATGATCTATGCGTCAGTGATTACGATTTAATTGACTTAAAAATATGTCCATTACTTTTTGTCTATTGTGCCGCCAAGCTTGGTATACTCCGCTTGGTTTTTGCTCGACTTCGGCTGCGGAAGGAAGTGACAATTAGGGAAAATCGCCGCCATTATGTTCAAGTTTCGGTGGCAATTTGGCCGCGTAATAGCGCGCAAGACGCCGTTTATTTTCACGAATTATTTAGTCCTGTAATTTTTGCGATTATATTGCAGTTAAATAAAGTGTTTTGTTCGCCGAAACACAATTCACAATGTGTGTGGGAAGAAAGGAAAATGGTTGCCCATTTAAATTGACATGTTTTCCCTTCATTGTTATATGTTAATTATTCTCAATTTTGATATTACCAAATGTCATTATTTATTCATATTAAATTGGCATGTAGTCGAACCTGTTTATAACGAGATCGTTCATTGCGAGTGTAATACTATTTGTGCACCTGCTTTCTGGTTGGTAGATGCACTTTGTTTGGATACAAGTTATGGATTATACCAAGCATGCTATTGTAAACAAGTTCCACTGAATATATTCATGCTCGTTGTTAGTGCCACTTGTAATATTTTAATTATTATCAATTCCGTTTTTGACCAAATCAGTTTCTTTTTGGTGTAACATATGGTAGATAATAAAACCGGTTCCTTGGGTGGTAAAAATAAAAACATATTTTAAACCGTCAAATTTTCTTTGAGAATTTACTAGCCCCAAAAAGACTAGTATTTTCCATAAATACCGTCACTAAAATGATACGTACATGGCTATCAAAAATGCATTCTGCGTTATACGCTAAGAAAACTTACAACCGAAATACAGTAATGGACCATAAATAAGTTGGTAATGGTGGTGGGCATTGTGGCCGGCTCGCAGCACGACTTGCACGGGAGATCCCCATAAAAATGACAGCACGACACCTCGGACACCCCTGCCCTGACGGCTGAATAGCCAAATTTGTTGCCGCAAATATTCTTCGAGAAGAATACAACACTTGCTGAATACATACCGATTTTGTTGGTATTTAAACTGCGTTTAGTTTTCATGGTTGGTTTGTCCAGCGATTCTTCGCCTGTATTTACGTTCGATGCGGTTTTTGTTGGCAACCGATCAATGGAAGTGAAACTGTAACGAATTTATTTGGGAAACATTTTGGGGAAATAGAATCATTGTTATGGATGACACAATTGTGGCCAGTAATTGAAATGATATGGTTAGACTGCTTAGATGGATGGTTTTTGCTGCGACAGTTTTATAACTCGGTATTTACAAGCTTCTGCTTTCGTTTAACTACAATTTTGGGAAGACCCCTACAGGTTTGTTTACAGGCTTATTGCTCAATATTTGTCAACATTACTTCCCTTTACTTTTGATTTATTGCAATATAAGACTTGACCACTAGCTTTTCAATTTAGAAATTTTCTAGAATTTTTTCTGTAAACTAGAATATTTATGATTTGTTTCTTGTAGAAGGGTTATCGTTGAAATATATGAGACTTGTATAAAATTTTACGAAAGTTGTCGTTATTTTAAGCTAATTTAAAATAATATGAGGTACATACTTAAGTCGCAACAGATTAAGTGATTTTCATCACATTCAAATTACTCCTGTGACTCCCCCTCCACTTAACATTTTTAAGGCTCGTGATTTAACGGCTGCTAACTGCATTTCACTTACGTAAATCACTTACCGTGAGGTGAAGTGTGATAATATGTTTTAAGAAAAGCTTTAGAGTCAAAATGGGAAATTAGCGGTTTCCAGACCAAAAAAAAACATATTATATGGATTTTATCGTAGAAAGTGAAGCCCTCTTTATAGCATAGAATAATATAATTTTTTCTCAACTACTTATGGTATGATTAAGATAATTTTTAATGAAACGGACAGTTGAAAATTAGATATTTAAGTAGCATATTTTTTATTTTTTTCAACTGTACTAAGTTTGCATTATTTTTTATGTTTATTAAATCATTAGTAAATATGTCTAATAATCAAATTTTGATTAAATTTATTAAATAACTTTTTATCTTCATTGTTTTTATGATTTATGAATTTTTGATATGTTATTTAATTCAGCAAAAAAACAAAAAGTAGGCTACTTGAGTAAAGGTAAATGATTTATATTTATTGATTATGTTGGTATCGTTAAAAAGAAAAAATAATAAGTTATTTAAATATGTAATTTTCAACTATTCTAATAATGTAACATATGGATTATTTTGCATGATTGTAAAGCAAGTTTGATGCACTTTTCAAATTTGTAAAAAAAAAATTATGTTTCATTTGAAATTTTAAAGTTGATATCAATTACTAATAAACCGGAAATGATATCATGACCGTACATCCGTCATCAACTAGCTTACATGTTGTTGTATAAATCATGTTATATGAAAGAAATCGCTAAGTTGATAAATAAGCGAGATATTTGCTGGGTCTATTAAAATATAACATCCTGTATATATAATTTTTATTTGAAACTTTTATTTCTATCTACCACTATTTGTAATTTGAAATTATTTGACCTAATTATTTTTGATTGACTAATGAGGCAATTTTAAATTTAACCGAAGTCGTATCTCTTACAGTTCTCGAGATACCAATGCATGCGCATCTTATTTGGGACACTCTATATATGTGTATTCTATATAATATATTCATGAAGTGATAAATTGTTTATTAATTTTAAAAATCTTTTTCAGGTACGCCCCCTATGCTGACAAACGTTGTCTCAGATTATGGATATTGTGAGTTACCATTTTCTTTTTATCTAAGGTTACGAGAAATTATTATTTTTTGAATAGTGTGACTACTTGTTTAGTTTTTAAACTCTTTAACTAAGAAAAATTGATAAAAGAATGAGTTTTTTTGATGCCAAAGTCGTTTTTATTGCATATTACATGAAAAATGTGTATATCATGCGATCTTGTTGCGGTGTTCCTAGAATAATTCAAATATGTAATTGGGTTAGAAATACGTCGAAGAAAACCGCGTAAAAATGTGCATGTAGTTTTCTTGCACGCGTGAGCGCATGTCCTGAATTTCAATAATGAACCGCGACTAATTCTCATTATGGCGGCATCTTCCGTGGCTAGTGCTTGATTACGAGATCAATGAAACGGAAAATTAAATATGGTCAACAAAGGACTAGACAACAACAGACGTGAACGCGAACGGCTGAACGTTGAACGTGTTGGCCGAATGACTGATTAGTGACTCAGCCCGATTGCTGCCTCCAGATACGAATCCAGCATTTTTATTGTTCGTACCCTCATGATCGAGGTTATATTTATTCGCGTTTATAAATCTTGTCAGTATTTATTGAGAATGTTTCAATATTTCCAATGTCAGACCCGGCCCTGAGTTCGTGGGAAACATAATGTATATATTCATATGTGTATAGGACAACTGAGAATCTTGTTATTATATTCATCAAGTTGGCGTAGCAAAAGGAAAAAACCGCGAGTGCAGGCTGCTTTGTTGGCCATCGTTAAATGTTGCAGTTGTTAATTTTCGCGTCAGTTCCTCAATAGCTGGCGTTAAGTGTGTTACCGACTCCCGAGTTATTTTTTCCAGAGCAGGCGTGGGCCAGACGGAGTAGGGGAGCTGACAGTGGTGTAATTTATGAGCTGCACTCCCCTGGGACGAGCCGCCGCTGCCCGCGCCCCAACACATGTTTAATTACCGTTAAAACCCCATTATCACGATTTTCTTCGTTCTGCGGCCGATCGAAGCATTGATTGCGGATGGCGGACACTCGTTAAAATACTTGCAACTGGCCATGCTTTTCGGAATCTCTCCGCACTTTTACGTTAACCACTCAGTGATTTATAGGAATGCTGATTGCAGATGGACATTTTGTTCCGCTGCTATTTTGTGCTATTAATTCACGCAGCTATTGAGAGTAATTGTCACTCAATTGCCTTCTAGTTCGGGTAATTGTCTTTCCTTAACAGCATTAGTTTGATGTTCTTGGAACAGGTTAACAATGGCCTAGCGCTAAGAATCTTTTATTTCCTTTAATTACACTCCGGCATTTATTTGCTTTCTAACTATTTATTTTTCTTTTAACTTATATGGACTTTAAATAGTTACCTACCGTAGACTAACTATTATAAAATATAATTTCAATGAAATTAATTAGACCATTAGGTATTGACGCACAACAAAATGTAGATTGAATACGTGAACAAGTTCAATCAATGTGGTGCTATTGTAATGTTATCATCATACGGGTAATTTATACGGGCAAGTTATTATAATTCTATCGCTTTACATCATGTGGGTGGAACAATAAATAAACCGGAAATTAACTTTAAATATTCTTTACGCTTAGACACAAACAAGGAATTATAACCGGCATAACAAAACCAACAAATCACTTTGAAAGAAAGGAGCATCCTGAATCCATGTTCATTTTTTCTTAATTTCCTTTTAGAATTTTGAACTTAAGTTTAAATGAAAATAAATCATTTTGTTTTAAATTACTCGAAATTATTTACAGTAAAATAGAGAGAAAATTCGAATAACATCGGATTTGAATTACATGGGTACCACAGCTCAGTGGCAAAGAGCATGATCGGGCAATTGCAAATGATTGAGTTATTGAGAATTTAATTCTCTACATATTTTATCTCCATCGTTACCTCATTCCAAATCATGAAAATATTAGCGAAGAAACATGATATTCATATTATTCGCCTTTGTTTCTTAGGAGTATCTGCATGTGAATATTGTTGTATGACACTGGTGAACTGTATTTTATAACGTTAAACGTTAAAACGGTACCAAACTACCCTTCTCCAGAGATCTGCGAACGCAGAATTGCGTTTATATTTAAGGTATAATAGCCTTGGATAAAAATAATTTTTCATAAGTCATTTCACACTTGCCCTCATTGCAATCGGACGATCGGCTGCAGTTTGGTGCGTCGAACTCTGGGCCTTTTCATCATTTTGACAGAGCGTTGTTTGTGGCGCGGGACGCAGGGGACTCCGTCGCGGTGTTAAGTGGAACGCAGCGGGGCGCGGGCCCGGGGTTCGGGACCCCCGCGGCTTCTACTTGCAGCGCTCATAACTCAGCCTGGACGCCACCAATTATATTCGTATTATCATACAAACAAGTGTCGGACGCGTTTGACATCTCGCCGCGTCGTGATTGGATTTTCACCCGGTGAGGACCGCGGCTGGTTCGGGTTTGGGGTGATGTTGACGACGATTTATCGCGTGTTCGCGTTTTGTTAATCGGAATCCCGGGGGGTGAATGGATGCTCCAAAGGTAATTAGGTGATAATGCACCTGCGAACTTATACGTGCCCAAATTTTCATTTCTTTCGCGTAATTACTGGATACGAAGTTTATGCAAATACATCGTAAATTTGGGCTTGTTAAATTTGAGTGACATTTTAAATCAGCTATGGTATTTTTTTCACAGTGAATTTTTTTGGGATGACTGTGTGTAAATTAGAGTAATTTTAACTGCAACTTTAAAACTAAAACTGATATGAAATTCAAGATTTAGCACTATCTTTTTTCTTCATTTTAAGAGTTTCACTTAATAAATTTAGCCAGAAAGATAAATAACCTAATTTATTCAGAACTAGAGTTGAAAAATTATAACCAAATTTATTGTTCATTTTCGAATATTTCGAATGCACTCAACGTATTACTTCAACTCGTGCGATGACCTACATCAGATAAATGCAATTTCAATTTATGATAATAATTTCGTTATTGATGTTATTTCTAGTACTACATAAGTCATTTGTTTCTGTCATTTAAATTTTTAATGTTTTTCATAAAAGAAACAACGTATTTCGTTTGTTGTTTAGTTTGTATGATTAAAAAATAAACAGAAGTATCAAGACATTTAAAATGATTATACTTAGAAGCAGGTTATCAAACCTGCAAAAATGGTTTCTAGTTCAAATTGTTGTTCCTTATAAATACGGGAAAATATTAAATTCTCTATTATAGAAGCAATAGAATTGCACTTTGATGTTTTATTTAATATTGCAAGAACACAAGAATATGATTCTATTCCTTGAAAATGAAAATAACATATTTTCTGAGAAATTAGAATATCATATTCACAGTTTCATTGACAGCAATAATTTTATATGCAATAAAAATCAACTTCACTATTTTTTCTTTTATTAGTGATGATTTATTTGCAATTGAGATTCTAATTAAGTACCTCAAAATGCCATTTAATGAGAAATACTGATAATTTTTATGTCAATATAAGTAGGTATAACTTAATTGTTTTCATTTCAAGAAGTCGAGTGATTAATTCAAGGTTTATTAATACGTCAGAGATGATGATGAGCGTAGCGGTTCAAATCCCGACTCATAAACTGTAACACGTTTGGAATTTAAAAGTTAAATCATTTGTTTGAAAGTGTATCACGCTGAGAATTATAATATTCCTCACTCTGATACATTTCAAAAGAACTTGTACAATTTGCCGGTGATAAAACCGTATTGTAGTTAAATTTTAATTAAAAAACAAATGAATAATCTAGTATAAAAATATTTAAATTATTTAAATGAACTGTAGAAAATTTGATTAATTATCTTCCGTCAAGAAACTTGCACAGTAATTTATATTCTCCGACAAGAGAGAAATGGGACTGTAAAACGTTGAAGGGATTTGTGCGAAATATTTTTATGAGAAAACGAACCATTATTTCGGCAGTATATCTGCGTATATGCCCGCGTAACCTCCTAAATGTCAAGCTGGAATAAGTCAAGAGTAAATGCTAATAATTCAACACAGATTTTGGATGTCTCGACACCATATTATAAGAGAATGTGTATGTAATATGCTTGGTCGTAAAGCGCGAGTAAAAACTGGGGAAGTTCATGAAAATCTCACACTTGACAGAGCTATGTCTCTTTTATAGCCCATTAATAAGAGATTTATCGAGCCGGGTGTATGTATTTCAACGGGGGAGGGGGCGCCGTAAACGCATCTTTATGTCTGTCATTTTACCCGCGCTTGGTACCTTACCGAACATGAGGATGAATAAGATAATTATCGCTATAATATAATTTATTTCCAATTATGTTTATTTATTGTCTAGCATTGTTGGTAAATTAAACATGAGGCGCGAGGCAATTGTTCCGTGTAGCACAATGTTATCTATAATTAAATATGACGCCGGCGAAATCCTCGCACGGCCAACCAACGTTCCTGATCTGATTCCACAAATTCTTGACCTCCGCAGCCGTCGCGTCGCCACAATACATGATTTGCCAAACTATTACCATTCTTTTGCATTTTTTCTTTCTTGTAAAATTAATTTAATATTCTACAAGCACGCCTATCTTTGCCTAATAGGAGAAGATTTTGATAAAGAAATAAACAATCTATTTCATTTGAAACCAGCGAGTAAAGCTTTAAATTGAATTTATTTTATTTCCCGTAACAAATTTGAAGTATCATAAAAGCTGTTTTTCAATTTCAAAATTACATTAACTCTTTCAACTGATAAATCCTACAAATTTGTACAAGACAAATAAGATTTTATAGATTTCTTAAAAATAACATCACAATTTAAAACTTACAAATGATTTAGCCATGTAATTTTTTGAAGGGTGTGTAATTAATTTTCTAAGAATTGGAAAATAAATCGAAGATTGCAGTTTTTAATTACTTTATCAATGGAAAATCCGAAATAGAATAAGATCTTTAGATATTTAATTTTAAGCAAGCAGTTTTTAAGAAATGTAGAAAAATGTGGTAAATTATTATGCGGTTGTTTTAAACTCTTCTATTACTAATATTTTTAGGGCAAATATAATTTTATAAAGGATACTGCTATACTTACCTGTTGAGACACAATGAATTCTGTAAAAATTACCAATGTTTAGTCAAAGGCGTATCCAGAAATCGTATAAGGGGGGTAGGGCAAGTACCCTTTTTTCATACCGACAATTTTTTTTGATAAACAAGAAAAAGAGTTTTATACATTTAGATTTTTAGGTTCAGGATATACACTACTCAAAATTGTACAGGGATATTTTAAAAAGTGAATGTAAAATTATAACTTAATATTAAATAAATAAAAGGCTTCTTGAATACATATTTATAAAATTAAAACTATAAATTATATTCAAATATTTCTAAGAAAAATAATATCTTACATATTCTTACAAATATTTGAATATAATTTATAGTTTTAATTCAATTTTTATAAAGAGTAGTGTACATATATTTTTAAACCGCTGTATCTTCTGTCGCTATACAATCGGAAGTTAAATTACAATATTACAATGTCTGTTTTTTGACCTAGCGAATCCATCTAATATGACTTCAGGCTTTAATGAAATGTTCTGGTGCAAATGCATCAAAGCAAGTTCTACAGGACGATCTTCAAACATGTGACTTCTATTTCTTCCTAATTTCTAATGAAACAAATGAAACTTATACAAAATCTCAACTAAAAAAACTAACCCAAGAGCATGTGTTTAGTACTAAGTTTTACCATTATTCGCGTTCGGCACATTGCAATATGACATTACTATGTGCCGAACGCGAATAATAATTTTAATATCAAGTCAAGCCTATTTATTTACAGGCAGTAGCAATACACTGTAAACTACAATAATCTTCCATTTATGCCTTGTACAATTAACGAGAATTCCTCGTAATGAAACTGGTAACATATCTGTCAGATCTCCACTTGATAATGAAGTAACAAATTTTTAATCCGACAACGTGTTGTCCCAGTGGAGTCCAGCAATTGACTTGGGCAATGAAAACTGCAGGCGGCTGGTAAATGATCGTCAGTTGTTTCCGACAACGACGTCACACGCAGCGTCGCTACCGCGCCCTGCCGTCCTGATGGCTGCAGGGAAGAATCTGCAAATACTGCTGTGCAAGAATGGCTTTATAACTGTCGATGATAGCAAGAATTAAAATCAGTGTTCATTAGGTTGTTCCTGTCTTTGTGAAACCCGGCTAAGATTTGTTTGTTTATCTTTATTCTGAAAGAGATGTACATTCTTACATAACAAAAATAAATATATTTTGGATAGAAATATATGGCTTTAGGATCCTTGAATATTATTATTTATTTATTGGACGTTTCGATTTTCAGCATTTATTTCAACAAAATTATTTTCTAATCCTAATACATATCTGTTTTTTACATTGTCAATTTTTAGAATATAGCTGAAATTAGCTTCACTTGTGGATTTAACAAGATAAATTACATGTGAAAAAGGATATTTAAATCGGTGAAATTTTGCACGTGTATACTGTTAAGATAGCCGACAGAGAATCATTCTCTCCTTACATACATACTTTTATTGAAAATATTTAGAATTGTAACGGGTAATTTTATTGAGACTTTTTAATTCCAGTAATTTCAATATCAGAAATGCCACTCTAAATTATTTAAAAAAAATTAATAATAGTATAATTAATTTTGCACTGGGAATTCAATTACTAGCAATAAAAGTACTTTGAAGTAAAATGTTTGAGAGTAAAATTACAGTGAGGGCTTAAACTCAATTGTATTCTTAAACGCGAAGTAACTAGGGAAATATGCACAAAATGATTGTTACTTTAAACTTTAAAGTTTAGAATCTACGCTTGAACTCTAAAATAATAATTATTTTCATAAAAACTTCGAGTTTAAGTAATATTGAATTTAAGCCGTCGCTGTGATGGTCGTCCTGGAATAGTTATTTATATACTTAGGCTATAATGACAGATCTTTTAAATTACGAATGTAGAGTATTATTTTTCGAGGTATTGGCTACTACAAAATATGTTTATAGTCGAGATATATATATATATTTATTTTTTATGAAATCACAAAATTTTATTAAATTTAATACATAATACGTATTTAGGTTAGTTATATTTGTTAAACTTGTCTGATTTTCGGGCCGATTCGGTATTACACATCAGCAATCGGTGGACTGGCGCTCTGATTTGTCGAAAAAATCGAAGCTAAAGTAGTATTTTTCACTACGATTTTGCGGAGCTAAACTAGCTCATTATTGAACGATTTCATAAAAAAGATATTATTGGAAGAATGAAACTAAATAGGTTTATATTCTATTTTGAATAACTGACTAATGAAGATAGACATCTAGGAATGAATTGATAAATTGCAGATTTGTTGCGTAAACGAGTGATTCCAATTGAATCCAGCGATAAAGAGCCAGGGTAGGAATGATTGATGAAAAGAGAATTTTATTTATTGGATACATGTATGAAATTAAAATATTGCAGATGAATGCAGCTATTATGTAAACACTTTCTGCAGGAGTTCGAGGAATAGCAAGCTAACAAATCACAACAAAGTCTCAATTGGTATGACTGCTGACATTTCTGTAAACAAGTTCGATTCCTGCATTACCGACTGGATGACGCATGGCTACACATACTGAGTTTCAGTGTTCCCGTCTCACGGACAAGACGCACATATACGTTTCTAACCACGCGCACATAAATTTGCGTAATTTAATTACAATTAATTACCGCGCGGTAGGAGTGGAACTCGGCACGGGTGCGTTCCGGAAGCGCTCTTGGTTCTACTCCACAAACCGTGTAGCGCACCGGAAGTGGTTTATGTGACTTGCACCAACACACACGCAATAGCTTGACAAATTGACAACCTCGTCATATTCTGTTAATTCGATCGTAAATTCTTGGAAAATTATAGACATTTCTGAGAAATTAGGTTGGTTAAGACATTTAACTATCTATGAAGGAGTCTTCCTATATTCTGGTTCCCTATTTGCTCATCGAAGCGAAAGTAATTTTGTAACTAAAGATTCTCACGATGTACTCTACAATTTCAACTCCTTTTTATGGTGACATGTGCACTTTTTGTGCAAATTTCTACTGTAACTCTGTTATTTTACAATTAAATATTGTGAGAATAATAGGAAATAGTAGTGTTTAACTTCTACATGTAATTGTTAAATTGGTAGCTATTTAAAGGTTAAAATCACCCCTGCATAAAACTATTATCTAATAGAAAGATAAAAGAAGAAAAAAACATTTAAATCTCTGACTAAAAAATAACTTTTTAAAACGTCTAAAAAATGGTGGTTGTCAATTTAGTGCCATAAATAGAAATTATTTGAAATATTGGATTATTATAATTTATTATTATTATTATTATGGGGTAGGTGGCTCAATCGGCCTGTGGATCTTGAGAACTCTGGTTCGATCCCCACAACCGACAAACAATTTTCACCAATTTAAAAAATTACTCCTGTGGCTCCTCCTCCACTAATATCTTTGGAGGCCGTGATTTGACGGCTTGTAACCGCACTTCACGGGAAAAAAGATATCACTTACCGAGATCTGCTTAGGCAGAGTGCCATACCCAGTGATGGGTAAAAGGGGTGATGATATATTTATTTATTTATTTTTATTTATAACTGCAAATTTAAAATCATATAAGTCGGAGCTGAAAATAAATGTACACTGCAAGTGTTGTTATAAAAGTATTGCATATGTTGTTTAAGGAAACATTCTTGAAGGAATAATAAATAATTGTTTTCCTTTCCATGGAATTATACATATGCAGCAGCTGGTTTTCTTTTATAGATTTCCAGGAATTTTTTAGAACCCTCAACACCTCCCTAGGGCCCAAACCTACTAATGTAAAACATTTTAAATGTTTTTTGTTATGATTTGAATACAGACCCATCCACTTGTGGTTACTAACCATATCTATTTAACTTGCCATTGGCAACAATTATGGTAATAACTACAGGAATTTTGGAAAATGACTTTCATTTAGTACTCTGTATTTTCAGATTATAAGAGTTAAAATAATGAATGTTCAAGTTTTCTTTGTATGTGGATATCTAAAACAAGCGATCGAAATCGTAAAATCCTTTAATGCGATCAGGTTGTCAGTGCTTTAGATGTTTATGTACATGGCTGTCTACAAAGTAATTTTATTCCGAAACAAATAAAATCGGATATTTTTATCTTTTGCATTAAATAACGATTATGAGACGTTCTTCGTTAATGCCGCCGTTTAAGATATATTTTAATTAAATCTACTCGACCAGACAAATACTCTTCCTACCCGTTTGGGATGAATTAAGTCAATGTTGCAGAGATTCAGCTGGTCGGTTGTCAGAAGCTGAACTGTGAGTAGTCTTATAGTTTTCGCGATTCTCGGGTGACATAAATTCGCTAGTATTTTTGCGAGTAATAGTCGGTGTGGACTTTATATTTTTGGTTTATGGAACCGTCCACTGCATGTAGTATACGGCGCGCGATTTAGCATAATGTAAAGGCGTAATTTTATATTGTTGCCTGCCTGCTTCGTATTTCTTATTTCCATTTGCATGTTCCTCGACTCGCTGTCGTAACTAATAATGGTTACGTTCATTCTGATATTTTTACACGATTCACTTCCAACGTTTTTTCTCATTCAATTATCATAAACATGTCGCGGCTTTTAAAAAATTGTGTCGTAACCGTAAATAGAAACATTGATTTTTTTCTTTTGTTTCTTCAAGAATTTTTACATTATCTTCCAGAATATTAAGTTCTTTATTATTCTTTCTGCGTCTCGTAACCATTCCAGAAATTGAATCAAAATCTTTAAATTTATTGTAAAAATTTGGTTCATAGCGCTTTTACTAATAGGTTTTACATGGATAGAGCTTTTCAGCTCACAACAAAATATTTCATATTTTTGAAACGACATTCATTATTTTAAATAAATAAATATATCATCACACCTTTTACCCATTACTGGGTGTGGCACTCTGCCTAAGCAGATCTCGGTAAGTGATATATTTTTTTGCGTGAAGTGCGGTTACCAGCTGTCAACTCACGGACCCCAAAGATGGAGGGTGAGCCACAGGGGTAGTTTTAAATTGGTGAAAATTGTTTGTCGGCTGTGGGGATCGAACCAGGGTTCTTAAGATCCACAGGCCAACTCGATACCACTGAGCCACCTACCCCATTATTTATTATATTAGGTACCTAAATTTTTAAAAAGTAATTGAGTTTGATTGAATAACCTGGCTTAAAAAAAATTGAACAATATTTAGCATTGTACCTAGCAAATTTCAAGTTAATTTGTTCAACATTGATGATTAGATTTATTAAGTGATGACGACAATATTTCAAATAATTCCTGCGAATTAAATATTATTGTAGCCATTAATAAGTTTTTTAATGAGATTTTTAACGATTTTTTTTAGTACTTTAGCAAAAATTCATCAATTTCATCATTCCTAATGTTTTATGATGAAGACATCAAAGGCATACTCAAAAAATTCAGAATTATGTTTACTTCTTAATAACATTTGTTAGATGTGTTCTGATTTATTTGTTTGAATCATTCTCAGGTAATGCAATTAAACACCTTGTTGATTCGTCACTGAACAAAACTTATATTAATATAGTAGAAAAAATTACGTATTATCAGTGGCCGCGGAAGTGGGGTTGCAGGGGTTGCAGTTGCAACCCCTGATCATTTTTGGGGGTTGCGCCGCTACCCCTGTTCAGGACACAAAAAATAAAATAAAACACCTTACTAAATACGAGTACGAATTCAAAATCCAAACCGAGACTATAGTAATAAATTAACAATCTATTACAAGTTATATTAAGTCAGCATGTATACATATTAACAATAGTTTTTTTTTTACAATCAAAAATAATAAATTTATTCATTATGTCATTCAATTATTCTAATTATTTTGACTTGGAACCGTACTTCAATGTTACAAAAACGACTGTTTCATTTAGTTTTTCTTCATATACTCAAAATTAAAACATTGGACATTGATTTAAATAAGGTGATGAAAATATTCATGAATAAAACCACAGAGCGAATGATAGTTTTCGGAGCAATAGAGTAAAATTGTCTTTTTCAATTTATACAAATTGTAAAATCTTTATAAAACTGTTACGTTAATTGACAAAAACAAATTATATTATTAATATAATGTATCTTACCTAATTATTCATTTTAATTACCTACATTTATCTGTGTTCTATTTTTACTCCGGTCAAAAATTTTTCGCAACCCCTTTCGAAAAAAGGTTCCGCGGTCTCTGCGTATTATTAAGTGTGTACTTATTAGTTCGTAAACGTCAGTTTATAGAAATAAAATTCTCGCGTTGTAAATCACACGATATTTGTAAAAATTCAAAATCTATATGTGATTGAAGTATATGTAATTTGTTGGCACTGATCAAATTTCATAGAAACTTATGTCTTGAAAATCAAATCTATAAAATGTCTAACATTCAACTATTAAAGACTAATAAATTTGTTGTTTCATTACAAATAAAATCAAAGAAACACTTTAGATTTATGCTTGAATTTATACATGGAAAATTAAAATAATTGGTTTATAATTTAAACCTTTCTACTCGTATAGACATTCAGCAACTTTTATCATTCAACACTTGAAAGCAGAGTTGAGACTGAAATACGGGATGCGGTATTATATTTTATTTTGAAAATCTTGTGTCACATGGATCCTAGGAAAGTTAAAGTCATTTAACAAAATGTCACAATCTTCCAATTATAACATGATGATTTTGTGCAGTATACTTCAAGGATATTATTAGCATCCATTTAGACAGATTGTTATAATCTTTTTTACCTATTGATTGATGGTTTTCGACAAGGAAGTTTAAATGACTACATGTAATCGTTAGTTTCCTTAAAACAGTTATATGCTTCAGATTTTTTTATTACTGAATCTAAGAATACGTCGATACATATGAATAAAATACACTAGGTGTAAGAAGAGTCTACTTTTTTTACTCAACATAAGAAATACAATGTTAAAATTATACATTTTATAGCAAAAGTACTAGTATAGCTTTACAACATGTACAGAATTAAAAACTGTATATTATATATCGGTTTTGTTTCGCGAAGCAAACCTAAATGAAAACTGATTTTACCCTACTTAAAAAAACTTAAATTTTAAACTGGAGTTAAATTTATAAAGCAAATCAAAGTAATATGTCATGTGAAATAATTGATATTACTGTAAACATTTGATATGCTTTTATATATTTAAACTAAGTTTAAAATTTAAGTTTTGGTGGTGCAAGGTGCAACAGACAATAATACATTTTCTTTAGAAATAAAAATAATAATTACATAGATCTACCAACATAAAAATTAACTTTACGTTACATATTGTATTTTCTATATTCTAATAAAGTAGATACCCAATATTTTTATCTCTTACAAGAATAATATTTTTGGGGATAAGAATTAATTCAGTGGAGTTTTTGCTAAATAATATTTGTAGGTCAAAAATTTAAATATCGATATAGCCTCATTCTCAGCTCTTCACATAGTCTGTTTTTATCTTATTCGCGTGGATTGGAACATTTCCAGCTGTTGACACAATCATTGTTTTTGTTTTATATTTGTTCATGTGCTTGTACACAAAATTATATAAAACACATGTTTACAATACTGAATATTAGTAAACGATAGTAATTAATTATGTAGCTTGCTAGTATTTTTAGTTTAATGTAACATCAACTATTTTAGATTAAAACAACAACAAAACAAAGACAAAAGTTTAAGTTTGCAAATTTTTATGTTTGTCTTTATGCGTATGCTTAAGACAAAATAAAAACTGTAGCTAGCTAGAATGGAATATCAAACATTTCAAAGTTATGGATGACAAACGTCAGGAACAGTGACGATGTTAAGAGTTATGAATGAAGTTTGAAACAATAAACCCTGGAATAAATATAATCTTATTTTCAGAAAAAATCAATTGAAAGCCTCAGTAAGATTTTGTTTATAGCAGACCAGACATTGTATTATTGTGTTTTTCTCGATTTTCCCTACACAGGAAATTAACAAAGTTTAATTTTTTAACTGATTATTGTTTTATTGTGGTAAGATAAATTACATGTGTACATAGACATAAACATTTATTTATAATTAGTGGTTGATTTGGTTATTGCACCCAAACCAAAACACTTTACTTATGTACTATATAACGGGTTATCAATAAAGGCAATATTATTATTATTGTTTTATTATAAAATTTTAAAATGAGGACATTTAGTAAAAGTCTCAAGAATAATCGAAGAAAAAAGACGTAATATATTTTTTGAAAGACAATTTAAAACAGTAAATATATTTATATCATGAAATCGAATACTTTTAACATGAAATTTTGTTTTTTTTTAATTTGTGAATGCTTTCAAGGTTGAGAACTGTACTATATTGATAACGAATATTAATAATTTCCCCGCTATGAATTAGAATATGTCTCCTAGCACTTTATATAACACGGAAATTGAAGTTATATGTTTTATCTTCATAGATACACCAGATGTTGTCTGTTAGGTACCTGAGAATATTTTTCATTATTTTTTTTAATTGTTACTTCATGTTATTTTTAATTTGGTATAAAATTAGTATGTACTGAGTTTTTTTTTATAATTAACCTTTAACTTAACAGTACGGTTATTTTGCAAAAATAAAAACGATATTAATTCGCGTCCTAAAATACCGCTATTGTGGTTATTTTTCTTTGCATCTCTTAATATTCGAGATCCCAATCAGTAAATAAAAATAAAAATTGGTGCATCATATTTGATTGAAATAAGCGGGTATTAAACAAGAATTTGTATAATTTTCTACAAACATTTCAAGATAGGTAAAGTTGGAAGTCATTGGCCATGCAAGAAGCAAGAGCAACTTCGCTGTCTGCGTTCCCAGTGCCAGGGCCGTGTGATCGAAATGCACTGAAGCGTTACACTTTCGATTATTCGAGGGTATCTTTCGTCTGTTTTTGTTAGAAATCGTGTTAACGGGCCTCAGCTACACATCTCAGGACAACAGATTCTTAGAATCATAAAGAAACTGCAATTATTCAGTATTACTTTTATGTTTTTTTTTTCTTGTTGATTTAATTTTCATAATATAGACTTATACGCTTGAAAAATAGGAAATACATATATAATAGAAAACAATAACAAATTATAATATTATGCAGTTTCTTTATGATTCTAAGTGTAACTGAGGACGTTAACATAATTTCTAACAAAACCTTACGAAAGATACCCTGAATGATTTATAAATCAGTTTAATTTAGTATTATTTTTTATGTGGTGTGCTTTAGAATCATAATTTATTTTTTTTTTTTTAATTTATATATCGGATCAACTACTCAGGTCATATGCCGATATGTCCTTTGTATGGCCGCCACGGGCGGGACCCGAACCCACGACCTTATGGTTGTGACTCAAGCCCTCAACCCGCGCGGCCAACACGCGGGATAAATTTATTATTATTATTATTGTTGTTTCACTTCATCTTCAATTTATTTTCGAAAAGTTATTTTAAAAATATTTGTTTTAAACATTTTGAATTTACTGCTTGAATTGCCCCTGCTTGCCTGCTACACCAGTAGCGACGCAAGTGGTAATAAAAATTACTAGATAAGTAGGTCAAGTGCAAATGTCAATTGTTTATGTTGTTTACAAATGAAAATTGAATTGTTTGTTTATTTAGAAAAAAAATAAAATTAATTGTGTTATTTTAAGTGTTAAAGCAACACGAGTTATATTCTTGTGTTTTAACTTTCATTTTTTTGTGTGCTTAAGTAATTTTATTTAGTGTATAGGTACTACGTGTGTATAGTGGTAGTGCAGTGATAAAGTGACATTATTTATCAATTTCCGAAAAACAGAAAATACATCAGAACATTTTAATAAGGTAAAATTGTTTATGTATTTAGATAACGTTATCATAGAATCAAAATATGACTATTATTAAAATTTGTATGTTTCTTGAATTATGAATAGTTAGGTTATAAACAGTTTCATGTGCCGTAAAAATTTAAAATCAAAAATTTGAATAAAGGTTAATATAAAAAGATGCTAATGTGAGTAACGTTTGTTCGTATATCGAAATTATTATTTTTCATTTAAGTGTGAATAACTTCACGCTCGTTAAAATACCTAGATTTCATGAACGTGTCGTCGAATACGCGAAGAGAATTGATTTCAATGGTGCACTAGGACTGTAATTATATCTTGTCTTTTAATTTCCGTGTTTTTGAAGAGATTTTTATAAAAAACTTGCTGGAAACTAATTTCTTATACTTGTTTATCTGTTATTGGTTGTTAGAGCATTGTTTACTAGTGTAGATTTATATCATTTTCACGTTATTTATTGACCAGTTATGCTATTAATCATAAATAATTCAATTTATCTATTTCATAGAGTTACCCAACAAGGTTTGATGGCGTGATTTAGTGCTAGTAATCAGAGAAAGTGTCAATTCATTCAAGTGGAATTATCACTGGCTTTAGTTTACATTTGAATTTAAATAGTAATCAGTTTTTGTCTTGTTACGAACTACAGTGTGTCCAAGAGAAAATGGTCCTTAAAATAATGTTAGAACATAGTCTCCAGTCTACATTTTAGTAGGACCAGTCTCGGTGTCAAAATTGTTTAACTATTGCAGCAACGAGGTCAGTTAAATTAGATTTTATCTAAAGTAGTTTCAATCATAGTTTGATTTAGCAAGGTTAACATTTTTCCAAATTAATATTTAGGCCGATCATTAAATATCGAACATTTATGTATTTCAGTGGTTTCGAATCGGTCTGTGGATTTGAAAACCCAGGTTTGATTCCCACAACCGACAAACACTTTTCGTTACATTAAAATAAGCCCTGTAACTTCATTTCAATTAACACCCTTGGGGACCATCATTTGACGGTTGGTTATCACACTTCACGCTCATAAATATATCACTTATCGAGAGTTGCTACGTCAAAGTGCCTACACCTAGGAATGGTTAAAGCGTGATGATATATATTATTTGGATAGAAATCTAAAATGTTTTATAGTCTAAAAAAATTTTTACTTATTTTTTTAAATTCCATGATACAAATAAAATAAGTTGTACTTCAAACAGATTCAAATTTTCGTTTTCGTTTCGGAACTACAGGTTGTCTTAATCTTGAAGCTTAAAATAATTGTCGTTACAATTTAGAATAAGATAAGAAGAAAATCAGTTACAAACTTACTATTTGTTGTTTTTGTATTACCTGTAAGTACGCGAAATATTTTTTTTGTTACGCGTGAGTCGAGACTGCCAGGTCGAGACAAAAAAGTTATATTGAACGCGTCAAAAAACAAGAATTCGCCCACGAAATATAAACAACATTTTTTCTACAACTTTCAAAAAAGAATAATACAATATTTATTGATTTATTTAAGTAAATAAATTGAAGGAAAAAAATTAAAATAATATGAATTTGGTACTATTGATATGTTGTAACAAAACAAAAACGTCAAAAGTAATTCTTTTATACACGTGAAAAAAACACATACTGTCAAAATGTCTCGCTTTTTTGATAGTTGTAGAAAAAATAAGTCAAAGTTAAATTTAAAAGTAAAATTTTTATAATTAACAATTAAATAATAATATTTACTTTTATGTTAGTGACACATTTAGACTAACCGAAAATAGGTTAAATTCAAACATAGCCAAGTAGCGGTAGGACCACTAATTAATTGAAGAATCTAAAGAAGTAATTAAAGTTTGAGTGTGCATCTGTTTTTTATTTCTGTAGAACAAGTATATGTTTATTATCAAATGTGCATGCATACTAGTACAAACTATATTTGAATGAATCTAGAGCAGATGTTTGCTAACCTACAACATATATTTTCTGTTGGTTAGATACAATCAGCAAATAACAAATTTCTGGTGTTGTACGCTAGCGGCATCATTTTCTCGGGTCATTAAGTATCAGTTTTAGTTTCACAATATAAAAATGTTAAAAAATAAAATTATCTCCATCAAATTAAACAATGATATAAGACTGAAATAATCCAATGATTCATTAATATTTTGGTGATAACGATTCGAGTCGGTAATATTTTCATTGGAGATCTTCAACCTTAATCCTCCTAAATCAACAATTTCGTAAATGTTGTTTGAAATAACTCCAGCTCAAGAACTCGTCAGCAACGACAAAAACTGAGTCAGGAGCTTAAAAAGCCGAGGTGAAAACGCTGAATTCACTTCTCCATCTCTCACAATCATCTGGTTAGTTACACTCGAGTAGCATTAGAAAAAGAAGCAATACAATGCAACAGAGAGAAGAACATCGTTTTTTTCTCGCCGCATAAAAGTGAGAGTTCATCTTGCACTTCATGTCAAGTCACTGACAACTTAAATAACTTTAAAAACATGTTAAAATATTCAACTTTTTGTTTGTGAATCGTAGCTATAAACGTAACGCCGTTCTTACAACATACACATGGACACTGTCCAGGAATTTCTATTACTATGGGAAGATTTTACTTTTCATTTTACTTAGAAATTCTTAATTAATTTTCAGTATATTTTAACAAAGCAAGAAACTAATACAGCGAATCTAAATATTGAGCATCAATCTTAGTTTCTTAAATTAATTCGGAATATTTTTTCACAATACTGTCTGTCATACATCTACATTTTTTGGGTTGTTACCACAGCTATCTTGAATTAGTAAAATATATATTATCTATATCGATTGTCGTACTCCAGTACATATAAACATCTGATGTGGACACTACATGACTTCCTTGTACGCGTATTAAACTACAGATCTTTTTTTAATTGCACATATTTGACATTAAATCTTTTATTTTTTGTTCTAATCCATAGCAAACTTATTTTTTTTTTAAATAAAAAAATATATAATATTTAAATTTAGATATCTCGTTTATGCAGAAAGCTAATTTAAAAATTCTTAATATGCTAGACGCAGAATTTAATTCTCTAAAACTTTTATTTGCAGCATTTATTTCTAAAATTAAAATAATACCATTTTTTTCAAGGAAAACTATTAGCAGCTTCATGTAATGTGCCACTTTCGGTTAGTCCATTTTAACCAAAATCTATTATGTTATTTCCATTGATATTGTAGTCTTATATACCAAATTTGGAAAGTTTTAAATTATATTTGAATATCTATTATAGGCTTCAAGTAAAGTACCACTTCCGGTAGTTGTATAATGACCAAAAAGGAAAGTGCACAACTAGATGTTAAAACAGTCCTAAATATAAAGTTTCAATTTTCTACGACTTACCGTTTTTGAGTTAAGCGAGATACGTACATACATACGTACGTACAGACGGCACGACGAAATTAGTCAAAATGGATTCAGGGAGGGCCAAAATACCTATTTCCGTTGAAATCTGAGAACCGAAAATTTTCGCGATTACAATACTTCCTTTACTTCGTACAAGGAAATAATAAAAATAGAGAGAAAATTTTAAATAAAATCAGATTTAAGTCACAGGCGACTGTAGCTTAGAATAAAATAGAATGAAGGTAGTTAGCTTATGGTGATGGAGGCGACCACCTTTCCTTCCACATAATAGTTACGCCATTGGTGTATTTTTTTGTAGTGTAAATTATAAGTACTATAATATTTTTCAATGTAATACTTAATTTACTTAATTGCTAAAGTATCCACCTATATTATCATTTGTTTTATGACTTCATTTCAAAAATTAATTTACTTCTAAAAGTGTCATCCTGCGGGTATATAATTCACGTCCTAAATATGTTATATATGCTCCTGATATCCAATAAAATTTAGTGTTAAATAATACCCGGATGACCGCACCATGACAATAGCCACAAAAACTTACGATTCAAGCGGCTGGCGATATAAATAACAAAGTAATGGGCAGGTAGGCAAATAGTAAGTCTCATTGTGTGATCGAGTACGTGAGTGTGCGTTTCGACTACTGAAACGTCCCCTTCATGTTCTCTCCTTTTCTGTTTCACGAGTTGTGGATAAGTGTATCTTTGTTGCAGACAATGATTTTGATTACAATGACAGGAGTGATACATGGTCACGTTTTGGGACCCGGGAGTGTTTTTAAGGAAATTTGAAGACAATGAAAGTGAAGTGTCTATTATCGGACTCTCTTAGGAAATAATTTCATGTTATTAGAATATTAATGCTGTATCTTTTGTTGCTATTAAGTACTAAGAAAGAACATTTGATAATTTGAATGTTTAGATATGTCTAATTAATTGTACTCTAAACAAGACATATTCACTTAAAGATAGTTCGCTATTTCTATATTAATTTCATTTCCAATTTAAATAATAAAATGTGAGATGAGATCAGATGTGTGTAGAAGTTAAACTTGAGATCGAGATAAGAGCAATGTCGTGACTTTTGCGAATCTAGAACATTTTAATAGACTGTTAATCATTTGTTTTACCTTTTTGTTTAAATGTTCAATAATTATAATATTATTATCATTTCAATTCCGGGTCTAATACTAACTTATGACGTCATACAAATTACAAAAGATACAGATAAAAACTGAAATAATAAGATAATAATAATAAAATATTGATCAGATGATAAATATGTAATAATTTCTTTTAAAAATTAATACAAATCATGCTGCATCACTTAGTTTTTATCAGTACATAAAAAGTTTATTTTAAATTTGTTTGAATCTAATGTAATTAAGTATTTATTTTTTTACTAAATAGAAATATAATATTGTCATTGTTATAATCATTTGACCTTGGGAAGTCGAGACTCTTATCAAGATTGTAGACCGAGACAAAACTTACCAGCTCGAGACCGAGACGAGACTGACCGACAACAATATGTTGTCGAGAACAAAAAGTCAAATACCTTTCTAAAACAGTTATATTTTTAAAATTCTTCATTTTCTTCAAATCATAATTTTATTGCTATTTAATACTTAGTTGGATAAACTCTGTAACTTTGTTAATGACAATAGAGAGACATTAAATAAAAAAAGATAATTACAATTACTATGTATGTTTTCATTGGTTAACATTTATAACAACCGTTAAAAATTAAGATTCCGATACAGCATAAGCCGAAAAGTTTTAAGAATAATGCTGTTGCGAGCTTTAATAACTTTAGAGACTTTGTGATATTTGTGAAATATTTTCGACGTTACATTCTAATGTTTGTAAAAAATTAAAAATTTGAATTTAACTCATTCTAATTTATTTTGGTTTTTACTGTTAGTATTAGAGTTATTTACCTAGCAGAAGTAGTTATAGTTTAATTTGGAATTACTGTCAATTCATAAAATGTGTCAGTTACCTTTGGTCGTGAATATGAGTTAAAATCAAGGCTGCAAACCACTTAAAATATAGGTTCGGTTTCGGTTCGCTGTTTATCATTCTTTGCTGGTATGGTTTTTATTGAGGTTTAGGGGAATTAAATTTTCAAACGATTTATGAACCTGTTCACAAGATTGGTTTGGTTCAACAAGTTGATTCAGTTGTTATTAATATTTTTTTTATATAAACATATATTGTTGATAGTTTATCATTTTAATTTTTCATTTTAAATTTAGAGATATATACTTATGTGAATATTTTAATAGTTATTTACGTAGAAAGTCAGGAAAGCGTTCAATTACAGGATGAGTAGATTGTTTAATGCCGAGCTACAGCGATGTTTGAAACAGCTTACGAATCTTGTACGACGCTTTACGTATAACATTTTACCTGAAACTTATAAACAAATAATAAATATTTTAAATTAATTTAAATTAAAAGAAATATTTGACTTACATATTCAGTCAGTACGTTATGTTGCTAAGTAACTAGACACTCATGTTTCTTTCATTACCTGCCTAGGCAGGCAATATGTTATTTTTCTGACTAGGCATGCAAAGCAAAGCTTTCCTGAGTTCTTGTGAGTTTTTGGTAAAAATATAAAATTCAATTTCATTTTGTAATTCGAGTACCCGTACAAATAAAAATCACAGTTTATTATTCAAATATAAATTGAACTACTTAATTAGCTATTTAGCGGTTGCAATGCAAGCTTGGGTTCAATTTGTAGTCCTAGTTTAAATGCTATTGATGGTTTATATATTTTATGAATATTTCTGTAAGAAATTAAATGCGATTGCAATATACAGTGTTTGACGAGGAAAGGATGCAAGTTTTGATGGTAATAATATCAATTAATCTAAAGGAAAAAGTTTTTATTAACATGTCTTATTCGAAAAGGTTATATGTTAGCGGTATTCTTAAACAAAAGCTTGAGAATTTCCATTACAAAAATCAGAAACATACCCCGCATTCGCATATTCTATATGTGCAAAGATGTGTGACATTTTATCACTATTTTAAGCATAAACGCAATGAAATAGTGCTGCTATAAATCATCACAGCGTACGTATTGAATCAGAAGAAGAAAAGATGGCAAGACGCGCCAAATTTAAAACGTTCTATTTCCATAATCATTGGGATACATATTTATATAAATAATCAATATTATCACCTACCAAAATGGCGCCCTTTTCTCTTGAAGCACTCTATAAAATAATAACTTTTCATTCTTAATTGAAAACGAATGAAAGCCACAATAATAGTTAATGTCTTAGATATTTCATCACCTCCACTGCGGTTTGTGTTTAATTACTAGTGCGGCTATGTGTAGTGTGTAGATTTGGCGTGGCTGATGAATGATCATTTTGCGAATTGTGGTATTTGATTTCACGGCGGTGGTTGTGTGCTTGTGGTTTGATGGGAATCTGATTGGAATTACTGACGCTTGTTTATTTGCCACGAGAGAATTTATGGATTTCTGGACCGATGGAATTGAATTTCACCTGTTGAGTCACCAACAAATAATTCAGAATATTCAAAGAACCCAAATTTTACAGATTTATTGATCCTTATTATTTTACTGCACGAGTTTTAGAGAACATATATTAACTCAATACAAAGCTTCCTACCAAAATAAACTGTTGGAAATTTTGGCAATTTCGAATTTCACGTACGTAATATCCAAAATTGATGTAGAAGTTAAATATTATTTACATCCAACTACACAATGTTATTTTATTCTCATTTCTCGAATCAACATTTGATGTGATTCTTTTCTTATTTTATATTTATTTTATTGTAAAATACACTGTCCCACAGATAAGAAAATCCAATAAGACGACAGGAAAAATACATAATAAAAAGTCTGAATAGGTATAAATAATATAAAAAATTAAGACATAAAATAATACAATAAATTAAGAAGTAGAAAAATACGATGAAATTTATGTATATTAACGATTACAAAAAGAAGATACTTTTTTTTTGGAAAATTAAGAAAAACATCAACATTTGAAAATTTAGATTGGTAAGTATGGCACACCTGTATAATGGGAATCAGGATAAAACATTCATACGACGAATAGGAAGATAGAAAGTTTGTGAGGATCATGTGTGAAATACAGGAGTGTGGAAGAAAAGAATGTTTAAATAAGTGAGATCAACAATTTCATAATGAATCCGCTTACACAGATAATGTACTAACTGAAAATCATGATGTTTAACAAAACTGTGTAACTTGAAAGTGTTTAGTAAGTCACTGTAATGAGTAGAATTATCGGGATAGCGGCGATAAATTTTATTCTAGATAATTAATAGCTTAAGTAGTTCACACAATTTATTTATTTTTTCTTTGGCATGCAAGGTCTAATTCTATAGAATATCATCCTTGTTCTTCAGGAATGTAAGTTTTTAAGTAGCAATTTTTGCACTAAGTGCATTAGATAGATGATAATGTACAGATGGCATCCATCCCGAGCGAGATTGTATTTTTCACTAGAATATGTAACAGGCGCGGTGGCCGAGCGTATTAAGGCACATCTCTTAACATACTGTGACGTCACCCGAACCAAGGTTCGTCAGTTCGAATCCGCCTGTCGACAATGTGTGATTTGTCGTAAAAATATAAAATACTCTTACATGTATTTATCACACTCGGGCGCTATAATCTAGTCACTTATACGTCTTAAATAATGTAGTATTCGACTACGAAGACCGGCAGTACAGCAGTGTAAAAACTGCGGCTCGGTGTGTCCGGTAGGCCCAGGCCCGATTTGGGCTGTAGTGTCATCAAAAGAAGAAGAATGTAGAACTAGATTTAATTTATAAGAATTAATCAACTGTGGCGTTTCATGAACGAAATGGGCGTTATGAATCATACAGGGTGGCGACTAACCTGGAAAACCGGGAAAACCGGGAAAAGTCAGGGAATTTTATATTTCTGGAAAAGTCAGGGAAAAAAGTTTTTTGTTCTTTAAATTTTTTAATTTAATTTTAGAAAAATAACTATACAAACTTTTATTTCAAAATGTATTTAGTTATTTTTAGATTTTATTGACAGAATACCCTTTATTAGATAGAAAGTATACCTTTATTGGCAACAAATACCCTTTATTGCTTCTTAAGAGAGAGAACCGCCATCTATGAAAATATAACCGAAGGATGTTTACTAATTGAAAATTGTTTTGTTTTGTCTAACGTTTCTACCGCGCTATGTTTTTTTCTGTATGCAATATTTAAAGTTGTGTCTTTGCCTGTTTAGAAACACAAATTGGTTTTGCTTTTACTATAAATTTAATAAAAAAAAAAACAATTATATTACAATATATGATATAATATATGAAATGTAACCATAAATTCATAAATAAATCAATATTCTAGAAGTCAGGGATTTTTTTTACTTAATCAGGGAAAAGTCAGGGAATTTATTAATGTTACTTGAATCGCCACCCTGTCATAATGCCCCGGTTGTTATGGAGTTGTTTAAATATTTCATATCATAGCAATAAATGTCGACTAACGTTAAAGTGAAAAATAAAAATATTTATGTAATGTTATATGGACATAAGTGTTGGACAACGTCTTTAATTCTAATGCATATTAGAATAGTAACAATAAAATGAAAATAGTAAAATGATATCGGATTAGCCATTAGTATATGATCTGTGTTCAAAGGTGATTAAAATATTTAATTAGTTTTTGTTTTAAGTATAAATACTTCCAGTTGATGAAATATAGCTTTTCTATAAAGAAAGAGGTTATACGATCGAGGCTGCTTTTGACACACTATAAGAATAGAGAAAAAAATGTATAACATTAGATTTGAATTAAATGGAGAGCGTAGCTTAGTTGGTAAAGAGATTTTGACCGGAATTCTAATCTCAACTTTTTCTCTCTATAATAAAATAATTACAATAATTTTGCAATCCGCTATTGTTAAATGTTTTGAAAATATTTTATAACAGAAAAATAAAGTTAAATCGCCGCTCATACTAGCTGTTAACCTGTTTGAGATTTGTAATATTATTGTTTATAAACATGAGTATACACGAGATCAAATGCCTGTAGCATTAACGATAAAAGTTAAAATTAGCTTCGGTAGAATAACATGGCGATTAATATTCCAAAAATTGTCATGATCATCACCAAAGCCAGTGTAGCGTTTGTGAGTGCTCAGTGCAGGATAATCACCTCGCTCTTTATTCCCCAGTGACAAGCTCTTCCGCTTTCTAACGATGTCATTAGACTTTTTAACAAATTTCAAGCGACCGGCAGCTCATGTGTGAACTCGAGTATCAGATATAACGCTCTTTATGTCTCTCGCCCCACTAAAATGGTACCCTCTTGCCTAGAAACCGAGCACACAATAGCTGAGCAACAAGGTTTGACATTTGACAACATATAATTTGAAACTAGCTCCGTAGTTTTACTTTGTATAAAAATAGCTCGTATAGTTTAACTAGTAAAGCTTTTCGTCTATGAATATAGAACAAAGGCAAATATATTCGAGACTCTAAATACACGTGATTTAATTGCGCGAATTTGGTTTTGCGATTTATTATTTTAAAGTTTAGAGTTTATTAGATGTTATTGTAGTGTTTGCAAAATATCTTGATTATTTAGGATCATATGTTATTCGCTGTCAAACGTTTCTTATTTTAAAGATACATGTATCAAATAAAAATGGTAGAAAATTTAATTGTAGCATTATCTCTTAAATAATTGTACAGGTAGATGCATAAAATTGATTAGCTGCAAATACCAATTTAGTATAAATTTTAACTGCGTTTATAATTTATAAAAATAACTGATAATGATGACACTAACTATTATTATTTGACTTATGAAGTACTAATTTAAAAGTTATGAGCAGCCTTTTTATGTTTTGTAAATAGCTCTAATACTACTAATTTCAATCCGGAGTTAGTTTTTTTTTATTTTAAGGAGATACGAACTTTTATTCTAGGTTTATATTTACAGGCTGTTACATTTTAAAATATAAATATCTTACTTATATATCAACTTTAGGGCGACATGGCTCAGCGGTATTGAGTCGGCCTGTGAATTTATGAACCCGAGTTCGAATTCCACAGCCGATAAACAATTTTCACTACATTAAAACTACCCCTTTGGCTCTCCTTCCACTATTCTCTTTGTGGGCCGAGATTTGACGGCTGGTAACCGTACTTCATGCGTTATATTACTTACCAAGATCTGCTAGGGTAGAGTACCACAGCCAGTAATAGGTAAAAAGCGGGATAAAATATTTATTTATCATATAACAGGATTTACAAAGAAACAAATTGCTGACGGATATATATTCATGATATCATTTCTTGTTATATAGTATCATCTTTTTTTTTACAAATTTGCTTTACAATAAAATTATCCATATGTTGCATTATTAAAAACTTTAATTGGAAAAAGACAATAGAAACTATTATTATTTAACGAAATTATAAATTTGTATGATACAAAACAGATAAATAAGAAACATTAAATAAATATTTATTTAAATTAAAATAATTTTATAAATACGTCAAATATATTCAACTTTTTTTTCGCTTATACTGGAAAGAAGCTGTTTCTGGACGATACAAAACTAGTATATTTGGACACATGTACAAAAAATATATTAATATGACCGCCAATTTTTTTTTTAATAATGTAACGTATGAATTATATATATATATATATATATATATATATATATATATATATATGTTCCATTTAAAATTTCAAAGTTTATATTAATAACTTGAATCATGAATGTACGTATATCCCTCATCAATTAGCTTACATGTTGTATAAATCATTTATGAAATAAATTAGCGAGATATTTACTGGTTGTGTTAAAATATAACACCCTGTGTAGTTATACGAACTACATGATGTAGGAACAACGTCTAGTTCCTGTAGCCTGCTTCGGTTAATATAATAATGTTGTCCATTACTTTCGGGAGGATCCGGACTCCCTGAATCCCTCCTGTAGCTATATCATTGTCTGTTAGAAATGTTGACATTGGAAAATATACAGCCCCAAATGTTTAAGATAAATTGTTTATAAAACCTACAAATAATAGTTATTTACATTGCAAGACCGTTATACAGAAATTTACAGGCGAGCATAGAAAGGTAACGGGCGAGCGCTAGCGAGCCTGTTATCTGTGTGAGCCTGTAAATTTCAGTTAACGGTCGAGCATTGTACAATGTTTTATGTGCATTTGAATCGCAATATATGTATATTGAATCAAATTAATTGCAATAGTATAACGCAATAACTAAAATGTTCAATCAAGGTAGACTTTGAAAATCTGACAGATTTTGTTTAATCAAAAAATATTTAAGTGTCAAACGTTTAAAATTAGATATGTTGTCATGATAACCAATGTCAACTGCCCGTTATAAATTTTACACGGGCTAGCACGTTATAAGTCTCGTAACCCCTAGAGACAGAGTTAAGTAAACGATTCAAATGTACGTAAAGACATTTACAGATATTAGTAAATAATGACTAAGCTATTTACCGCATGTACAAAAATAAATAAACTAAATACCCAGTGATGGGTAAAAGGCGTGATGATATATTTATATTTATTTTTATTTAAATACGATGAAAAACACTTGAAATTGTGTTTCACGTGAAAAACATTTGATATAAGATTTGTCGCTACAATGTAATGTATATGCAGTGCTAATTTATAGATCTTGTACGTAATATTAATTACAAATGATTTGTTTTTGTTCTTGTTTTGATATCCGCAGGATGCGTAATGTATAATCATTTAGCTCACGTAATTTATTAGTTTTAAATGAATATTCTATTTCATTTTAACTTTTTTTGTAATTACCAGACGTGAAAATATGGAAATTATTATCCTGGTGCGATAATTAAAATTATTATTGTAATTTATGCAATCAGATTATATTATGCTTCATAACTTTTATGACACAATGCTGTTACTTAAAAATGTTGTAAAATGCAGTAAATCTGAATATAATTTATTTTGCACTTCTTAGAATTCTTTACATAAACTGCGCATAATTCGTTAAAAATTTAATTACATTTGTTGCAAGAAATTCATTATTTTGGATTTTAGGTTTCACTATTAATTTTTTTTATATTTATCTGAAACTGACAGGAAAATAAACATTTGCCTGACTTTTAAGACTTAAGAAAGCTTCGCTTTGTATGCCTAGTCAGGAAAATAACATATTGCTTGCCTAGGCAGGTGAGTATCTAGTTCTTTAGCTACATAAAATACTGACTGAATATGTAAGTCAAATATTTCTTTTAATTTAAATTAATTTAAAATATTTATTATTTCTTTAGAAGTTTCAGGTAAAATGTTATATGCAACACGTCAATAACGCGTCGTACAGCATTCATAAGCTGTTTCAGGCCTCCCTATCGCTCGGCATTAAACTATCTACCCATCCTGTAATTGAACGCTTTCCTGACCTTTTACGTAAATAACTATCATCTAAGAGTTATATAGTTCCGCGACAATGTATCGGACTATAGTGCTCTTATATAGAATTGAAAACCCAAATTCGATACAGCCAACATTGGTTTTAATTTTTAACACTTAAAACAAAGTCATTTATCTAATGTTGCATAATATGTCAATTGACTATTGTATTTTAGTTATTAATATGTTACCAATCCAATAACACGAAAAATGTTTATTTTTGTAAACTGCATTTAATATTCCGAATTAAAAAACTATATACATTTTTATTATCAGTCCATGAATTAAAATCCTTAAAGTTAGATCATGAACTATAGAAACATAGATTATTTAATAAATTATGAAAAATGTTGACCCATCTTAAAACACAGTACGCCCGTATTCTGTGTTAACTCTCGCCCCCCTACTAACATCTATAGGGGTAATGGTTTAACAACTGGTAAACACACTTCTGCGAAAATATATCATTTTGTCAAAATTGCTATATTAAGAAACGGGTATAAAAATTTAATTATTGATATAGTTATTTAATTTTTACTTCAAAATAAATATATCATCACACCGTTTACACATTACTATGTTGTGGCGTTCCACCGTAGCAGATTTCGGTATATATTTTGCACGAGTAGTGTGGTTACTAGTCACCAAATCACGACCTCGAAAGTGGAAGGTATAATAGTTATTTGTGTATTAAGAGCGTAAAGTGATTCTTTGTTACTCGAACACGGTAATTGCAGCGCGTGCCGAAGGCGAGAGCTGCAATAGTGTAAGAGGAACAAAGACAATTTACGTTCGTGATACACACATCATTTTTTCTACGATTGCATCTTAAAATTATTAAAAAACGGATGTGTACTGAAAATAAATGAGTTCCGGCAACTGTCAATATGACAAGTTTATGTTTTGTTTGTATCCCTGATAACTATTGAAATAAGCGTGCATTTAATATCTTTTTCGCGCGTTGCCATTGGAAACGCGCGCATTTAACGTCTTTTTCGCGCGTTGTCATTGGAGATTCCACAGAAAACGTCAACTTTACGATGACCAATAATAGCGTAATTGTCAACTTTTCATAGCAATCTTAGAAAAAAGTCATTTTAATGTGGTATAAAGTTTGTCGGCTGCGAAAAGCCAAAACGATACCACTGTTTATCTATCCTATTTTATTAATTTTTTTATTATTGTTCTCTAAATAATAATTCGCGTGTTTCAATGTGCTAATTTAAACTTATACTCAAAAAATATGTCTGAACCTGAGTGCGCAAGGAGAACGGATATATTTTTTATTTTATATTGTAATTTGTATATTAAATATTGACTAATTTATTGCGACATCTAAGATGGGTGCTTGCTCTCTCCACTTTTACTAGGGGTACTTTAATCTTTAGCCCCTCTGTATTATAATTAATGAATAAATATATGGAATTAGTGAAAGTTCTGAAATAAAAATCGCGCTCCGTTAATAATTTCGGCATTTCATAGCTAAACACATGACTTTGGTGCAGGTTGTGGTATTTCTCATCGACATAAAAACATTTCTTTCCGTCTCTTTCTGTGGCTTGGCTGGCGAGTGGCAAATGCGTTCCCCAGTAGCTCAGGTGGCGCGCCGTATGCGCGAGCTGTTACTGCGCGCCGTTTAAAGTCAAAACCACTGCACGTCTTCTATTAGAGATAAAAACACCAGAACACACACACGCACAGGTGCACTCTCAATGCACACCACACGTTACAGATCTAGTGGCCATAGGACGATCGTAAAATTTCTCTGTTCAGGAGACATACAATTGTTTCATTCCAAGTTTTTTCCCCATGACTTGTTTCCAAGTATTTTTAGGCTAAGAGTTTTTATTGTGGAGGTCTGTTTATCACCTTTTGATTCACTACTTCTTTTTAAACTGCAGCAGTTACAAATCCATATAAAATTTAGAGGTTTTGCAAGTTTTAGTAAAACTAACTTGTTGCTACTGAAAAAAGTGGAATATTTATTACAAATGATTGTAATCTTTATTGGCGTCCAATTTTAAATACAAAATTAGTGTCATATAAAAAGATTACTATTTAATATATTTAATTACTAAAACAAGATTAAAGTCAAATTAACACACTACAAAAAATGAAAGATTTAAGGTAAAAAATTCTAAAAACAATAAATTAATTTGTATTCTAACAAAACATAAAGTAATGAATTATAAAAAATCATCAACTAAGTAAAACGCTTTAGCAATGAGATTGTTTTTAGAACTTGTTTTAGAGCTTTATAGGATAGTTTTCATAAATGCTTTTTGGTAGCGCGTTTTATTATTTCTTATCATGTAGGTAGGTGCTTTTTGTAATTACATTTTCTTTTATATACAATATTGAATGTAAAATGAACAGTGAAGGCAATATCAAATTTTCAAGTTCTATAAATAATAATTTACTTGATGTTCTGAATGATACATTATATATTTATTTATGTCACTCTGTACAACAGAAACTTAATCCCAATTACAGTGCAGGGTCCGGACTCATCGAGCCGCAGTTTTAAAGTAGGTAGTTTATATATTTTTAGCTTGAGTGGTATTCGAACTTGCGATCTCCAAATTTAAAGTCCGTAATGCTACGAGTATACATCACCGTATTGCACTTATGGTTTGTTTTTGTATGAAATATATTCTTTTATTGTGGACAATATTAACCTTAAACAAATCGAGATTGAAAGTGCGACAATTATAATTTAAAGTTGTGATTCAATTTTGTTTCCTAAGCATATAAACGGCCTTGTTTATCCAGTTCGCAACATATTTCTGCCAAGTAAATTCAGTGTCTACAAAATAAACAAACGTATGTAATATTAATTTTAAAAAGAAAGTTCGCCGTCATACATTTATATATATTTTATCCAATTTCATGTTCTTTTGTTGGGTAATATTTAAGTCTATATTTTTAAATATTAAATAGTGTAAAATATATGTGACTTATTTTGTCATTTATATTTTCAATATTTTTCAAAGAAACAACAACGTATTTATTTTTACCTGACATTAAAGATGACGAAATTACCAAGTCAGTGAATATAGAGTATGAGTATACTACACATATTTACAATAATACTAGTACCTATTATTAGTCATCACACAAAATTGAAAAGATGGCAAATTCTTAGCTGAGTCGGGTTTCAAATTTCTCCAGTAATATACAAAAATAAACTATAAACTAAATACCATCTGAAATATGAACATAATATAGATTTATAATGGGGTAGGTGGCTCAGTAGTATCGAGTCGGCCTGTGGATCTTGAGAAACTTCACAGCCGCCAAACAATTTTCACTCCTGTGGCAATCCCTCCACTAACATCTTTTGGGGCCGTGATTTGACGACTGGTAACCGCACTTCACGCGAAGAAATATATCACTTACCGAGATCTGCTCTGACAGAGTGCAACACCCAGTAATGGGTAAAAGGCGTGAAGATATAATTATTTATTTATTTATATAGATTTATTCCTTCAAATGCTGTTTCATGTTAAATCTGAATAAATGTATATTGTCGTTAGTTATTTATAAATAAATTAGAGCCGATTTTTCCATTTCCGGATAAATTTAAAAAATCGCATCGAAATGGTAAATTATACTGAATGTCATTTTCTGATTTTCTCAATAACCCTGGCGATAATTTTTAGGAAAAACGGCCCGTAATTTCCTATTTTAAAACAAAATTAGAAACGTATACCTTGTGTCATTAACTCTTTCCAAATTGACACCAGGTTTATAACAGTCTGAATCAAAGTGAGGTAAGCTTTTTATAAGATAATGATTGCATGCAGTCATCAACATTAATGACTTGATACGAAGTTATTCTTCCAAGTAGAACTTAAAGTTTATATTAGGTATAGTGATATAAGCGGCCAGATAAGATAATAATAGATCTCATATGGTATTGCAATATAAGATTGGCAGATATTTAATGAATTTAATAAAATATATAATTTAATATTGTGTGGGGGGCAATAGCAGAGATATTATTTATGGTTTGGGCAGCCATAAATTGATTCCAAATAGGAATTAAGACGCTAGAATCAAATTGCATATCTCTGAAAATATATCATCCGGGTAGAATCAAAAAGAAAAGAAAACCGGCACCCCCAAATTTAAATACATTTAAAGTCTATAATCAGCAGGCACAAAGGCAGAATTTAAGAAATAAATAAAACCTGTTATTATCCGTATATCGGTTGTATCTTAAAAATATTGAATTATATCTGCGGACAGCCAAACATAAATAACAAGGTAAGACAGCAGTGGCACCCCTACCGGGGGGAGAGGGGATAATTCAACGGTATGGACAGGGCAGTAAATCTACCCTCGCCGCCGAATAACCGCACAACTATATTTCAAAACTTGGGACCAGCTACTCACTGTTATTTTTGCCCGCTTGAATTTGCAGGTCGACGTCTATATCCACACACATTTTGACGTCATCTTTTCATTTTGACATAGAAACAAAATCGCAATAATTAAAAAAATCTTATTTACACCAAAGAATAGAGAGATCCAATTAAACAACTCTTGGGAAAAAACGCATCATTTTAAATACCATTCCATTTAAAACTAAGGATAATTTTAAGTTTCTCAAAAAGTAAAATACGACAACGAAAGAGATTATATTAGTTCTTTTTGAATGAACCTAGAGGAAATGAAAAAGGGCGTCAGTGAGAACTAATAAATAAGTTGGTGATAAAAATTAATTAAACAGTGTTCGATATCTCAGTGAGCGTGCATACATGTAGCTTTTTCCTGACATCGTGGGGTTCCTCCATGCAGCCGTAACTCAAGAATGGTTGCCAGTACGCACCATTCGTAATTACAATCTAATGAATGTGTATCGTACGGGTTTATTTTCTCTACAAGAGCCCGCAGTTTATTAACTTGCGTATGAATAACTGTTATATTCCGGCTTTTAATCGAGACAGGTTAACATCGTTTTATTTGTGCTTAGCACATTTCTTCTTCCGCAAAAAGTACATTAAACAGTAGTTGAGATTGCGTAATGGAAAGACGATCGGATAAGAAAGTCTAATCGGATCACATGACGAAATGAATAAGATTCCTAAATTTACATATGTTTATCCCCGAGATCAGAATTCAAACCTGATCCAACTGATCCGATTAGTATTGCGAAAGATGACGGGAATTGAAAATCAATTACAACATAATACCATCCCCGTATATGGCATCTAATTGTTTATATGCGCTGTTCAATAAATATCTTGTTTCATCCTTATAAATTTCATTGTCCAATGCCGCTTGAAGTAATTTAACTTTATTATTTCACGGTCTATATCCAGTTCTTTCTTCGATTCGAAGAAATTAAAACCTTAGATTGGCGTGTTTCCAAGCAAATGTGACATTTTAATACTCTGCGTAGAGAAAAACTCGTAGTGCGTCCTCTGAGGCCGATTGCGCGTTGTCGTCGCGCCGTTTGATGGCAGCTGATTCCTGCCGATGTTGATGTAGCTATATTTAGCAAGCTGTGACTGTGTGCACCTCGCTAATTGTTTAAATATGTAGAGTGCACCGAGAAGCTTCGTCACCCTGGTGGTCCATTCGGGAAACTCTTTGACAAGCGGCAATTTGATTATGCTTAATTGTAGTCCGATTTGGATGTCAAAGATGCGCAATTTACTATTTTTTGTAGAATTTACCTACAACTTTTACCTTAACTGCAAGTAGAAGCAACAACAACTGCTGCTAAGATTATATTACACAAAAAAAACACAATCGTAGTAAACGTTGTGAATATCAATCACATAATTTAGTGTATTCAAGAGACAATCTGTCCGGCACTTTGTATGGCAAACAAGAGTCATCAAGTGTGCATCACAATTTGCATTGCACTTGCACGCATTCGCACTCGCACTCGTACAAGACACATTACGTGCGGGGTGCTCCACAGGCACATACACAGGCCAGTATATCAATTAAGCTGCAATTAGTTGCCATACACATTATGACATTATCCGAATGGCATTTTGATTAATTGTTCGGCGTATAGTCCACCAATAATTTATATAAGAATAAGTAGTAACGAATATAAATATACATGATTCTGAGAGATGATGTACGCCGTAACGCCCTCTGCGGCTGGTCGCTCGAAATTAAAGCCGAAAAATTAATTACATATCGGGAACCGATCCATCGCTCGCGGAGAAAGCGCAATACTGGAATGCGCGCGGCGCGACCTGCACTGTGGTCAGATCTACGTTTGATTCTGTTAGGCTTTGGCACCTCGGAAAACAGGGAAGCCATATTTTATTCACAGTTGGAAGGCTTCAAATTGGTCACACCGCAATGGAACATATCTCTAACCAATTTTGACAACTTTGTGAATTATGCATGAAACTGTCAGAAACTAATTTTTGTTCTTATCAAACATTGTTGGAAACTGTAGTATACAGTACATACTCGTTGATTAACTGAGTTAATAGTACATAATTTTAGGGATTACAGAAAGTTCGCAACATACTAAATCAAATAAAATAAATATATCACCACGCCTTATTATTAATTACTAAATGTGATACTCTGTTATAGCAGATCTTGGTAAGTAATATAGTTCTTCGCGTAAAGTGCGGTTATTAGCCGTCAAATAATGACCCCAAAGATGTTAGTGGAAGAGGAGTAACAAGGGTAATTTTACTGTGATGAATTTGAGAACCCGGATTCAATCCCCACAGCCCGATTCGCTCGTATAACTATATATTCATATAGTTAAATGTCTCGGAAATTTGTAGATTGAACTTGAGGAACAAAAATAATATTTCTATAGCTGGACAGTGATTGTTGCCGAAACTTTATATTTAAAAAAATATAAGAAATTGTCATTTGTCTACTTAATTAATGTCGTTAAACAAGGAATAAAAATATATGTCTCTGAACTGTTAGTATTGATACTTTTTTTCATGACTCAAAACGAAGCATGTAAAAGTAAATTATCATGAGTTTTTGAGCCCATTTAATAATAAATATTTAATTTTTTTAACGAAAAATCTTAATTATTTTAAGTAATTTTAAGTATATTATGTAATTATATTTTTAGCTTGACGTTTTCTATTCCTATGTATTTTGGTCACGAATTAAATAAATTATTATTATTATTAATGGGGTAGGTGGCTCAGTGGTATCGAGTCGGCCTGTGGATCTTGAGAACCCTGGTTCGATCCCCACAGCCGACAAACAATTTTCACCAATTTAAAAAATCTATCCCTGTGGCTCCTCCACCACTAATATCTTTGGAGGCCGTGATTTGACGGCTGGTAACCGCACTTCACGCGAAAAAAATATATCACTTACCGAGATCTGCTTAGGCAGAGTGCCACACTCAGTGATGGGTAAAAGGCGTGATGATATATTTATTTATTTATTATTATTATTATTAAATTCCAAACACTATACAATAGTATAGGAAAAGTCAAAATTCAAATCACATTAAATATGTGCTGTTGTTTGTGCATTGCATTTTTGTTATGGAATTTGAAGAAACGAAGAAGGCATTGTTATTGTGTGTATTTGCGGTTTGAAATTTGGTCTTTTCCGGAAAGACAAGCTCCCATTTCATCAGTAATCCAAAACCTTTCATTCATGCACCGTTAATTTATCACCTCTACGCACAAAGTGCCTTTACAGAAGCAAAACAACGGAAACAACCCAGCAATTCATAAAGATTAAAGCGCACGTTTTAGCCTTTCGAGAATTATCAAAAATATTAAGACGTTGGTTAATTTTTAGTGCCGTTGCAGAGATAACCCATTTATGATTCGATAACTGCTTTGATTTTTAAGCTGAACGTAACAAGCGCGGTATATGCCGTTAAATATTCCGTGGAAATATCTTGAAACCGGTAACTAGTTTCTCTTATCTGTTTATTTCGTCGGGGAGATAAGCAGTGCTGCGAGTTAGCACTCACGTACTAAAATACGTTTCATTACTTCGAGCTGTGTGTAATTCTCGAGATACTAATACCATAAAAGCGTATGTGTACCCTTTGCCGAGAGCGATTCCTTAATCAGTTATGGGACGCTGGACGCTTTGTTCGCTCGCCGTTCTGGCTTCTGCCTGCGGCTGCGTACACTCCACTACTAAACCTAAATTCTCCAAACATTTTTCACCTATTTTATAAACTTAATAACTTACACATTTGAAATTTAACCAATACGTAAAATTATATTTTGTTTTAAAACAAATAGAATAATGTATATGTACAAGTAGGACATGTTAAATAGGAAGAAATCTTCATCTAAAAGTTGGCAACATAAACGAAATACAGAAACAATAATGTCTTGAACATAACGAAAAGAATCCCACATAATTTCTCATAGTAACATTACTGTTACTGCAACTGCAATAAATGAAAAATGTTGAATCGAGATAATCTGTTAAATAAGTCATAAACATTGTTGTAAATAAATAGTTCCATTAAATATTTTACAAAGTAAATAGCAGTCAGAAATTTACTTTTAATTCTACATTTAATTTGAAGTCATAAAATTAGATAAGTTTAATGTATCGTTAAATTTATAACTTAGAATTTTCTGCTCTCTTCCTAAAATTATTGCGTACATTTTTGTATCTTTCACGAACTGCTTAGAATTTATCGTTGAAGGAATAATTTCTAGGTATATTGACCCTTTTATTCACATGGTACGGTTGCCGTTTTGTGTAAACTATTTTTATGCCAATTTTTGTTACCTATGTTTTGAGTTTGGTTCGATCCAATAATTTCCCAATTAGATCCCAGGTTTGCCGGGCTGCCGATAGCAGGCATTGAGAGAGAATCTCGTCGAGTTCGGTGCCGATATCTCGTGATCAGGCGGCGGTGGCGATGGCTACGGCGGCGGCAATCGCGGGCCGCAGCCGACCGGTCGTGCCACTCCAGTGCTCCTCTTTGCTCCACACTCCCCTTGCCCATCGTCCGTAACAAGGAATTAATGTACAGTCCCGACGAAAGCCCAGCACTTCCATAACCCACTATGCCACTCGATACTCGACAGCTCACCAAATATCTGATCGCTATCAACAACTGGCGTTTGTTTCTATTCTGCGCAATGCTAACTAGATCAATGCTGTTTCACTCACTTTGAAATTTATTTGATGTAGGTATCATACCCAGAAGCAAAATACAATATTTTTTTAAAATTTTCATCCTTTTGTAAGCTACTAACAATTGATATTTGTTTTTCCTAATTACATTATTAAATTAACATTATAAAACATTACCTAATTTATTAGTTCATTAAACAAACACGCCATTACTTCCTTTACAAGGGTAATTTTAAAAAACAAATTTAATGCCAATTACTTTAAGAACCTTGCATGTAGTAGAACTAATTCATTCTGAATAGATATTCAAATTTTTCTTCATTTTTTCCGTCAATTTGATTAGTTAACTAATGGTAAAGTAATAAATATTCTAATTGCTTATAAAAACCGTAAATTTCATTATTCCGAAATAAATTGTTTTTTTTGTAAAACAATACCTAATTATTTTTTAAATTACAAATATATCTACGTCATCAGTAAATATACTACCATATGCAGCAATACGGTAGTGTGGGTAGCGAATCCGAAGATTCCGAGTTCGAATCTCACTCAAGCTAAAATATATGAAGTACCACACTGTGGCTCGGTGAGTCAGAACTCTGTACTGTAATTGGGATTAAGTTCCTGTATGCCTAAATAAATAAATATCAGAAAATTATGTATTTATCTCTTCAACAAATTGTAGGAAGTTCTACCTGCTAAGATATTTACCTCAGCCTATTCACATTCGCGTTACCAATTGCATAAAAACCCTGCACACTCTGTGAGACTAACTAACACTTTAAACTGCCACATTGGAACAGAAAATATTACAGTAGAGTGGAAAAATGTAGCCTGGCACGGTTGACTGAAACTCGTTGCACGATTAAAAAATTCAACACCTACAGCAAAAACTATTTATGACTAGAACTGAAAACGCACTTACGTACTTAGTTATCTGCGAGTGCACGCGTTGCAAAACGAAGAACAGCCCCAACAGTACAATCATAATTGCGAAACTGACCGCGGAACCAGCGACTCCCAACCGAGACTTATTACTTACTCACTCATTTGGAATCTCTGCTACGAGACAGAAATGTGATACATGCTTTTATTTGATTCGGAGTTCAATCTAGATTATACATTTCAATAAAATAAATATAAATATATCATCACGCCTTTTACCCATTACTGGGTGTGGCACTCTGCCAGAGCAGATCTCGGTAAGTGATATATTTCTTCGCGTGAAGTGCGGTTACCAGCCGTCAAATCTCGGTCCTCAAAGATGTTAGTGAAGGGGGAGCCACAGAGGTAGATTTAAATTGATGGAAATTGTTTGTCGGCTGTAGGGATCGAACCAGAGTTCTCAAGATCCACAGGCCTACTCGATAACCCCATAACTAAATAAATACAAACAAAAGAAATAAGGGCAAAGGCAGAAAGTTTTTGACTTAATAAACTGATGGCAATGGAAATGTGATGTACTGTTGGAAGTACAGTTATATGATTTTAGATGCATATTCTTTATTTTATTTGTTACTATGCACAACAGAAACTTCATCCTAATTATAATACAGGGAGCCAACAGCTTAGACTAAAATTTGTTGGTACGATCTCTTGTTTGTTGATCGTAAATTTTATTTTGGTTTTATTCACAGAGCTTCAATTATCAATAATACATTTTATATACAGTGCTTCATAATTTATTATTTATGTTACACTATGACGGGAACTTAATCCCAAATACAGTACTGGGTCCGAACTCACTTAGCCTCAGTTTGGTACTTCATATATTTTAACTTGAGTACGTTTCGAACTCGGGATCTAGGGATTCGAATTCCATAACGCTATCCACACCAACGTACTGATGGACAATAAATAATACACAAAGCGTTAACGTGTCGGCACTGAACTCATGGCATCAAGTACTCCGTCTCAAACCTCGTTGTAAAAACTTCCAATCATAACTATCTTTCACTGAGAACTGATTTAGAGGTAATATTGTAAAGATATATTAAGTTAAAATGCAGATTCCAGATTTGAGAATATTCCAGAAATTGTTGGATTGCAGAGGTCCCAGACCTCATCATTGTACTCGTAGGTATGTAGATCATATCTTTGCAAATTCCAGATTTGATCAATACATAAATAATACGGGATCGGTTCTGTTATATGCTCTAATACCGCTAGAAAACAAGAGTAGGACCTCCGTTATGGAAATAGGTTATAGGTGGTTTTTAGAGATGCCACAAAAATTCAGTCATGATACCGACTCCGGCTGTATAGGTCCTTTGTCAGAAATTTCAGCGCAAACAGTTATGACCGAACCATACAACACAATTTTTAACAAAATTTAAATTTATTTGATATAGTTAAATATATTGTACTAGTATACACCAAGCAAGAGAAGTGAATTTTTTCTAAGGTGTAAAATTGTAGGACGAGGCAACGCCGATGGCTACAATACGATGAGGGCAAAATCACTTCCTTCACGAATATTCATATCAAAACATTGATGATCATCATATGAGAATATATCACATCCTGTTTATTAGCTATCATTGTGCAAAACAATAAATATGTATGAGCCACTGTAGATATCACCATAATGGTATGCTCAAACTTAAAATGACAGTTAGATAAATTACTGCAAATCAATTGTAAGTATTTGAGAATCCATTTTTGGGCAAATTTCTCTGTTTCTTTTCACGAAGCCCAACTATTCACAACAATCATCCTACAACGACTGAGGATGAGTCGGGCATATCTAAAATTAGCTTTTGCTTGCGCTTTATTCGTTAGCGTAAACATATGTTTTTGTCAGTGATTCTCAAACATGAAGAGTGTGTTTATATTATATGTATTAACCGCGCCATTGTACATATTTCTGAATATGACATTCTACAACAGCAGATCTTGTTAAGTGATACATTTTTATGTATGAATTGTAGTTACCAACTGTGGAATCAATGTCCCCAATGATGTAAGATATAAGGGAAGCACAGGTATTACATTAATGTGGTAAAAATATGTTGTCGGATGTAAGAATTCATCACGACTTTTCACTTCCACAAGACTATAATTTTTCACGGAGCTATTTGCGCCATCATAATTTACAAACTCGTTATTACAAATTACTTAATAAAGCTTTATATGAAAGATGATACTCAATAATCATAACGGGCAACTAAAACTGAACAAACAAATAATAAAAAAATACTACTGTATTTTTAATGACAAACAAGAAATTTAATTAACATTTTAATTATTTACTTACTTAACTATTAATGAAATTAAATTAATTTATAAAGATAAAAATTGGGATACCACCAGAATTTAAACCTGGAACATACGGTTGCTATGTAATTGAAATATGATTTTATTCCAATGTTTCTCTCTATTTTCGTTATGTGTCATAGTTAGTCTCGATCCTATGCCTCGTTTATGTACTGAAAGACTTGTCATGAAAGTCGTCTGTAGTGACACTTTTATATTAAGAGAATATTTAGCAATTGAAGCATATGAAGGAAGTTGTGATAAGATAAGAATTGCAAATTAATACAATATTACTGAATGTTTTTTTCTTATTTGGATGGAATTGTAATAGCGTTGTTTGAGGGTAATAATTCTATATTACCTCTTCTCTTAGCAGAACCAGAAACATGTGGAAAACAAGAGCGAAAAGATATAATCAAGAGAACGTAATCAGGAGATCGGCGTTTATTAACGGTACGAAAGGCATTTGCTCTGGATTCTGACGTCTCGTCCATGCAGTGATGGAGATCAGCGATCAAACTGGCGATAACTTGTTGTTGGTAAAGTCGCTCAGATTATGACGAAACAGATATTTGGTATTGATATTTAATCTCCATCCGAATTCTCCAATTGATAGTCTGTGGATTCCTGCATCCTATCTGAATAATCCCAAGACAATATGAAATATAAATAATAATAAGTAGGAGGTTGTACAATCCGATGCTTTATCATGGAGCTGTTTTAAAAATAAAGATTACGTTATTTTAAGTGTATTGTTTAACAAAAATATTAAATGAAATTTATATTTATGTACAATACTTTAATTCTTAAAAAGAATAATTCATAACGAACAGCAATAAAGTCAAGTTTTTGTAGCGGCGTCATTAAAATTTACATACATACAATAAAAATTTATAATGAAATGAAAAGTACAATAAGATGAGACGTTTCTTTTGCATATGAAATGCCGTAGGATTTTTTTTACCTTGTTTGTACTTACAATTAGTCTATGGGTTTTAAAAGAGCTTTCCATTTAAATTATAATTATTCACAAAACATAAATCATTATAGAAATATTAAAATTACAGGCACCATAAAATGTAATGGAAGCCTGTAATTGTATGTTTTTTTTAGCGAAACTCACCGTGAACCATGCAAAATTTGCAATTTTCGTTCACGTTTAGTCGGTTGTAACTTCGGTTCGAGTTAAGGCTAAAGCTTAGAAGTTACATTCAACTGTTTTGCCTTGACCTCTATGCGTCGCCGCCGCCACTGCCGCCGTCTCCAACCACCGGGACAAGATACTCTGGTCGGTATCCGTGTCGGTAAGTCGGCAGACGATTATACCGGCTGCAGCTCGCCGATAGCGATTGCAAACTGCTCACTAACCAAGAACTCTTCTTAGAAACATTGTCGCCAGTATTGCACACTGCTTTTACACTTTTTCCAAACAAT